>JANAVB010038616.1:3005881-3394932 GCA_029216955.1 Iris pallida | reverse complement strand
CTTAGAGGTTATGTGATCATTACCCCTACTTGTTTATTACTTGTGCATAGCTCCACCCTCACCACACGTAGGGTGTAGCCTGACCTTATACTACTTGTGCATAGCTTTCCATTTTGGCCGGCCTGATCCCTATACGATTATACTACCTGTGCATAGTCGGTCAAATGGAACAGCCTGATCTTGACCCAAGCCGATCACATAACGCTCTAATATCGAATGGCACTTTATTTTTTTATGTTTACATCATACCTTAGATTACTTTCCATTGTTATATTCCAGTTTTATCTTATCTCACACATGACATGATATCCAGTTCTCTTGTACCGTTTTACTTTCAGTCTTGATATTCCATCTTGTATTTCATTATAATTGTTCTTATAGTATTTGTCAATTCACATGGAACTGTTGTTGGTGTTTGTACTTGCTCGTATACTGACAGGATAATTCCCGTTATTTTTCAGAGGATTTAGATGCAGATTGCCCGACCTACTACGGGTTTGGCATAGATGGAGCCTACGACCAAGACCAGCCTGTGGACCCGATGCTCGTAGAGGACGCACCGCCAGTAGTAACCTAGTTCACCTAGATTTTGTCTTGATTACATTCCAGTTTGATACTTTGAGAATTATAGTATTTATTTTGGGATATATTTTATGTCTTGAATTCTGAACTTGTGATTGTGGCTCGGCACTATTTCAGACTATTTACTTCATCTTTATCTTTATCATCGTGTTTATCTTACTTAGAATTATGTGATTGAGTTGTGGTTATATTCCTCCGTGCGGAGATGACAGGTTATATTATTGTGTCTTAGATTCTATATATTCTAGATGACCCTTACAGCGTTCTACCGCGATACTGCGACGTAGGCTGGACGTACCCACGTGCTCGTGCCCCTAAACAGGGTGCGGGTCGTGACAATTGCTACATAGGAAACCATAAGGTTGTCCTTGGATGAGATAGAAAATTTAGGCGACGAAATGCATTCCTGAACTCTGTCCATCCAAACTCCATCAAACCCCATAGTAAGCATAATGTGACAAAGAAACTCCTTATTGACCGTGTCATAGGTCTTGCGAATATCCAGCATGATACATGCCTTCTTCCCCCTGGCCTATTGAAATCCCGGACCATTTCATGCCCCCAATAAGTTGTTCAAGGCAAGGGTCTGTCTTTGGTGAAAACAGTTTGATTGTATGACACCAACTCCTGCATAATAGTCTCCATACGACGGCACATAAGATAAGTGATCAACTTGTACAAATAGTTGCAGCATGCGATAGGCTACAGTTGCAAGTGACATGGCCCCCTCTTTTTTGGTATCAGTGTGAGAAATATGTTATTCAGCTCCTTCAGCAGCTTCCCTTCAGTGAAAAAGTCCTGGATCACATCCAGTACTTGATTTTTTATTCCCCCCAATGCTTCTTATAGAACATGCTTCCAAAGCCATAAGATCCTGGGGCTTTGTTAGGCTTGGCATATCTAATAATAGTTTCCGCCTCCTCTATCGCAATCGGTGCCATGAGCTTGACATTATTGTATGGAGTAATCGACCTCTTGCACATCGCTCAGGGAATGTAGTAAGATAATCATGTTGAATGTACAAGTCAGAGTAGTACATGATTGCTTCCTCTTATAACTCCCATTGAGATACAGTCTCATTTCGTCCAGACCAATAAGTTTGTCGATGATTACGATGTTGTCGCATGCGGACAATATCATAAAAAATTGTGCATTTGTCGCCCTCTTTCAGCCAAGAGCATTTTTCTGTTGTGCCATCTCCAGCTCCTCTTGTAACCGCAGTTGATTGACCTCCTTGACAAGTGCCGCCAAATCTTTATTGTGGATGTCATCGTACAGGCGGGTCTGAACCAGCTGAAGTTTGGACTCCGTCTATGATACCTTACTCGACGGGCGACTTTTGTTCCAGGCCTTGAAGATGGCTTTCAACCTCTTTAGTCGAGAGACCACCTGAACTGCGGGTTACATGACACCACCGCAGACATCCCCTTCGAAACCATGCAGCTCACTGTGTGACTAATGGTTCCCATTGCAAGTCATACGCAAAGTGGGGAGTGATCACTCGTCCACTGCAAAGCCTTCCACCTTCGTGTGTGGGAATTTAGTGAACCACTCACGATTACCCAAAGCCCGGTCAAGTTGAAACGCCACTCGCTTCTGTACAGCTTTATTGTTCCATATCCAAATATGTCATATTCTTTCCAGATTCTGCAACCCCGATTGAAATAAACATTGTTGGAAGTCTTGCAAAATATTATCTGGTACCACCATGCCTCCGACTTTCTCATGTCTATAAAGCAAGCATTAAAGTCACCCATGAGAAATGAGGTACCTTATGGTGCATATTTGCTAACTGCTTACCTGCCAAAGACTTGCCCTACTCCTACGATCATTGTGATACAGCTCCCAACAAGAATTGAAGTCCTCCTTTATTAGAAAACAAGATCACTATAAGTTGTTCCAAGCAGTGTTGAAGATAAAGCCAAGAGTCTTGCACTTATCTTTTAGTTTCTTGTAACAACATTATATTTTAATATATTTAGTTAGGATATCTATCTTTATTCTACCGTATCTTTTGTATACGGTTAGACTATATATATTTGTACTATTCGTTAATGAAAATCAACTTTTCCTCAAAACCTTTGCATGACCTCCAGGATTGGCCTACAATAAGGGTCAAGGGAAAACCAAAACTAATTCCGGATAGGACAATCCAACCCTGGGCCGGCCCTGTCAGGAACATCCATCACAACCCTGATCTGAGTAGCTTCTGATGCAAACCTAAATTCTCTATCCACTGAACATCTATTTCAGACTTGAATGCCATCAACAACAGATATCCCACAAGAACAGGTACAATCAACTAATGTTAGTAGGTAATATGATTACATCAGGCACTACATGACAAATTGATCAGAAACATGCTGATACATCTTACAGCCATCTTGTTGGACACTCACAAGTAACTATTTGGGTGATCTTCCATACTAATGGATTTGGTTAAGTACAGAATGCATTTCTGAACTCTCATCCCTGGGCCTGCTATAAATGTACATGCCTAGACAGAGGAACTTAAAGCTACCAAAGCAATCCCTACAGACAAGTGAACTATGTAAGGCGGCGTCTCTAATCCTTTGTTTTAGGTCTAACACATGCGCAACAGTGGACTTTCTTCCGTCTAGGGGTGTCTCTTCTTCCGTAGAGATAATCCTTCAGAACGACTCTAGTTCTTCTCTCGGCAACTCTGGCTCTCCTGTAATCGTCTTCTTCCTTCAGTTTCAGCAAGATATACTGGATTTTCTGCAGCTCCAGCTCCAACCTGCCAATCTTATTTGATCCTCTGCGTGCTTGTTCAAAGACTCGCCTTCCACTTGTATTACCAAATTCATCATCTTGCTCACCAAGAAGACTATTTGAGGACGCAGAGAAACCTTCAGCCTTCCTGGTCAACTTTCCGTTTAAATTAGTCAAATGCAAAATGGCCCTCTCAGCCTCTTTCAATTGTGTTTTGATTCTATCAAATTCAACACTTCTGGGACTCTCATTCAATTGAGATGTTTCCATGTTTCTCTTCAGTTCCTTCACATTCTTCTGAAGAACCGACAGTCTCTGACCATCAAAAGAAAGCCTTCCACTGACACTTCCACTCCAATTTTGATGCGAGCGCGTAATTATCTTGGGAAGCTCTAGCTTGTCAAAAGTCAGTTGTTTGTTAGAAGGGAATCCATATTTTTTCCCTCCATTACTTCAGTTTGCTGATACTCTACATCACAGTTTGAAGTTACTCGCGTTTTGGAGTCTCCAGTATCCCATAACTCCACTACCTCAAACTTGGTTTCGGCACTTTCTATTGTACTAGGAGCATGTGAACTAGCACCATCATCGTACCGTAAAGAACTTAAGCCACAATCCAGTTGAATATCTTTCACAACAACCGGATCATAGCTTTCTTTAGATTTTTCAGCATGACCATTTTGCAAATTGCCAAGTTCCACTTTCTTCTTAAGACGCAAGACTGCATCTTTGTTCACTTTTGATTCCTCTTGGCATGCATCTCCTTTTGACTTCAATTCGTCAATGTTTCTTGCCGCATCCTGTAAATTAGCATTGGAAACAAACCTTTCCTGCTCCAAATGATTCATGGTATCCATAAGCACCTTTTCAAGTGCATTAACCTTCATGTGCAACTTTTGCAGTTTCAAAGTTCCGGCAAACATGGCTCCATGATCTGCATTTCTTTCACCATCATTCTTCTCATGTTGAAGAGACGCCACCAATGCATTATCCTGCTCAAAAGAAACACAAGGCATAAGTAGATTCATAGCCTTAACCAGAGAATCCTAATGTTCTGCATTCTAATATGCTTTTGATAAAAAAAAACCTCAAAACCAGCTTGCTAGGCTGTATAGGATAAGAGAATAAATGGGCAAACTCAACAATAAAGTTAAAGAAAGCAACATCATGAAAGATTATAAACCAAAAGGAAAACAAAAAGATGAAAAAAAAAAACTTTAGACCATATTATGTAATGATAATCGAGTCATTTTGTCCCCTCTTGAAACAAAAGTTTCAACCGACTCCAAGATACATCACATCTAGGGCCATTTTGGTTCCCCTTTGAAATGAGAAATGGCAAATGGGTAAACAACAAATGCCGCACGTCAAACGAATTATGTTTGCTTTGTTAACTGATAAATGGGATTGCATTTGGTTTGTCATGTTCAAACAATATAGAAGAGTAAATTACTAAAATGGACATTTCTTTTAATTGAAATAACTTGTAACATATGTTCTTTCAAAATATGCTAAACTTTACTCATGATTGTTATTTATTTGACGATATTCATACACAGACAAATGCTCTCTCAAAAACAGCCATTAAAGAACAAATTAGGAATAAAGCATATCTCTAAACCCTAAACTCCACCATGTTTAACGCCATCCATTCAATCAAATCAATTCATCCAGACCTTGGACCATTTAATCTTGAATATATTACAGAATTATTCTCTTTGGGTGAGGTAAAGTGTTGCTGACACTAGTACTTGTAGTGTTGCTAGGCTTCTAACTCTTCATATTGAAGGATCCTCATTTATTCAAGAAGCAACCCCCAAACCTAGTGACTCAAAATAGTAAAAAATTAAGTAATTGTAATATTGTCTTTCTTCCTACGATAATTCCATCCATTACCTTACATATTATCCTAATGGAAATACATTCATCATATCATCCATGCTTTCTCCCATCATAACGGGGTCGTCAACATAGCATAAGAAAGCTCTATAAAGGATTAGACAGTTTTTATGACCGTTGTTCACCTAACATCAACCCTCTATTTTTGTGCCAAAATTCATGTCCAAGTTAGCTATAAGCATGAGAGGGTCATGTCATAAATGTAGTCATCCAGTTTGCAGTAGATGGACCTACATTTTGGGTATACACTATACAGTTTAAGATCATGCAACCAAAGAGCACCCTACAATATCCCGACCATAAAGAGTCTCGACAAAGAGGTAACATAGATACAATTTACTATAGAAAATCATATTCACCTCTATAACACATTAAGCCAAAGATGAACAGGAATGACATTCTCAACCTTATGGAAATACATAGACGCCAAACTTCATACTACAGGCATGCAGAACGAAGCTATAATTAATAAAAGGATTCAAGACGTCTTTGTTCTTATACCCTTCGGATTTGTTTGAACTAGCGGACTTACCACTAAACCCCTTCTAGCATGTTCGAAATAGGAACTAGTTAGGAATGTGGTGTTTTTGCCTTTAGACTAGAAAAATAGTCCCATATCGGCTACACCAAATGATAAGTATCTCAATATAATGCATTGCTTGTGTTGAGGTGTGCACATGAGGTGTAATGGGGCACAAATGTGTGTCATGTGGGAGTATTTTCCTAGAAAAAAAGGATTAATTTGACAATGACGTAAGTTGATTTTTGTTGATCGGACTCGGACTCCAGGATGTCTCGTACATGCACGGTCGTGTGTTCGGGGGTAGGTGTGGGCTAGCACTCGACTATGTTGAATGTGGGATGATGTGAAACATCAAACTCTATTTTAGAGTATTGGTATTTTAGTCCCACATCGGATAGAGAGATGGTGAAGTCTCACTCCACTCTATAAATAGAGCCCCCTGACCTCCTTTCTAAGATGCACCAAAGCAGAGTTAAGGGAGTCCGTAAAGTTCAGGAAGCTCGTTCAAGTCTCAAAAATTGACTGACGAGCGTTCCAGAAGTTCTCTAAGAACTTGATGGTTCCTGGAAGCGGATCGTATATAGGCGAATCTTGCTTTGAGCAACGGTGATCTGATCACCCCAGCAAAGTTGTCTTTCTCTTTCTTCTTTCCTTCTCTTCTTCTCTGATCTAATCAGAAACTCCTTGTGGGCTTTCGTCGTTGCTGCTGCTAGCAATTCGATTTGTACCTTCTTTTTAGAAGCATTACATTCGTTTGCTACGGTAACAAAATCTTTTTAGATCTTCGTTACCCAGAATCCTTCAAGGATATCTGTAGTGCACCTTCTTTGAAGAGTTGCTACGAAATGTTATTTTTACAATCGTTTCATTTATCAGTTTTCCATTGAAAATTACGTCTCGGGAATAACAAGGAATGGGTTCCACTATCCCAGCCCAGATCCAACTAGGTTCTATTGATCATGTTCCCTTCCCTTTGTACCTTATCTTGCGGCGTCGCTATGTGCCTTTATTCAATCAAGCCCACCGAAGAAAGAGATCTTCCAGTCTACCAACCTTTTCACACTATTTAAGGGCATCATCTACCGAGGGCGGATTGACGGTGTTGAGAGATTTCCAGCATAAGCAGTAGCTGAACCAGCATAATGAAAAATCTAGCAAAAAGGCAGGCCCATAGTCGGATTCAGCCAGAAGACTCAAGGAAATATTCAAAAAAAAATCTGCTATTAAATGTAATCTTCCTCACCAAGTTCTAACCAAGTAGACTAAATACTAAACATCATTGATGATGACAAAATCATAATTAATTATGCAACCTAACTAGTCCAAGTGGTCATTCAATGACAGTTATCTTCGTGGTAGGGGTGAGCATACCTCGGTGCAAAACCGAAAACTATCCCGAATCGAACTGAAATAAGCAATTCAGTTCGGTTTCTGTTTTTTGTGAACTGAAAATTCGGTTTTTTGGTTCGCGTTTCGGTTTTGGGCTTTGGGAACGAAAGTGAACCGAAAACCAATTTAAGATTACCTATATATATATACACTCAACCCATGTGTAATTTTATTTAATTTTTACATTGCATAACTGTAATTTATTTGTTGTTGTATTGTATAAATATGCCATTCCATTGAGTTGTAATTACTTGTTGTTTGATTGATAAAAAAATTGTATTTGCAAAATACTTTAGCACGGCCCATTACACAATGGCCCACGAATATTGGTCCAACCGATTTATCCAAACAACCGAATCGAATTTGATTCGGTTTGGTTATAAAATTTTAGGTTCGGTTTGAGTTCGAGTTCTGTTTGAAAAAAATTAGGTTCTGAAGCGAACCGACCGAATGCTCACCCGTAGTTCATGGTTAATGCTAAAGCCATATTACTAATGACCAAATTATATTAAATATGGATGGACCCCAGAAGATAACTGGCTGTTGTTGAACCATTTAAATGCAGGTCAATCCTATCATTGATGTTGTTGTGCATAGTCAAATATGTCCTATTTTACTGCTGATCCAACAGCCATTTTTACAATAGATAATAAAGAATTAGCATTAAGGGCTGTTATTGCCGGGGCACAATTTTTCGATGAAAAACTGAGAAGATGAAACAATTGTAAAAACAACGTTCCAACGCAACACTTAAAGGAAGGTTGCGCAAGTTTAACGAAGATCTAAGAAGATCTTGTTACAGTAGCATATGATATTACGAGAATCTAAAAAGATTTCGTAATCCACAGCAGCGAAGAAGATGACAGGCGATTGATGGATAAATATCCTACTGGGGTGAATGATCACCGTTGCTCAAAGCTATATTCGCCCTACACGAATAGCTTCCAGGAACCAACAAGTTCGTCGGAGAACTTTGGAACACTCCTGCTCTTCTGACCCCTCAGATCGTACACGAACTCCCGTGCAAAAGTAACGCTGGTGCAAAGCTTCTCTTCTCTCTCACAGCTTCTGTTTACTTGTGTTAAGAAACACTTGTAAACTTTCGTAACTCTCTGTATATGCCTATGTAATTGTCTGTGAGAGAGAATAGACCTTTTATAGGCCCGAGTAGCAACTGCCCGATTAGCACAACATTCGGGACGTGGTTAAAACCACTCCGAACGTGCAGTAACCGCTCAGATCATGCACAGGTATGATCTGAAGCAAGTTGCGCACCTCGCACCCCGCGCGCCTTATACACCATGCGCTGAACACGCACTGAGCCACTTGCGTCACCCTGCGCGCCCTGCGCACCATGTGCCACCCCGCGCAACTGGGCGCGCAACTGGTTGCGCCACTGGCGCGCCACTGGGCCCGCACCTGGTCGCGCAACCTGGGCCGCGCAACCTGGCAGCGCACCTGGCCGCGCAACCTGGCAGCGCACCTGGCCGCGCAACCTGGCCTGCGCAACTGGCCGCGCAACCTGGTAGCGCACCTTGCCGCACAAGTAGCTCTCGCAACAAGCGCAACTTAAGCGCACCATGCGCCTAGCGACGATGCTGACGTGCTAAGTGCAAAGTGCGCCAACAAAACGCCACATTACGCCTCTTGAGCCCATGAGCCCGAGTCTGTGTCCGAGTCCGAGTCGTCAGCCCCTACGAGGCTTAGCTCCAATGGAAATAAATTTTCCAAGAGCAAAAAGCATGAATGCTTTCAATTGTTTATTTAGCCTTTTTTCCATTAGAAAAATAACCCCACATGGCACACCCATGTGCACCTCCACACCACATGTACATCTCTAAAATAGCATAGCTAATATATAGAGATACAACTCTTTTGGCCTAGCCGATGTGGGACTAAAGTTCCAATGTAAAAAGGCCAAAACCCAACAATCCCCCACATATCTCTATATATGGGTATAAGTGTTTCCCACAGTAACTGTCCATCATGCATTAGGAGAGATGTCGCTGACGACTTAAATCTTCCCGTATGGGTCAAACAACAAACTATGATAGAAGAATGGACTAAGTCTTGAATTCTGCATCATAGCTGAAATTCTTCCCCCTCACATAATGTAGTTACATGTGCTTCTGGCTTGCACATTAAAGGCCCTGTGCCAGCCTGGTTTCAGTGTATAATTTTGGGCGTCTACTAGTTTACCCTCAAGAGACGGCCTGAGATTTCTGTCCATACACTATAGGTGAGTTCATTATTAAAGAGACATGGCATGAAGCGCTTTGTGCTTTCCTTGCAGTGCTACGCTGCTATGACATGGCTTAAAGTCGAGGCCTTACCCCACCGTTCCTGATATTCTTCCGATTAGTGGTCCTCCCTTGAACCAAAAGCTAGATGCCTAGTAGATTTCTCTTTGAACTAATAGCATAAAATTTTATGGTAGGAATACAATAATACAATATCAGAATGCCTTCAAGCCCATTTTACAAGTTGTATCGTCAACCAGCTGGTGCTTGAGGCCCTTGGTGAACGGATCCGCCAGGTTCTCCCGACTCTGAACATCAATCACTGCAATAACACCTCTTGATAAGATCGTGTACTGTCATGTGCTTCAACCGCACAGTCCTCTTATTTCCGTTGAATAGGTCATTTGATGCCACCACCGCAGTCGTCTGGTTGTCGCAGTATATCGGTATCGCTGGTACTTGCTGTAGAAACCCTAGAGGGGGGGTGAATAGGGTCAAGCTAACTAATCAAGCACTTAGCACAAGCTAATGGGCAATTAAAAATATAAGTACAAGAGAAGAAGTAATAACAATACCGACACACGATATATCCTGGTATCCTCCCAAGAGGCACTCCAGTCCCGGAACTCTCTCCGGCTTTAATCCACTATTTGAGTAAATAGTTACACACGAGTTTGGATCCGAAGAACTCGCCAACTTCTTACACGAGAGCTTTAATCCGAAGGCCTCTCCGACTTCAACCGAGAGTTTGGATACAAAGACTCTCCAACTTCAACCGAGAGTTTGGATACGAAGACTCTCCAACTTCAACCGAGAGTTTGGATACGAAAACTCCCCAACTTCAACCTTTCACAATAGGTTTTGATCTCCTTATAAAATAAGATGAAGATCTCACTTTTCAACTCAATAACTTTAACACAATTTGTGGATGGCAAATGAAAGCTTTGTAGAGTTGTTTGTGGATAGGCTTTGATGGTTTAGAAATTTTTAGGCTCAAAGCATCAACCTTGAATGAAGGGGTTCAAAGCTATTTATAACCAAAGCATTGAAAAGAGCTCAAAGGCAACTTTTCAGACAGCGACCGGTATACCGTCGGTATGCCGGTCTAGAATTACAACGGCTAGAAATATAGCCGTTGGGATCATTAAATGCTTGAAATTCGACCGTTGGAATTTCAACGTTACTGAACCGGTATACCGTCGGTATGCCGATTTTGTAGACAGAAAACTTTCTGTGAACAAAATCGGTATACCGTCGGTATAGACCGGTATACCGTCGGTATGCCGGTTTTCAGCTGAAAATGATCCTAGGCTAGTTTCTACCCTAGCTTTTGATTTTGCCATCCATTTCTTGTGTTTACAATTATTCCTAAGACTCGTTACAGACTCCAGATATACTGTAGCAGGTGCAGGCTTCTTCAGAGTCCTGAAATGATGATGGCATGGCTTGGCTTCTTCCTTTGATGGCAGCGGAACCCCCGAGTGCGTGGCTCCGGAGATGTCGTCAGGTGGTTCAGAGAAATCTTGTGGGATCCGTCGTCTTTGGACCACCATGATTTCTTCATTGCATATGTCCACATTGATCTTGCTTATTGCTTTTCTGCATGTACACGTTAGACGAACAAAGCAATATACATAGTAGCAAGTGTGATAAATTTAATGCACATTAGGACAATGCTGAGTTTAAGTATAAGTGCTAAGGTGATAGCATAAATGTTAGTGATATCATAATGATTAAACTTAATTGAATAACCACAATCAAAAACATAGTTTTGATTTTGGCAACCCGATTAAATTTAAGATAGAAAGCTCGTATCACTAATATGTAAACCAATAGGCACATATCACCAAAGGTATAAGTATAAGTAGAAATGCTATAGCGATAGTATAAAGATTAGTGATAATGAAATGCTAAACTTAACATATTAACCATATTCAAAAATATGATACAATTATTGGGCCAACACTTGCGTCCTAACCACTGGAAGATCATACATGAGCTCCCGAAGCCATTCTGCTTCCTCGGCTGCGGTATCAAGTGCAAAGAACTCAGATTCCATGGATGACCACGAGAGCATAGTCTGCTTCTTTGACTTCCACGATATAGCAGCTCCACCCATTGTGAAAATGAATCCACCCGTGGACCTCTCGCTCTCCACCTCTGAGCACCAGCTGACATCACTGAAGCCTTCTACTACCGACGGATCTCCTCTGTAGTACATTGCATATTTCTGAGTCTTCTTGAGATATCTCATAACCCGTTTCACAGCTTTTCAGTGTTCAACACCTGGGTTGCTCGTGAAACGACTCAGCATTTCCACGACGAAGGCTATGTCAGGCCTTGTGGCAGTAGTAGCATACATCAAACTCCCAATTACGCTTGCATACTTCAGCTGCCTGACGCTTTCCCCTGAATTAGGCTTCAGCTTCAGATCACACCTGTACGGCGTATCGATCCCTGCAAGATCCCGATACCCATAACGCGTGATCATCTTCTCAATATAATGAGACTGTGACAGCGCTAGTCCAGTGTCTGTCCGGATGATCTTGATTCCTAAGATCACATCAGCTTTCCCCAAGTCCTTCATACTGAACTTGCTCGAGAGGAATTTCTTTGTCTCCGTGACACAACCCATATCCGTACCTAGAATAAGCATGTCGTCCACGTACAGACAAACGATCACACCTCTTCCATCAACGAACTTCGTGTAAACACACTTGTCCGTCTCGCTGACCATGTAGCCATTTGACCTTATAACTTTGTCAAATTTTTCATGCCACATCTTGGGAGCCTATTTAAGACCGTACAAAGATTTCACCAACTTGCAGACTTTGTATTCAAGACCCTTGACGACAAATCCCTCTGGCTGTTGCATGTAAATCTCTTCGGTCAGCTCGCCATTTAGGAAAGCCGTTTTCACATCCATCTGATATATCACCATCTTATGTATTGCTGCGAGAGCAATCAACATTCTGATGGTGGTCATCCGGACTACTGGAACATACGTGTCAAAGTAGTTAATCTCCTGCTTCCGAGAAAACCCCTTGGCTACCAACCTAGCCTTGAACTTGTCAATAGTTCCGTCTCCTTCAGGAAGATCAACCAACACCCAAGTGTTATTTGAGGTGATGGAATCAATTTCATTGTCAATCGCCTCCTTCCAGAAAACCGCGTCTCTGGTCTTCATCACCTCATCATAGGTAAGCGGATCTGCTTCCACATGATAGGTGACAAAGTCACTTCCGAAGTCCTTCGGTCTCCTCACACGCTTAGCTGACGGCTCAGCTTGTTCTGGTTCAATCGTTGTTTCAACAACATCTTCTTGGACCACATTTTCATTGAAGACTTCAGTTTCCTGAGCATTCAATGAAGTCCGTGGCATGAATGCTTAGGAAACTGAAGACTCGGTATATCTTCAACAACATGTGGTCCGTGGCATGAATGCTTAGGAAACTGCGACCAAGAAGATGTGGTTCAATTTATCTTCTTGGACTCGGACTCGCTAAGCATTCATGTGGTCACAGTTTCCTAAGCATTCACGCCACGGACTTCTTTGAATGTGCAGGAAACTAAAGTCTTCAATGAAGATGTGGTCCAAGAAGATGTTGTTGAAACAACGATTGAACCAGAACAAGCTGAGCCGTCAGCTAAGCGTGTGAGGAGGCCGAAGGACTTTGGAAGTGACTTTGTCACCTATTATGTGGAAGCAGATCCGCTTACCTATGATGAGGCGATGAAGACCAGAGACACGATTTTTTGGAAGGAGACGATTGACAATGAAAATGATTACATCACCTCAAATAACACTTGGGTGTTGGTTGATCTTCCTGAAGGAGCAAAACCCATCAGATGCAAATGGATCTTCAAGGAGAAGATGAAAGCAGACGGAACTATTGACAAGTTCAAGGCTAGGTTGGTAGCCAAGGAATTTTCTCAGAAGCAGGAGATTGACTACTTTGACACATGCTCCAGTAGTCCAGATAACCACCATCAGAATGTTGATTGCTCTCGCAGCAATACATAAGATGGTGATACATCAGATGGATGTGAAAACGGCTTTCCTAAATGGCGAGCTGACCGAAGAGATTTACATGCAACAGCCAGAGAAATTTGTCGTCAAGGGTCTTGAAGACAAAGTCTGCAAGTTGGTGAAATCTTTATACGGTCTTAAACAGGCTCCCAAGATGTGGCATGAGAAATTTGACAAAGTTATTTCCATTGGAGCTAAGCCACGTAGGGGCTTAGCGACTCGGACTCGAACACGGACTCGGGCTCATGAGGCGTAATGTGTCATTTTGTTGGCGCACTTTGCACTTAGCACGTCAGCATCGTCGCTAGTATACAGCCGTCATACAATCACCTGCGAGTGTTTGACTGTAAGGCCTTTGTGCATGTACCGAAGGACGAGAGGACCAAACTTGAGCCGAAGACGAGGTGATGCGTCTTTGTCGGCTACAGTCGGGATGAGTTTGGCTATAGACTCTACGACCCGGTGGGAAGAAAGTTCTACAGAAGCAGGGACGTGGTATTTGTCGAGGATCAGACCATGACCAACACTCAGGATTCCGAGACGCCTTCTGAGGCTGAGGAATTGCCCGAGTTAGAGTCATTTCGCTTCGAGCAGTTTCCAGAGGACATCGCAGAGGATCCAATTATGGGGGAGCCAGTACATAGAGTAGCTCCCAACTTTGATCATCAGCCTGCTGATGGTGGTCAGGGTGTCCCTCAGGAGGATGAGCATGCCAGGGAGACAGTTCCTGAAGGGAAAGAGGTTGTTGGTATACAGCCAGCACCAGTGGCTCCACTGAGAAGGAGCGACAGAGATCATCGACCATCTACGAGATACTCACCGGGTGAGTATGTGCTACTGACTGACGGAGGAGAGCCCGAAAGTTTTGCAGAGACTATGGAAGACGAACAAAGGCAGGAGTAGATGCAGGATATGCAGGCGGAGATGAGTTCCTTACACGCCAATTCCACTTATGAGCTGGTGCGGTTGCCAAAGGGCAAGAAGGCTTTGAAGAATCGATGGATGTTTAGAGTGAAGCAGACGGATGATGCTACTCGCCCTCGATACAAAACGAGGCTGGTAGTTAAAGGCTACGGTCAGCGGAAAGGCGTAGATTATGATGAGATCTTTTCGCCTATCGTCAAGCATTGGTCTATTCGGGTGGTGCTAGCATTGGCAGCCAGTCTCGACTTGGAGGTCGAGCAGATGGACATGAAGACGACATTCCTCCACGGTGATCTTGAGGAGGAGTTATACATGGAGCAGCCAAAGGAATTATGTGAGAAGGGCAAGTCACATTTGGTCTGCCGATTGAGGAAGAGCTTGTATGGTCTGAAGCAGGCTCCGAGGCAGTGGTACAGGAAGTTCGAGTCGTTTATGGGGGAGCATGGTTATGCACGGACGACTTCGGACCATTGTGCATTTGTGAGGTATTTTGCCGAGAATGATTTCATCATTTTATTGCTCTATGTAGATAATATGCTATTAGTGGGTCGGAATGCCACTAGGATAGCGGAGTTGAAGCGCCAACTGGGCGCGGCCTTCTCTATGAAAGATTTGGACGTAGCGAAGACTATTCTTGGGATAGAGATCAGCCGAGAGAGAGAGAGTCCAAGCTGCTACATTTGTCCTAAAAGAAGTACATTCATCGGGTACTTCAGCGTTTCGGTATGGACGGGTCGAAGAAAGTGAGTTGCCCCCTTGCGGCCCACTTTAAGTTCACTGAGGAGCAGTGTCCATCTACCGAGGACGAAAAGAAAGATATGGAGCGGGTTCCATATGCTTCAGCAGTGGGGAGCCTTATGTATGCTATGGTGTGTACGAGGCCAGACATCGCTCATGCAGTTGGCACAGTTAGCAGGTATCTTTCAAATCCTGGAATGGTACATTGGAGTACGGTCAAGTGAAATATACGATACCTTCAGGACACTGCCAATTGAAAACTTTCTTTTGGTGGTGACAAGCCGAAGCTGGTTGGACATACCGACGCTGATATGGCTGGAGATGTAGACACGAGACGATCGACTTTGGACTATGTGATGATGTTTGCTGGAGGAGCGGTATCGTGGCAGTCGCGATTGCAGAAGTGTGTTGCCTTGTCAACGACGGAGGCGGAATACATTGCGGCGACAGAGACTTGCAAGGAGCTGCTGTGGATGAAGAAGCTGCTGCAGGAAATGGGACTGAAGCAAGAGCAGTATACTTTGCTTTGCGACAGTCAGAGTGCTATTCACCTCGTAAAGAACCAGACATTTCATAGTCGGTCCAAGCACATCGAGACTCGGTATCATTGGATACGGGATATGGTTGAAAAGAAGGACGCGGCGCTTGAGAAGGTTCATACTGATAACAATGGAGCGGACATGCTCACGAAGGTTCTACCGAGAGAGAAGTTTGAGTACTGCAGGCAGATCGTCGGGATGACCTCTACCTAGTTGTGAAAGGAAAGATTTGTTGGAGTGGGTAGGATTTCCAACCTATGTGGAGAAGACCCCGGAGTACTGCGACGAGCGCCGTCTGTGTGCCAGAGTTCCATCTTGCGGTGGCGTATTGAAAAATAAATTAGTTATTTTCAGTATTTATTAGATGTAGTTTATTTTTCAAGCTAGGGTTACTAATGTCAGTGTAATAAATTTCGGTAGGCGGATCGGTGTGCCAAAGGGGCGTCTAGTGCCTAGGTGCAGAAAAAAAAATTGGATTTTGAAATTTGAAAGTTTTTGAAAGTTTTTTTGAAATTTGAATTTTTATTTTATTTTTAAATTTTATTGAAAATTTTAAAATCTGAAATTTTTGACATTTTTTTGAATTTTCAAATCTAAAATTTCTAATTTAAAATTTCTGAAATTTAAAATTCAAAATATTAAATTTATTTTGAATTTTCTGCCTTGGCCCAACAGGTCGAACATGGGCCGACTTGGCCGAACAGGCCCGCCTATGGCCGAACAGATGCCTAGGAGGGCTGATTTGGGGGTTTCGGTACGGCAGACGGCCGCCTAGACCGATTTTTACATGCTTTGTATTCTATAAATATTGACCAATAACCCTAAAAAAATGGATGTCATTCTATACACAATGTAACCTCCAATTTCTACTAAAAGTCATTTTTCATTTTTAGTTAAACGCTAATAAATAACCAAAAATGCCTAAGAAGATAACTAAAAGTCTAAAATTTATGTGTTTGAAAAAAAACTAATGAGGCGCGTGCCTCGCAAGACCAAGACCTGAGGTACGAGACTCACCCCTACGCATTGTTTTCTTTGAGGCGGGCTTCATTCACGTAGGCACACCTGAGGCGGACGCCACTTATACTTCATGCCTACTTTTGAGGCACACCTGAAGCGTGTGAGGCTCAATTAACTAGTTTCTTTATGTGGTAGATATCTTTTAGTTTTTTAGCGTTTAGATAGTAATTCAACTAATGTTCCTATTGTATTTATTATGGTTTCTACCATGACTTCTGATCTATCATGTATCAAGCGAATCAAGAAAATGCCGCTTGGAAGTATTTTCACCAAGAGGTTCCTAAGAATAGAAACACTATCAAATGTATTAAGTCAATCAACTAATCTTTATATTTTAATTAACAAGTTTCTATTGGAGAATGATGATGATGAAGGAATCAGGATACAACTTTCTTGGTAGTGTTTGTGATGGAGATGATGACTTTTAGGGTCTTGTCTTTCTATTATTATTAACTCGTAAGTTTTATATGTTTTGATGAAGTTGCCATATCTTTATGTTATGTGCTTCATTTTTTATTATTTTAATAGTGCTATAAATCGATTTGGTATATGAGTTTGTTTATTTGAGACGATATTATTTAAATAATTTTCTAAAACTGTTTGCCTCACTTCGTCGAAGCCATGCCTTGCAAGTAGGCTCCATATGACCCTAGCGCCCAAGTGCACCTCACATCTTTTTGAACAATGCTAGGCTTATAGATAATTTAAAGCATAGACATTTACTTAATGTTGCACGTGCTTTGCGTTTTCAAGCTCATTTACCATTGTCGTTTTCGGGTGAATGTATACTTACTGCAGCCTATATTGTCAATAAACTTCCTACTCCTTTATTGAAGGGCAAATCCCACATGAAATTCTTTTTCAAGCACAACCCCTTTATACCAATCTACGTGTTTTCGGTTGTTTATACTTCACTCACAACACAAATATCAAAAACAAATTTGATCAGAGAGGTAAACATGGTGTATTTGTTGGATGTCCTAATACTCAAAAAGGGTATCGTATTTTTTATGTTGATTCTATGAAAATTTATACATCTCGCGATGTCATAGTTCATGAAAATGTTTTCCCATTTCAAACCATTCCGAAATCATTATCGAATTTGCAGGTTCACCCTTTACCAATCATTGATGATGGAACCTTCAATTATACATCATCCCCACATGCAGTTTCAGAACAAAACAGTCATGATTCATGTCCAGAATTATCCTCATCTCATATCCCCACATTAGTTCAACCAACTAAACCATTACAAGTTTATCAACGTCGCTCCACCAAGACTTTTGCTGAACCACATATTCCTACTCCATCTCCTTCTTCACATACAATCCCACAACAGTCCACAGCCACAACAAATCCATCTATATCTTCTCCTCCATCATCCACTTCAATATCTACAAATTCCGCCCTACCTGAACCAGTTATTCATACATCTTCCAGACCTTCAAGACCATGCAGACCACCACCACATCTAAATGATTTTTATTGTCCTACTCTCCCTCATGCGGCTAATCTCCTTCAATCGGACTCTAAGGTAACTAAAGTTTCTACTCAATATCCTTTAGCTTCTTATGTTTCTGACCTTAATTTTTCCATGTCCCATAAAGCCTTTTTATCTAAAGTATCATCTACAGTTGAACCAAAGTTTTTTTCTCAAGCTGTCAAATTACCACAATGGAAAGATGCTATGGCAGCTGAAATTGAAGCATTGGAAAAAAATCATACATGGAGCCTAGTTTCTTTACCATCAAATCATAAACCCATAGGATGTAAATGGGTCTTTAAGGTTAAATATCATGCAGATGGTTCCATCGAGCGCTACAAGACACGTTTGATTGCTAAATGTTATAATCAGATTGAGGGACAAGATTGTCATGACACATTTGCTCCTGTTGCACTGTTCGTTTACTTCTTTCAATTGTTGCAGTCAGAAATTGGTTCATTCATCAGTTAGATGTTCGCAACGCATTTTTACAAGGGGATTTAGATGAGACAATATACATGACTACCTCCGGGATTCGCCAAACATGGGAAGAATAGAGTGTGTAAGCACAATAAATCCTTGTATGGCCTCAAACAAGCTTCATGGCAATGGTTTGCCAAATTTTCCACTACATTGATCAAAGCAGGATTCACTCAATCTGATTATTCATTTTTACTTATATCGATGGTTCTGATTCTACATTTGTTTGTCTATGTGGATGACATTATTGTCACAGGAAATAATCCCATTTTGATTCAGAAATTCAAGCAGTTTCTAGAACAACAGTTCCACATCAAAGATTTGGGGCGACTCAAATATTTTCTTGGAATCGAAGTTGCAGTTCTAAAGGAGGCCTTTTCCTCACCCAACAAAAATACATCATGGATATTTTATCTGATTCAAGTATTACAGGTCGTAGAATTTCTGAGTTTCCCATGGAGCAACACATCAATTTCACTACAACTAGTGGGACTTTGCTTCCTGACCCTACAATTTATCGTCGCCTCATTGGTCGTCTCTTATATCTCACTGTCACAAGACCTGACATCAACTATGATGTTCATAATCTCAGTCAATTCATGCATTCACCACGCTCTATTCACATGGACGCTGCTAATCGTGTGCTCCGTTACCTCAAAGGTTCAATTAATAAAGGCATCTTACTCTCTTCTTCTAGTACTCTACAAATCACATGCTTTTGTGACTCTGACTGGGCTGGCTGACCGGTTACTCGACGGTCTACTAGTGGTTATTCTACTTTCCTTGGTTCTAGTCCTATCTCCAAGAAGACGAAGAAGCAACAAACCGTATCCTGCTCCTCGACAGAGGCTGAATATAGATTAATGGCAACTCTTGCATGTGAACTTCAGTGGCTGAAATATCTTCTTGCTGACTTGGGCATCCCACATCTCTCTCCAATGACTATGTACTGTGATAATCAAGCAGCCCTTCACATCTCTCAAAATCCTGTTTTCCATGAAAGAACAAAGCATATCGAACTCGATTGTCATTTCGTACGGGAAAAGATTCAAGACAAACTATTAATCACTCGATACGTTCCATCCTCATCTCAGGTTGCTGATATTTTTACTAAGCCCCTTGGAAAAGATATCTTTTTAAGACTGGTTCGCAAGTTGAGTGTTCTTGACATCCACACTCCAACTTGAGGGGGAGTATTGCGATCAATCTCAGTCAGTTCCATAAAAGACTGAGCAATACTTATCCTTATACAGCTGTACAAATTGTTAGCTAGTTTGCTAAGATTATCTTAGTAGGACACTTGTTTCATTCTTATTAGTCTCTATCCCTTTCTCTAAGGTGATTAGTTTATGTAAAACTCTTCTATATATACTGCTACTGTAAATAGAAAAGGCACACAAGAATTCAAACATTCCTCTCTTTCATGTATCATATTATCTTGTAATAAAGAGGATAACTAAAAGTCTAAAATTTATGTGTTTGAAAAAAAAACTAATGAGACACGTGCCTCGCAATACCTGAGGTACGAGGCTCACCCCTACGCCTTGTTTTCTTTGAGGCAGGGTTCATTCACGTAGGCACACCTGAGGCGGACGCCTCGTATGCTTCATGCCTACTTTTGAGGCACACCTGAAACGTGTGAGGCTCAATTAACTAGTTTCTTTAATGTGGTAGATATCTTTTAGTTTTTTAGCGTTTAGATAGTAATTCAACTAATGTTCCTATTGTATTTATTATGGTTTCTACCATGACTTCTGATCTATCATGTATCAAGCGAATCAAGAAAATGCCGCTTGGAAGTATTTTCACCAAGAGGTTCCTAAGAATAGAAACACTATCAAATGAATTAAGTCAATCAACTAATCTTTATATTTTAATTAACAAGTTTCTATTGGAGAATGATGATGATGAAGGAATCAGGATACAAATTTCTTGGTAGTGTTTGTGATGGAGATGATGACTTTTTAGGGTCTTGTCTTTCTATTATTATTAACTTGTAAGTTTTATATGTTTTGATGAAGTTGCCATATCTTTATGTTATGTGCTTCATTTTTTATTATTTTAATAGTGCTATAAATCGATTTGGTATATGAGTTTGTTTATTTGAGACGATATTATTTAAATAATTTTCTAAAAATGTTTGCCTCACTTCGTCGAAGCCATGCCTTGCAACTAGGCTCCAGATGACCCTAGCGCCAAGTGCACCTCACATCTTTTTGAACAATCCTAGGCTTATAGATAAATCCATATCGGAACAAAATGTCCTTTGGCGCATTGTAACTAGGCATGTCATAAAGATAGCATGTGTCATCAATTCATAAAGCATATATTGTTGGATGGAAGAAAAGGATCCAAATAGTCGACCCAACATGTTGGGATAAAAGGCTTTTTTCTTGTTAAATTCGTAACAAATCAATGCTTATTAAATCTCATGTAACATGTGATCCATCAGTGATGATTACTTATTTACAGGACTAAAGAGTGCAAGTGGCAGTAACCTTATTAAGCACAAAACTGAATGAACCTTCAAAGCTATACACCCTGCCTGAATGAAGTACTAAATATCTTTATTTTAGAAACTTCACCTTTATCAATCTTACCGAGCATTGTCATTTTGCATTTGAAAAGCACATGACCAAAATCTCTCCACTTTAGACAAAGTTCAGACATTCATATGAAGTTTAAAATATCCAGTCACAATCATAGATACCTGAAGGGAACTATTCAAGACATTTATTTGCCAAATAATGCCAACCTTAAGGCTTTGTTTGGTAGGGAAAAGTGGAAGGAAAAAGAGTATGACGTATTTTCCTTCCATATGGAAAGGAAAGATCATTTCCTTCTGGAAAAGAGAAAAGATGCACTCTCCTTCCTTTGGTATGGAAAGAAAAATGAAAGAAAAGAAAGGACAAAAAAAAATAGGTTTTATCAATTCTATCATCAACTAAAACACTTATTTACCATTTGACTTCATTAATAACTTTTAAATAATGCAATTCATATGGGGGTATAATTGTTAATTAATCTCCACTTTTTCTTCCACTTTTTCTCTCACTTTTGGAGGGATATAATTTCTTTGGTTAAAAGGAAAAAGTAATCGTTCCACTTTTCTTTCCATACCAAACAATAGAAAATGAATCATTCCCTCCACTTTTCCCTCCTCCATTTTCCTTCCTCCCACTTTTCTCTCCTACCAAACACACCTAATAGATATGCATTTGTTATTAAAGAGTATGCACTTCCAATATGATAATTTCATATATTAAGACTATCACATTAGGCTTCCAATAGTATAATACCTTTGGCCACTGAACATATCTGTAAGAGGAATCCAAGATTCCAAGGTGTCCTATTTCCTAGCCATCATTTTATATAAATCCATTGGTTAAAATTATCTATCTCATATCAAAGTAGCACCTTTAAAGAATAATATCTTAAAAAACTGTTGCCAAAATAGAGATACAAAGAAGAAACTTCTGCTTGGATTGGAAGTTTTGAGTAGGAGGAGGATTAATAAAAATAAAATAGTTACCAAAATATCCTTACATGTGGTATAAAATTGCACAAAATGAATGTGGTCAACTCAACTCAACATATGCATAAAATATATATGGTCATCAACAATCTTTTCTCTAATTTTTTGATGCACATGGACAGATTTTTTATGCATCAAATATATGTGGTCATAAACTCAACAGATGCATCAAAAACATAGTCGCCGATTTTTTTTAATAATTTTCAACGATGAGTAACAAGTGAAAGTGGGAAGAGATGACGCACTTGGACATCAGCATGTTGAAAGCCAGGAAGATGGAGTAGCATGTTGAAAGCAAGAAAATTTGAGGAGAATATCACGATACTTTATATGACAAATAAGGGATATTTATGACTTTTTAAGCAATAACCCCTTATATCCCCTCGTTAACCCCCTATTTAAGGGGTTGAAAAAATGGAAAAAAAGATGGTTAAATAAACCCTCACTTGACCCTCTATGACTCCCCCTCCTAAACCTCCATCCTCAAACCAAGTAGAGTTTTCTTTCCCGGTCACTTGAGTTCTCCTCACTTAACTCTCTTCCGTCTCAGTGCACAGGTTCCGGCCAAACTGCACCTAGATATAACAAACTATATATTTGTCTTCCTAAAGTACAGTCACCACTTAACCCTCTACTTGGTTTAAGGGTTGAAAAAATGGACAAAAGAAGGTTAAATAAACCCCCACTTGACCCTCTATGACTCCCCCTCCTAAACCTCCACCCTCAAACCAAGTAGAGTTTCCTTTCCCGGTCACTTGAGTTCTCCTCAATTAACTCTCTTCAGTCTTCACCCTCAATCCAAGCAGACCCTAATGAAAGAACACTCCAATAAAATGTAGGAGCTATAAGAAGTGGGTTATTTTACACAACAAATCAATGTTGCTTATGTCATACTACCCGTCTCAGTGCACAGGTTCCGGCCAAACTGCACCTAGATATAACAAACCATATATGAGTCTTCCTAAAGTACACTCACCACTTAACCGCATCGGAAATATAAGTTATTTGACCAATGTTGTAGCCTGTAGGACAGAACTCCAAGACAGGTATAAATCATTAGCTCAGCCTAACCGAATCATAAGCATTAGTTCAAACTAATAATCTAACCAATTCAGTCAATAATAATCCTAAGAATAGTATTAAAAGAAGAAGCGGAAAATCCTATGAAACTGCGGTCCTTAGTCCCTAAAGGTAGGGGTTTTAAATGCAGTTAGGCCCATCCCACCTGAATACACTGGTTGCCATTTAGTCTGACCACATTATCATCTTACCTACAGAAACATGAGATGACTTTTAAAGGTCCTCTAAACAGCAACTATCTACATCCTCCAGATTTCTGCCCACTTATTTGGGCTTGGAAGCTCGTCTATAGAGATCAGTTCTAAGTCACACTAACCTTGAAATACCTGGTCTTGTGACCTCGTCAGGACCATTTCCTCCAAATATTGAAACTATCACATCCATCCATCTACTAAACCCTTTGTCCATGTATGGCATATATATTATATATATATATATATATATATATATATATATATATATATATATATATATATATATATATATGGATGTGTCTATCTGATATGAACAATTAATGTGATCCAGGGTTCAGCTATGTCAAAAAAACAATGCTACAACACTACCCGGTTGTAGAAAGGAGGATAAAGAGATGAATGATTTGGTTCAGAAATACATAACCATTGAGCCAACCATCCGTTCTGCTTAATAAAGGAAACAATATTACTTAGAAGCAAGTAACTATGAAATATATAAAAATTAACTAATATTGGAAATAGACCACGCCTTTCACAACTTAGGCTTCATATGGGAGTATTGTTAACCAAAACAAGTTGTAATCTTGATTGAATTCTGAAGAAGAAACTTACACTGATACAAGGTTGTGAAAAGGCGGGCGGGCACCCGCCGCTAAGCGCCTAGCCGCCTAGGCGGCCACCTAGATCTAGGCAATTAAAAAAAATTTAAAAAAATCCAAAAAAAACCTACTGAAAAATGTAGAAAAAGTCCATAAAACCCAAAAACATGCATAGTCGAGCGTTGAGGGGGGCTAGGCGGGAGCCTCGGGGGCATCAGGTGGGCACCAGACGCCTAGCACCTAGGCGGCCGCCTTTTAGAACAGTGCATTGGTATACCTCATGTATATGAATAAGATACATGAATCATCAATATACCTAAAATACTAGTATTTCATATAAGTTTCGAGTAGAATTTGGAACTATTTCTATCTTTGGTCATAATATCACTTGTTGTAGGCCATACCTTTTAAAAACAAAACACCCAGTAGGGAATCTCTTTAAAAATTCCATAACTTCTAAACCAGTATCAAAAAATAGATAAGATATGCAAGTGAAAGCATCCAATTACCGTGTTAACTCACTTTAATTTAATTAATGGAATATATGTTAAACTTATTTGTGCTGGTTTGGAGATTACAAGCACAGCAATTAATTTTCATAACAGCAGCTAGATGGTTTCAAGTACGGTAGAAAGATGAGCAAGTATATTTTTAGCATTCTTTTAAACTTTTACCTGCTTTTCCTGATGGTTTAAGGAACGGCGCTTAGCTGGTGACAGGATGCATTCTTCCAGAGAGGCAACATCATCACATAAAGACAAAACAAGGGGCATATACGCACTCAGTTCTTCCTTTAAACCTCTGTTTTCACCAGTTAAGGCTTCAAGTTTTGTGTTCAACTCATCCTCAAACACATTTCTTAAAGTGGTTTCTTCATACAACTTCTCCATTTGTACCATAGCACTTATGTCAAGGTTCTCGCATGTTAACGACAGCTCTAGCATCTTTTCTTCATAGATTGCTGCCTTGATTGTGGTCATTTGTAAGTCATATAATAATGTTGTGACTTCCGCCTCACAGGACTTGGACTCATCAACTTCGGAATGTAGTTCAGATATTAAATATTTTTCGTTGTTCTTAAGCTCCTGTACTTCAGAATATAATTGGTCAAGTTCTCTGTACAATGTAGCATTAGCTTGACGAAGAAAAGAAATCTCATTATCCCTGTCAACGTTATCTTCTGTTAAGGTAACGAACTTCTTCTCTAGCTCTTCTCTTGCCACCTTAGCATCATCAATTTCCACTATAAGTTCCTCGATATTTCTGCATAGCTCTAAGTTTTTGTCTCGTAAGAGTTGACAGTTATCAGTAACTTGTAACAGTTCCAGATCTTTCTGCACCACAAGTTTATTCCCTGTTTCAATTGTGTTCAATTGCTCGCAGACATTTCTGGCTGTGTTTAAATAATCCTCAAGAATGGTAAAACGTCGTCTTGAATCCTCGAAATCAGCAACTGACTCCTTGAGGTTTCCATTTTCAGTCTCTAGAGCTTCCAATTTTGCATTCAATGATCTGATCTCCTGGTCAAGATCATTACCTAGCAACTGCAAATCCACTGCCCTCTCAGCATTGTAACTCCGAAAAGTCAAACAAAGGCATTCCATGGTGATAACCTCTTGAAGGAGAGAATTATTTTCCTCTTCCAATGTGTCCTTTTCCTGATGCAAGTCATATAGCTTTAGTGACAAGGATTGGTTTTCATCAAGCAGAGTACTGATTTTACCTTGTAATCTAGAATTGGCCTCTTGCAATAAGTTTTGACACACAATCTTCATCTCAGCATTCAGCCCCTCCTCTCTTTGGTCGCAAGCCTGCACATCTTTTCTCAAGTTTTCATTAATCATCAGTAGTTCCTGCTTCTCACTTTGCAACACAGACAATTTATCACACTTCACTCTGACGCCATCCTTTTCCAACTTAAGATTCACCATATCCAGTTTAGATTGCTCTAGAAAGGTGCTAATAACTGATTTCTCAAGAATCAGGCGTTGTTTATCATATTGAGTATCTGAAATTGAAGCCTTGAGATCTTTAATTTCATGCAAAATAAGATCAAAATGTAGATAATGGTGAGACCCACTATTGTTGATGCTAAGCATCTTCATCACTTGATGCATCCCTTCGAGCAACTTCTCATTGTCTTGAGACAATACCGTCAAACTTTTCTTTTGTTTGAAGCTTTCATTCTCAAGCTCTAAAATTATGTTTTCTCTTAAACTAGATGCCTCTAGATTCTTTTGACATTTGTCCAAAAGAACCATACTATTTTCTGTCATGTCATGCAAACATCTTTTCAAGATGAAATTCTCCAAGTGTGCAGCAATGAGTTTATGATGTTCTGCTTCAAGCTCCTCTTCCCTGAGCCACCTTTTTTCTTGGAGAAGACGAATCTGGTTTTCTAAAGTAGCCAGTTGACTCTTACTTGACTGCAGAAGTGTTTCATGCTCTTCCTTCTCCATTTCCAAAGAAGCTTGTAGATCTATGACCTCACAGAGCATATTTTCATTTTCTTTCTCTAGATTCATGTTTTTGCATTTAAAATTTGCATATCCACTCTCGGAGTTCTCCAGTCTACGGCTAATGCTTTCCACCTGACAAAGCACCATCGTCATTATTGATTAACAAGAATAAATAATAACATTGTGAATGAACCAACTATGAGTATACTGAAATCTAGAAACTTTACCACTTTATACTTCAAAAGTAGATTAGTACTATCTTATAAAGAACATGTAAACAAATGTTTACAAAGATTTTCTAAGATCTTTATGAGAATGTCAAATTCACAATATACATTGCATCCTGGTTTAAGTGATAACAGGAAATGGATATGGTACAGGACTTGCTTCATTACTGTAGAGAATAATTGTTGTGTGTTTTATTGATTGGTTACTCCACTATTTATAGGGAGTCTAGCTCCTCTTCATACTACATTTTCCAATGTGGGACTAAAGTCCCTTATTAGTTCTCAACACACCACCTCAAGATGGACGATAGATATTAATCATTTCCATCTTGTTACATAGCTTCGACAGACTTAATGAACTAAGACCCTTAGTCAGACAGTCTGCCACTTGTTCTTCTGAGCGAACATGATCAATCTTCAGTATCCCTTGTTCCAGCTTCTCTTTGATGAAGAATCGATCGATCTCGATGTGCTTCGTTCTGTCGTGCTGAACTGGATTGTTAGCAATACTTATTGCAGCTTGACTATCGCTCAGAAGACGTAACGGTGCTCCCTTGTCCAGTTTCAACTCTGTCAGCAACGCTTTCACCCACAGCAACTCCGACACTCCCAAAGTCATTGCTCTGTATTCTGCTTCAGCTATAGACCGTGCTACCACTGACTGTTTCTTGCTTCTCCATGAGACCAAGTTTCCTCCTACAAAGACACAATATCCCGTGGTAGACCTTCTATCGTCTATACAGCTCGTCCAGTCTGCATTGCAGTATCCCTCAACTTCTATACTTCTATTCTTCTTGAACCATAGCCCTTTCCCCGGCGTCCCTTTCAGATATCTCAAGATCTGAAACACTGCATCCATATGACCCGTTCTTGGATCATGCATGTAGCGACTTACTACACTCACCGCAAATGAGATATCAGGACGAGTGTGTCCCAGATAAATCAATCTCCCTACAAGTCGTTGATATCTTTCACGATCAACTGGCTCTCCTGCATCTGCTCCCAACTTGCACTTTTGGTCAATTGGAGTGATTGCTGCTTTGCATCCCAGCATCCATGTCTCCTTCAGCAGATCTAGTGCGTATTTTCTCTGTGAGAGAACAATTCATTGTTCGCCTTCACACACCTCGATACCTAAAAAGTACCTCATTGCTCCTAAATCCTTCACCTCAAACTCCTTCGCAAGTTTTGACTTCAGCTTAGCGATCTCGACTTCATCATTACCTGTGATTACTATATCATCCACGTATACAGCAAGTATAGTGATGTGGCCTCTTGCATGCTGAAGAAAGACCATATGATCTGTATTTGCTTGATGGTATCCCATGCCTATAACAGCCTTTCTGAATCTGTCAAACCAGGCTCAAGGAGATTGCTTGAGTCCATATAGCGACTTCTTTAGTTTGCACACTTTTTCATGCGACGTCCCTCCGTCTGATTCTGTAGCGTAGCACCCTGGCGGGAGTTCCATGTACACTTCTTCTTGTAGGTCCCCATGGAGAAAGGCATTCTTCACATCTAACTGGTATAGCTTCCACCCATAGTTTGCTGCAATGGAGACCAGAGTTCTTACGGTGTTCATTTTCGCTACTGGAGCAAACGTCTCATCATAGTCGATACCATATGATTGTGTGTATCCTTTTGCAACCAACCTCGCCTTGTATCGTTCCACCTTTCTTTCTGACGTCTCCTTTACTGTATACACCCATTTGTATCCCACAGTTTTCTTCCCTTTGGGTAATGGAACCAGCTCCCACGTCTTATTTTTCTCCAGTGCCCCAAGTTCTTCCATCATTGCAGCTTTCTACCTTGGATCTTTCTTTGCTTCCTGCCAACACTTGGGCAACGAAGTAGAGTCTAATGATGCAATGAAGGCTCGATAATTCGAAGAAATGTTAGAATAAGACAGGTAGTTGGCAATATCATGTTCATAATCATCAAAACGACTAGGAGCCTTACCCGCATTGATGCGAGAAGATCTCCTTAAGGGAGCAATAGGTGGTGGAGAGATCATACCATCAGAGTCAGAGAGATCCGCATCAGAATCAGATTGATTCAGTGCGGGGGCAACATCTTCAAGAGTTGGAGCAAGAGTAGACGAGGGACTTGGTACAGTAGGCACAGAACACGGTACAGGCATAGTACTGGACTTCTGCTATCTCCTTCTGTAGACTTGGAGCTCATTTTCCATTGTCTGATGCTCCCCCTGTTTAACATATGTATCTTCTTTATCTTCTGTATCGGAGTCACTGCTTTCTCCCCCTTTCGTCCAGTTTTCTACGACCGGGCATGGGACCGATCCGACTACCACAGATGGGCTTAATTTCTCCCCCTCACATCTAACACCCGCTATGTTAGGTGTGTCACCAAACGTCAAACCATCATCCGAACCATAATATGGTTCCAGTTCTCTGAATGTAACGTCCATGCTTGCAAACATTTTCCGCTCAACTGGGCTCCAACATGCGTATCCCTTCTGAGTTGCCGTGTACCCGACAAAGACACATTTAACCGCTCTAGGATCCAGTTTGCCAACTCCTGGCCTATTATCTTGGACAAAACATACACACCCAAATACTTTCGGTGGAACAGTGTACGTGGTTGCTCCAGTAAGCATCTCCAGCGGTGTCTTCCAGTCCAATACCTGAGATGGCATTCGATTGATGAGATAAGATGCCGTTAACACCGCCTGTCCCCATAAGTGTTTCGGAACATTCATAGCCAGCATCATCGTCCGTGCGACCTCCAGCAGGTGTCTGTTCTTCCATTCGACCACACCATTTTGTGCCGGTGTATAGGCACAAGAAGTTTGGTGTAGTATGCCATGAGTGGATAAATACTCAGCAACCTTCCTATTTGTATACTCCGTCCCATTGTCAGACCGTAAGCACTTAATTTTAGTGCCATATTGAGTTTCTACCCGGCGATGAAAGTCTCAAAATGCCTCAAAGACGTCACTTTTATTCTTCATAAGGTACACCCATGTCACGCGAGTATAACAATCAATAAAAGTGACGAACCATCGAAAACCGTTAATACCGGTTGTAGGACAAGGGCCCCATACGTCTGAATGTATCATATCAAAAGTAGCCGAACTCCTACTACCTGAACTCACATACGTGCTTCTGGTATGTTTACCCAACTCACAGGCATGACAAAATAACTTCTCTTTAGTAGCCCTTTGGTATAAGGACGGATACATTCGACTAATAATTTTAAAAGAAGAATGACCGACACGCCGGTGGTGGAGTAGCAAGTCATCTTCGACACTGCGCCGTGAATCTTCTGGTGGTGTGTCTGCTACCAGAGATGCCAAAGCTTTGTCCAGTCCAGTCATGTCCAAGTACCACAGCCCCTTATGCCATGTGCCAGTCCCTAGTCGTCGTCCTGTCCCCTTCTCCTGAAAAGTCACCGTAGGAATGTCAAAGAAAACAGTACAGTTAAGATCAAGGATAATGGCACTAATAGAAAGAAGATTGACAGGAAAAGACGGAGCATGTAAGAAATTGGTAAGAGTGAGAGAAGGGGTGCATGCGACAGTGCCTTTACCCATGACAGGGCTGGAGTTACCATCAGCAGTCTGAATGCTCTCCGGCGTCGGTAGGTGAGTATAGTCCTGGAACTCACCGCGGAATCCCGTGACATGGCGAGATGTCCCAGAGTCCATAATCCAACCGGGTTGGTGGACAGCTGCTGCAAGAGCACGTGCAGGTATACCTGTGCCGTTTTGGACAAAGCAACTGATGTGGTCCCCCGAGGTAGATGACATCCCATTACTATCGTCCGAACCAAGCTTCGTGCCGCGTAACTTCGCGAGGAACTCCTTCTCAAGAGGGGTTAACTCAGCCAGGTGATGGTCGCCCCCTTCCTCCGCCAGATTAGCTTTGTGTCCTCCAGAATAATTTCCCCGTCTACCAGCATAACCGTCTCTACCACCACGACGTCCTCCGCGGCCCCGTCCACGATCACTCGACTGACTGTGCAGGGGTTTGGGACAAAATCGGATGTAATGTCCTGAGTCACCACAGTTGTGGCAAACACCGGCCACAGAGGGAGGCTGATTGAAGGCGGCAAGGGCAGACTTGTCAACAGTGGCTTGCTCCCCCTGGAAAGAGCCCTTGTTGAGCATCAACTTCAAGCGAGCCTCTTCTTGTGCCATGGCAGCTATGGCTTCTTCTAAGGTGGAAAGCATGGGCTGTGCCAGGAGTACATTCCTTCTATTCTCAAATACAGGGTTAAGAACCTTCAAGAACTTCATCATCCGTTGACGCGAAATATAATCCAAGAACTTTTGGAAATGTTTCGCAAATGCGGGTTCGACTTGGGCATCTTCCATCCCAAGAGGATCATAGTGATCCAGATCAGACCAGAACTTCTTCAATAGTGCTGCATACGCAGAGATGGTGCGGTCATCCTGGGCCACCCTATCAAGTTCATCATGCAGTTGGAAGACCCGCATAGGATTGCCCGAGCCAGAGTACATATCCTTCAAAGTCCGCCATATATCAGCAGCAGCCTCCATCGCCTCTACATTGCCCGACACCTGGTCGGTCAAGGAGGCGGTCAACCATCCAGCCACAACATTGTTGACAATTTCCCAAACAGAAACCCCTTTGAGGAGAGATCATCTGGCGCCTTGGTTTGGCCATTGACGTAGCCAACCAAGCCACGTCCCTCCAGCGTCCGCATGGCCTGCCGTGACCATTTCAAGTAATTGGACTTGCCTTCCAACTTCGTCTCCAACATGTCCAGCTTTCCCATTTTGTAGGGTGATGGATCCACATCAGTATGGATCACACGTGGGGTCGCCTCGGTTAATCTCTTTGATAAAATATCATCAACCAAGGCCTTCATCTCATCTGCTGTCAGTTTACCACTGATCGAATCCATGGCGTCTTCAACGGTGATTCGTCGTCGTCGTCTACGTCGGCTTCGTCTTTGTCGTCGTCTTCGTCGACGTCGTCGGCGTCTGTATGTAAAGTCTTCAACGGAGACCTTACGACTGCGCGTTCAACGTGGCCAACACCGGCGTGCGCATGTAGATCCTAATTTGCAGATCGAGAACGAAAAACAAACAAAGCATTTGTAATTCCGGAGGGCGTAATCTAGGAACAGAAGGTGCAAATAAAGCATTTGACAGCCATCTGTCGTCGAAAAAACCACCCACATAATCTCTCTCTCAAAATTAGGATTTTTTTTTCGAAAAGAAGAAAAAAAAGGAGGGGGGGCGTGGGGCGGGGGGGGGGGGGGGGGGGGGGCAGGGCGTCCGGGGGGGGGGGACTGCCGGGTGGGGCGTCGGGGGTGGGGGGGAACTGCGGGGGGCGGGGGGGGGGGGGGGGCCGGTGTGGGGGGGGGGGGGAGGGGGGGGGACTGCCGGTGGGGGAAGGGGGGGTACTGCCGGTGAGGAAAGGGGGGGGGGGAGGAAAAAAAAATATATTTTTTTGTGGTTATGGCTCTGATACCATGTAGAGAATAATTGTTGTGTGTTTTATTGATTGGTTACTCCACTATTTATAGGGAGTCTAGCTCCTCTTCATACTACATTTTCCAATGTGGGACTAAAGTCCCTTATTAGTTCTCAACAATTACCTCAGTTACAAGGCTTATCTTTTCCTTGAGAAGATTATACTCTTTATCATGGAGAGACCGGCAGATTTCTTCTACAGATTTTAACTTTTCTCTCAAGCCTTCAAGTTCAACGTTAGCATCTGAGAGAGAAATTTCCAACAATGTATTTTTCTCTGTGAGCCTTCCCATATTCTGAGCAATGGCCACTATCTGGGAAACCAGAACAGCCTTGTCTGAAACATGCATGGAAATCTTGCTCTGGAGAGATTCGCAGGAGTTCTCTAATGTCTTTACCTTCTCTCTTAGCTCTTCCAGCTCAACATTGGCATTTGACAGAGAATTTTCTAAGACGTCATTCTTCTCCATCATCTTCTCCACACGTTTCAAGTTATCCAAATGAACAGTTTTGTCATCTTCATGCATCCTGCACATCTCTTTCAGCTCTAGATTCCCATCTTCCAACTCCTTTACCAGTTCCTGAAGCGATTTCACATTCAAATTCACAGCCTCTATTTTTTGTATTACCTCAAGGTGTCTCTGCTCTAAAAGTAGTTTATCATCTTTCATAGAGACGTTCTCAATCTGAAGAACTTTGTTTTCTTCTATGTGGAGCTCTACTTCATCTTCAAGCCTCTTTTTTGACTCCTTCAACAAACTTAATTCATCTAGAAGATTCATTATGTTCAGTGAACAAGAGAAGATTTCCTCTTTGAGGTTATCGATTTCCTCGACATGGTGCTCTACTTCATTTTCAAGCCTTCTTTTTGACACGTTGAACACACTTATTTCATCTTGCAGATTCATTATTTTCAAGGAGAAAGAGAAGTTCTCCTCTCTTAAGCTATCATTTTCCTCCTTGAGCCGCTGTATTTCTTCATCTGAACCTGCTTTAGCCAATTCCATGTTCTTCAGCGCATCCACCCCATTTTGCACCAGCGATCTCAAAAGCATCACTTCATCTTGAGATCGAGAGTGCAACTCCTCCAATGAAAAACAAGCCATCTCAATCTGCAGAGATCTTTGCTTTTCATCTTCAATAGAAACTTGAAGTTTCTCCAACTCTTCCCATTGCATGTCAAGTTCTGCCTGCTTTGCCTTTGCTGCATCTTTATATATATCCAGTGCCAACTGCAATGATTGATTCCTTCCCTCCAGAAGATGGCATCGTTCTTCAACACTTTTTAAGTTTGTGATATTTAATAAGAATTCATCATTAAGCTTCTTCAAGTCTTCTTTTGTGCATGATAGTTCAGCCTCAAGGCTAGATATCTGCTCCTGTGATAACTGGCATTGAAGAAAAGCAGCTTCCTTCTCATATTCTAGTTTAGAGATGGTTCCTTTCAGACTGTCAACATCAGCTTGAGCGTTATCTACACGCTCTGACTCAGAAGTGATCTGGTTCTTGAGCCTTTGAATCTCTGATAAGTTTGTGATATTTGATAGAATTTCATCATTAAGCTTCTTCAAGTCTTCATGGGTGCGAGAAAGCTCAGCCTCAAGGCTATATATCCGTTCCTGTGATAGCTGGAATCGAAGCAAAGCAGCTTCCCTCTCAGATTCTAGTTTAGAAATAGTGCCTTTCAGACTGTCAACATCAGCCAGAGCGTTATCTGCACGCTCTGACTCAACAGTGGTCTGGTTCTTGAGCCTTTGGTTCTCCTCTGACAAGTTAGTGACATTTAATAGAATTTCATTATTAAGCTTTTTCAAGTCTTCTTGGGTGCGAGAGAGTTCAGCCTCAAGGCTAGATATCCGTTCCAGGCAAAGATGGCACTGACGAAGAGCAGCTTCCTTGTCCGATTCTAGTTTAGAGATGGTGCCTTTCAGACTGTCAACATCAGCTTGAGCTTTATCTGCGCGCTCTGACTCAGAAGTGATCTGGTTCTTGAGCCTTTGGTTCTCCTCTAAGAATGTTTTGACATTTAATAGAATTTCATCATTAAGCTTCTTCAAGTCTTCTTGGGTGCGACAAAGTTCAGCCTCAAGGCTAGATATCCGTTCCTGTGATAGCTGGAATTGAAGCAAAGCAGCTTCTTTGTCAGATTCTAGTTTAGAGAGGGTTCCTTCCATACTGGCAGCATTAGCTTCAGCTTTATCTGCACGCTCTGACTCAAAAGTGATCTGGTTCTTGAGCCTTTGGTTCTCCTCTGTGAAGGTTTTGATATTTAATAGAATTTCATCATTAAGCTTCTTCAAGTCTTCTTGTGTGCGAGAAAGTTCAGCCTCAAGGCTAGATATCCGTTCCTGTGATAGCTGGAATTGAAGCAAAGCAGCTTCTTTGTCAGATTCTAGTTTAGAGAGAGTTCCTTTCAGACTGGCAGTGTTAGCTTCAGCTTTATCTGCACGTACTGACTCAAAAGTGATCTGGTTCTTGAGCCTTTGGTTCTCCTCTGAGAAGGTTTTGATATTTAAAACAATTTCATCATTAAGTTTCCTCAAGTCTTCTTGGGTGCGACAAAGTTCAGCCTCAAGGCAAGATACCCGTTCCTGGGAAAGCTGGAATTCAAGCTGAGCAGCTTCCTTGTCAGATTCTAATTTAGAGAGAGCACCTTTCAGACTGTCAGCATCAGCTTGAGCCCTATTTACACGCTCTGACTCAGAAGTGATCTGATTCTTGAGCCTTTGGTTCTCCTCTGATAACTGGGAAACTTCAAATTTCAGTACCTCATCTCTGGAACCTTTTACTTCATTCTCCTGAAAATTCAAGCCTTTCCTTGGCCTCCCATCAGCATAAGCTGCAGAAGCTGCCTCTTCTCCCGTTCCGAACATCCAATTTAGCTGCCTAAATCCTTCGTGTCTTGTATTGGCATCATTTTCGTCATAAAATAACCCATTCCTTTTGGTGACAGGAGAAAGAGAGGACCTATAGAGAGCATCATTCAAGTGAAGCATTTCGGGAGTTCGAGGCTCAGAATCAATGCAGGAAGATCCAGAGGGAGACTCGTCTGGCAATACAAGTGGAATTTGGTCCGGAAATGCTTCTGCCATCGTTCTATGAGCCTGGCGAAGAGCCCCAGTTGCATGATCATATCTTTCTGCTAATGCACGGTATGCTCGATAGAATTCCTCCACCAATTTCATAAGCTCAGGGCGCTTCCTGAAGTACATTTCCGCTCTCTTGCGGAAGGAATCAGCATCTTCTTCTATGAGTTTGATCATTGCTTTGACATTTCTGTCCATGTCTGTTCAGTTACATGCAGCATCTTAGTAAATACAAATCCATCACCAACAACTAAAAAGGAGATTGAAAGCATTAAGCATGTAAAAGTTGCCAGGAACACAAGTCAATGATATATTTGCAAACTTCAACTACATATTAAAAACACAGGGAAAACTAAATCAAAGACGAACAAAGTCACCTACATAAATCACCTTCGTATGTATCAGTATTGTACAAAGAGAAAACTCTCTTGAAATGTATCTCCTGCAATGCGCTTCTAGCTTATGAGCAAAAACATACACCCTTAACAACATAATCAACAACAAAACCTTTATCCCAAATTTAAGCATCCATTCTGCGGATTCTTTCTTCCATTATCTCAGTTACGGTCATTAACTCCCTAACATTAGCAACTGCCTTATCCTACACCACAAAATGTTTCTACATCTAACCCTACCATAAGCAGCTCCTTCAACTAAAATACTACCATTTCTCCCAACTGATGCATCATTCAGATCAACAAACATTTCAATTTGTCTCAATTGCCAGAATGCCTAAGTTCTCACAACTGCACTTGTTTCTTATTTATGTTTTAGTGTGTTACCACTCTTCCATCCAGGCATTCATTGCCAATGGTGCATGCTTATATGCGTTGGGGAAAAAACGCGGAAACCTTTCCCCAACTAGAGAGTACCTGCGAGAGAACCGAGCAATACAACGCACGAAACAAAAACACCAAAAAACAAACCACGCAGACACAGAGAATTTTTGACGTGGAAAACCCTTGCGAGAAAAACCACGGGACGATCGGAGTCCAACCCTGAGAAGCTTTCACTAATGAAATAAAGGAGTACACCCTCTACAAACTTCTCCTGATCCAAATCGGATCCCCACAACACTTAGAAGCAAGAATAATGATTACAAGGCTACGAAGAACAAAGAGGACGAGTAGATATTACCCGAACACGATCCTCCATCGAAAACGGCCTTCAATCCTCCTTCTTCTCTCCCAAAGTTGCAATGGCACTCTTGCCACTTTTCTCTCTCTTGTTCTTCAATGTTGTGTTGTGATTAGGGTTAGGAATAACCATGTATAAATCCCCTAATCCGCAGCAAAACCTGGACCGTAGGATACGATCCAATGGTGATCAATCACCCTGAAAAACGTTTCAGTCCCGACGACACAGAGTTCGGCCAGAACTCTATTCTGGGGCAGAGTTCGGCCAGAACTCTGTGTTTGGCAAACAGAACAGTTCTGGAACCAGAACACAGAGTTCGGCCAGAACTCTGTCCTGGGGCAGAGTTCCCCCTCCTTCCAGCAGCTCCTCTGGCAGCTTCCGAGTATCTCCGTCATCTCCGACTGGCCTTGTCACCTCCCCGAGCTTCTCTGACACACAGACGGCGCTCGTCGCACTCCGGGATCTTCTCCACATAGGTTGGGAATCCCACCCACTCCAACAAATCTCCCCCTTCACAATTAGGTGGAGGAGGTCGTCATCCCGACGATCTGTCTGCAGTACTCAAACTTTTCCCTCGGTAGAACCTTCGTGAGCATGTCCGCTCCATTGTCATCAGTATGAACCTTCTCAAGCGCCGCGTCCTTCTTTTCAACCACATCCCGTATCCAATGATACCGAGTCTCGATGTGCTTGGACCGACTATGAAATGTCTGGTTCTTTACGAGGTGAATAGCACTCTGACTGTCGCAAAGCAAAGTATACTGCTCTTGCTTCAGTCCCATTTCCTGCAGCAGCTTCTTCATCCACAGCAGCTCCTTGCAAGTCTCTGTCGCCGCAATGTATTCCGCCTCCGTCGTCGACAAGGCAACACACTTCTGCAACCGCGACTGTCACGATACCGTTCCTCCGGCAAACATCATCACATAGCCCAAAGTCGATCGTCTCGTGTCTACATCTCCAGCCATATCAGTGTCGGTATACCCAACCAGCTTCGGCTCGTCACCACCAAAAGAAAGTCTCCAATCGGCAGTGCCCTGAAGGTATCGTAGAATCTACTTGACCGCACTCCAATGTACCCTTCCAGGATTTGAAAGATACATGCTAACTGTGCCAACTGCATGAGCGATGTCTGGCCTCGTACACACCATAGCATACATAAGGCTCCCCACAGCTGAAGCATATGGAACCCGTTCCATATCTTCTTTTTCGTCCTCGGTAGATGGACACTGCTCCTCAGTGAACTTAAAGTGGGCCGCAAGGGGGCAACTCACTTTCTTCGACCCGTCCATACCGAAATGCTGAAGTACCCGGTAAATGTACTTCTTTTGGGACAAATGTAGCAGCTTGGACTCTCTCTCTCGGCTGATCTCCATCCCAAGAATAGTCTTCGTTGTGCCCAAATCCTTCATAGAGAAGGCCGCGTCCAGTTGACGCTTTAACTCTGCTATCCTTGTGGCATTCTGACCCACTAATAGCATATCATCAACATAGAGCAATAAAATGATGAAATCATCCTTGGCAAAATACCTCACAAATACACAGTGATCCGACGTCGTCCGTGCATAACCATGCTCCCCCATAAACGATTCGAACTTCCTGTACAACTGCCTCGGAGCCTGCTTCAGACCATACAAGCTCTTCCTCAACCGGCAGACCAAATGTGACTTGTCATTCTCACAGAATCCCTCTGGCTGCTCCATGTATACCTCCTGCTCAAGATCACCGTGGAGGAATGTCGTCTTCACGTCCATCTGCTCGACCTCCAAGTCGAGACTGGCTGCCAATGCTAGCACCACCCGAATAGACGAATGCTTGACGACAGGCGAAAAGATCTCATCATAATCTACGTCTTTCCGCTGACCGTAGCCTTTAACTACCAGCCTCGCTTTGTATCGAGGACGAGTAGCATCATCCGTCTGCTTCACTCTAAACACTCATCGATTCTTCAAAGCCTTCTTGCCCTTTGGCAACCGCACCAGCTCATAAGTGGAATTGGCGTATAAGGAACTCATCTCCGCCTGCATATCCTGCATCCACTCCTGCCTTTGTTCGTCTTCCATAGTCTCTGCAAAACTTTCGGGCTCTCCTCCGTCAGTCAATAGCACATACTCACCCGATGAGTATCTCGTAGATGGTCGACGATCTCTGTCGCTCATTCTCAGTGGAGCCACTGGTACTGGATGTATACCAACAGCCTCCTCCCCTTCAGGAACTACCTCCCCGGCATGTTCATCCTCCTGAGGGACATCCTGACCACCATCAGCAGGCTGATGATCAAGGTTGGGAGCAACTCCATGTACTGGCTCCCCCATAATTGGATCCTCTGCGATGTCCTCTGGAAACTGCTCGAAGCGAAATGACTCTAACTCAGGAAATTCCTCAGTCTCAGAAGGCGTCTCGGAATCCTGAGTGTTGGTCATGGTCTGATCCTCGACGAATACCACGTCCCTGCTTCTGTAGAGCTTTCTTCCCACCGGGTCGTAGAGTCTATAGCCAAACTCATCCCGACCGTAGCCGACAAAGACGCATCGCCTCGTCTTCGGCTAAGTTTGGACCTCTCATCCTTCAGTACATGCACGAAGGCCTTACAGCCAAACACTCGCAGGTGATTGTATGACGGCTCTTTGTCGTACCATACTTTGTCAGGCACATCACCCTGCAAAGGAGCACTAGGAGATAAATTAATAACATAAGTAGCTGTGAGAAGAACCTCACCCCAATAACTGTCTGGCAAGTTTGCTTCTGACAGCAAACACCGCACCCTCTCCATTAGTGTCCTGTTCATGCGCTCCGCTATACTATTGAGCTGAGGTGTCTTGGACGGAGTCTTCTGGTGTCGTATCTCCTACTCTCTGCAATAAGCATCAAAGGGACCGATGTATTCACCGTCGTTGTCGGACACAACACACAATAACTTCTTGTCCGTCTCTCTTTCAACAGAGGCCTGAAACTCTTTGAAAGTAGGCATCACCTGATCCTTGGTCTTTAAGGCATAGACCCAAACCTTCCTGGAACAGTCATCAATAAAAGTTACAAAGTAAGAAGCACCACCAATAGATTTTACATTCATAGGACCGCAGACATCTGAGTGAATCAACTCGAGCAATGTCGACTTCCTTGAACTTGGATGACTTTGGAAAGACACCATATTTTGCTTCCCAGCTAAGCAGTGCGTGCATTTCTCCAACTTTATAGACTTGATCCCTGGAATCACCTTCTTGTTCACCAAGTAGCTCATCCCCTTCTCACTGATATGGCCGAGCCGCCTGTGCCACAACTCGGTAGACGCATCACTGACTGCGTTCACCTCTTGTGCCCCCTGTGCGCTCCCCTCCATATAGTAGAGACCGGACTTCTTGCTTCCTCTGGCAATCACCATCGAACCTCTAGAAAGCTTCCATTGACTATTCCCGAAGAGACTGAAGAATCCCTCGTCATCTAACCTTCCACCCGATACCAGGTTGAAACGGATATCAGGGACATGACGAACATCTTTGAGAACAAGAACTGCACCCGTTTTCGTTCTCAAATGCACATCTCCAACGGTAACCGCCTTCGACACATCTCCATTGTCCATCTTCAACACTCCACAGTCGCCTGTCGTGTAAGTGGCAAATAGTGCCCTGTTGTAAGATACATGCGCCGAAGCCCCTGAGTCCACCAGCCAAGAATTATCATCGCAGGCGAGATTTGTAATGACCTCATCACCTACGACGATCACATCGCCTCCATGTATCGAGGCCGCCGTTGTAGTGTTATCATCTTGCTTCCCCTTGTGGCCCTTCTTCTCTCTCATCCAAGCGAAACAATTCTGCTTGATGTGGCTCTTCTTGCCACAATGGTGCCACAATGGTAACACTCCGAGTCCTCGTAACGACCCTTGGACTTTCCTCTGCTCTTGTCTCTGCCACCACCTGGACCCTTGCTTTTGCCTCTTCCGCGGCTCTCTGAAACTAGTACCTCTGAGTGGTGGGATGTGGATGAAGTGCCCTGAGAACGTCTCCGCATCTCTTCATTCAGCACCCCGCTCTTGGCAAACTCCAGACTGACCACGCCCTCTGGAGCAGAAGCGATCATAGATACTCGTACGGCCTCCCACGAGTCTGGCAATATACACAGCAGCCATAGTCCCTGAACCTCGTCGTCGAACTTGACTTCCATTGAAGATAGCTGGTCAACCATGTCCTGGAAATCACTCAAGTGATCCGTAATAGACGCCCCATCTTTGTACCGCAGACCCATCATCGTCCGGATCAGGAACAACTTGTTTACCCCGGTCTTCTTCGCGTACAAAGATTCCTGCTTATCCCATAACGTCTTCGCATGCTCGATATTGGCAACGTGGTTGTACACGTTCTCGTCAACGAACTGCCTGATATATCCGCACACCTGTATATGCTCGAATTTTCAGTCCTCCTCGGATTTATCACTGGGCTTCTCGGATGCAAATACGGACAAATGCAGCTTCTTGACAAACAGCAAATCTTTCATCTTGCTCCGCCAATAGTAATAGTTGGTGCCGTTCAGGTTCACCATGCGCACCGGCTTCGCGTCCATCTCTCCTCTCTAGTTTTCTGTCAACTCCTGACACCCTTCTAAATTCCAGAACCTGGCCCTGATATCACTTTGTTGGAAAAGAAACGCGGAAACCTTTTTCCAAACTAGAGAGTACCTGCGAGAGAACCGAGCAATACAACGCACGAACCAAAAACACCAAAAAATAAACCACGCAGACACAGAGAATTTTTGACGTGGAAAACCCTTGCGAAAAAAACCACAGGACGATCGGAGTCCAACCCTGAGAAGCCTTCACTAATAAAATAAAGGAGTACACCCTCTACAAACTTCTCCCGATCCAAATCGGATCTCCACAACACTTAGAAGCAAGAATAATGATTACAAGGCTACGAAGAACAAAGACGACGAATAGATATTACCCGAACACGATCCTCCTTCGAAAACGGCCTTCAATCCTCCTTCTTCTCTCCCAAAGTTGCAATGGCACTCTTGCCTCTTTTCTCTCTCTTGTTCTTCAATATTATGTTGTGATTAGGGTTAGGAATAACCATGTATAAACCCCCTAATCCGCAGCAAAACCTGGACCGTAGGATACGATCCAATGGTGATCAATCACCCTGAAAAACGCTTCAGCCCCGACGACACAGAGTTCGGCCAGAACTCTGTCCTGGGGCAGAGTTCGGCCAGAACTCTGTGTTTGGCAAACAGAACAGTTCTGGAACCAGAACACAGAGTTCGGCCAGAACTCTGTCCTGGGGCAGAGTTCGGCCCGAACTCTGCCCCCCCTCCTTCCAGCAGCTCCCGAGTATCTCCGTCATCTCCGACTGGCCTCGTCACCTCCCCGAGCTTCTCTGACACACAGACGGCGCTCGTCGCACTCCGGGGTCTTCTCCACATAGGTTGGGAACCCCACCCACTCCAACAATATGCATATACCCTAGACAATGAGGCAGATGGACACCTCTGCATATTAAAAATGCCAAACCTATCGATCTGTAAAACCAACTTAAGAACTTGTTTTCCCTGTACTGTTCATGTGACTGTGATACATGAAAATATTTTCTCCATCAAACAAAAGAAGGATAGTAATAGCATCATAGCAAATGGCTGATACATATAAGAAATATTTGTATTCATCGGGTAGACTAGTGGTGAAAGCGTGGATTGCCATTATATTTGGTGGAATCAGAACCAGCTAAATTCTCACAGATGTAAAGTGACTAGAGTCCTCTCTATTTGTCTATAATGCCACGTAAGTTGCCTTCAACACTTATTGACAATCCAAATGTTGTCAAATCATGCTTGGGCTTTATAGTTTATACAGTCACACCCACTGAGCATGTTACTATTAATAACAGTGTTGGGAAGTACAACAGGAGCTCTGGTCATTGATGACTGAACCGGTGGACCAGAATCTCGGCCAGAAGTTGATTGGTAAAATCTTGGTTACTTTTTTGCAAGAACAACGCCAGAATTCCGGTCCTTTCAGACACGAACGGCAGTAGTTCATAAATAGGTAAGGGCATGTTTTCGTTTTATTATTAGATGAAACCCTAACCTTTTGGTGCTTTTTTTACCTCTCTTGCTTTCTTCCCTAAATTACTCCTATTTTCTCCTAAATTTGATAAATAACATGGTATTTGAGCATGGTGATCTTGTCTCTCATCCTTTCCCAATAATCTTTATGCCGAATAATCGATTTCTTCTAGAAAGTTGGGATTTGCCCTACTTTCTCAATGGCTACAGTTACTGCAAGTACTTCATCTACACAAATCAAAATCCATCTCTCTTCACATAATCCTCCAAACCTTATGTCTCCTATGGTGATCTTCATCCAAATATCCAGATTACTACCACAAAACTTGATTTGGATTGTCTCACTCAGCTTGTATGTACAGTTCATGGTAAAGGGAAGATGTGATAAATTGGGGAAACAAACATGAAGCATGATACTCCTAGATTCATGAGTTTATTAAGTGGTGGGTTTATATAACAATTTGCATTGTTTATTAGCTTGCTTCTCATTTTTAAAATGTCTCCATGCTCTTAAACCACTCAGGTACAACCTCATGACAAAATATAACGAAAAAAGGCATAGATGTTGATGATTTTTTTGTCTTTTAAAAAGCTTTAAAAAATGAAACATCTAGACATAATTTATGGATTATATGTCGTTTCTCGTTAGTTTTAAATGGAATCATATTCACTTACAATAGATACAATTGTTTCTTATTTGCCTTTAGCCATAGTGCAACCACAATAAATAGTTTTGAATGAAATAATATTAATATGGATGAATGATGTGAATTTATGGATTTCGACAAATGGTAATGGTTATAGCTTATCAATAAGGAATCATATCGATATATTGTAACATTGTCAGTCTTCAATACAACTGAATCATATTTTTCCATTCTTCTATCTTTTCTATTCAATTTTTCTCTGTCGTATTGACTGGGAAAGAGATCCCATTGTTGGTAGTGGTAAGTATCGGTAGTAGTCGGTATCGAATCGGGACATGCCAAAATCTTATTGGTATCGATTGTATCGGTATCGGCCAACCGCAAATTATGGCTTATTAGCTTCTTTCTAAAGCACACATTATGAGTGGTTCAGAAGGTAGTCCTAACGCCAGTTTTAGAAAATTTAAGGAGTTCTCAGTTTACTGTTACCAATACAAACACAATTATATGCACCAGCTCCCTAAGGATGTACAATTATGTAACTTTCTGCAAGATATGTCATAAGGAAAGTTAAGAGAACTGACCTATACAAGATCTAACATGCTAAATAGCCATTATTTCTCTTCTTTTTCTCTTTTAGTAGTTCATTTTGTTAGTGTTGAGATGAGTATTCTTCGACAGTTAGATTTAGTTCCATCATCACAATCATCCAAGTCTTCTCCCATCAAAATAGGGTCAGCTACCGAGCAAAAGAAAGCTCAATACAAAATTTTACAAAGTTTCGTGACCGACTATCGACCTGACATCTATATTGGTGCCAAATTCTAGCCAATGTAGCTATGAGCATGAGAGGGTCATGTCATATAACCTAGGTGGCTAGTTGGCAGGTAGGTAAACCTACCTTTTGGATTGCACTTTAAGCTCATGCAACCACGGACCACCTCCAATTTCCTCTCAACTATAAAGAGTCTAGACGAAGAGGTAAGATGATACAATTTGCTATAAGAAATTACATTCATCTTCATGACACATTACGCTAAAGAGTGTAGGAATAGCAATCCCATAAATTTAGTTACTTTACATTATTTTTAACTCGTTGAGGTTAATTATTATGTGTATCCCATCATTATTATTTTTAACTCCTTTAGAAGCTTAGATTACAGGAAATTATAGTAAAATTCAATTTATTTAAAGATCATTTTGTAACTTCAAATAACATTTTACATATATAAAAGCTAAGGTACAGGAACTGATTTTGCTGTAATAACTACCTTTACGAGTAATAGAAAAGTATATTTCAGATCTCCAGGTATAAGACATTAAAAAAAAAATTGGTGCAGCAGTATGAAAGAGATTGGAGGTTTCCACAACCAAATAATTAAAAGAGAGGCTGCCAAAAGTAACCAAAAGGCCAAGATTTGTTTTGGAGGTAGGAATGTAGAACTGCAGTTTGGTGCAATTTTCATCCTCAACTCCAAAACCCCATACTTTAGAGTCTTTGACATTGTCTGTTTCAATAACATCCAGAGCTGGCATATCCAGGTCATCTTGGATGGCATTGGCATTGGCATTGGCATCCACAAGCCAGAGTTGGCTTCTGATAACTCCAAGTGCACGCGACAATATTGTTCAAGGTTTTCAAACTCTAGGGTTTTAAAAACTCAAAAGTCTCTAACATATAGTTCTGTTGGCCCAATGATTGTATCATGTTTTTTAATATGGTTAATCTGTTAAGTTTAGTATTTCATTATCACTAATCTTCATACTATCATTATAGCATTTCTACTTATACTTATACCTTTGGTGATATGTGCTTATTGTTTTACATATTGGTGATATGAGCTTTCATTATATATATCTTAAATTTAATTGAGTAATCAAAATCAAAACTATGCTTTGATTATGGTTATTCAATTAAGTTTAACATTATGATATCACTAATATTTATGCTATCACTATAGCTCTTATACTTAAACTTAGCATTGTCCTACCGTGCTTTATCTTATCATATTTGCTACATGTATATTGCTTTGTTCGTCTAACATGTATATGAAGAAAAGCAATAAGCAAGATCAATGTGGACATATGCAATGAAGAAATCATAGTGGACCAAAAACGACGGATCCCACAAGATTTCTCTGAACCACCCGACGACATCTCCGGAGCCACGCACTCGAATGTTCCGCTGCCCGGTCAGCGGAAGGGGGTCGAGGGAGCAGTGCACCCCGTGGGGGTTCGGGTGCAAAGCCCCTGAAAGATATTCAGTTTTCACAAACTGGATATCTTTGGACAGCTGTCGTCAAGGAAGAAGCCAACATCTATCAAGGAAAGAAGCCATGTCATGCCATCATCATTTCAAAACTCTGAAGAAGCCTGCACCTGCTACAGTATATCTGGAGTCTGTAATGAGTCTTAGGAATAATTGTAAACACAATAAATGGATGGCAAAATCGAAAACTAGGGTAGAAATTAGCCCAGGATCATTTTCGGATGAAAATCGACATACCAACGGTATACCAGTCTATACCGATGGTATACCGATTTTTGTTCACAGAAAGTTTCTGTCTACAAAATCGACATACCGACGGAATATCAATCTATACCGACGGTATACCGATTCAGTAACGTTGAAAATCCAACGGTCGGATTTCGAACATTTAATGATCCCAACGGCTATATTTCTAGCCGTTGCAATTCCAGACCGGTATTCCGACGGTATACCGGTTCGTACCGACGGTATACCGATCGCTGACTGAAAAGTTGCCTTTGAGCTCTTTTCAATGCTTTGGTTATAAATAGTCTTGAACCCCTTCATTCAAGGTTGATTCTTTGAGCCTAAAAATTTCTAAACTACCAAAGCTTATCCACAAACAACTCTACAAAGATTTCATTTGTCATCCACAAATTGTGTTAGAGTTATTGAGTTGAAAAGTGAGATCTTCATCTTGTTGTATAAGGAGATCAAAACCTATTGTAAAAGGTTGAAGTTGGAGAGTCTTCGGATCCAAACTCTTGGTTGAAGTTGGAGAGTCTTCGAATCCAAACTCTCGGTTGAAGTTGGAGAGTCTTCGGATCCAAACTCTCGGTTGAAGTCGGAAACCTTCGGACTAAAGCTCTCGTGTAAGAAGTTGGTGAGCCTTCGTATGAAAACTCACGTTGTACTATTTGCGATAATAGTGGATTAAAGCCGGAGAGAGTTCCGGGACTGGAGTGCCCCTTGGGAGGATACCAGAATACATCGGGTGTCGGTATTGTTTTGCTTCTTCTCTTGCACTTATATTTTTAAATTGTCCATTAGCTTGTGCTAAGTGCTTGATTAGTTAGCTTGACCCTATTCACCACCCCCCCTAGGGTTCCTACAAGTTCCTCCCAAATTCTCAAAACTGGAGAAACTTTTCAGTTCGCACTACTGGTACTTATTAGTGTCACCGATTCAGATCAAACTTTTGAGACGGGTTGCAGCATCAAAGTGAGCTGGGAACATTGAAGTACATGAAAGCAGATTAATGATTCTTATTTCTAGACTAGGGGAAAAAGTCAGATAATCTGAAGGACTTCAAACATTTCGAATGCTTGTGGCATCAAATTCCGCTATAGCACTGAAGTACATTAAAATAGATGAAAGCTTCCTACTTCAGTCATTAAGTTTGTTTATGATTCCGGCTGTTAAAGCAACTACGTAGCAAAGGTTCTGATGAAGATCTTCCCAAACTCTACAACTAATACTTGTGTAGACACTAGGCTCTTGAGGATAATTGTGAAATCATATAATGCACCCTTCAGCATCTAAGGTTCCTTCGTTTCATATCAGGAGCGAGTTAAGATTATATAAATGCATAGAGACAAGACAATAAGGAGAAGACGGAATACCTGTTAGATTTTCCTGAAGCCATTTAGAATTTTTTGGGCTGATATGGCTGTCCCACCACCATGAATACATCCTTGTCGAATTAGCATGTACCAGTGTCGCCATGGTTCTAAGCAACCAATAAAGCACACACTGGTTCAACCTTCAATGGTCTTGATCCCGATACCAATATAAAAACCAGGTAACAGATCCAAAGCCAGAACAGGATATGAACTCCCAAACAAGTTGGATGAATAAAACAAAAAGACGCCTCGCTCTTTATATTCACCCTTTGACGAAATCTAAACTACCTACACAATAGCATCAATAAGACGACGAAGATCTGGTCAAATAAATATTGACACGAAAAAAATCAGTTCCTAAAAACATAATTGGATCCAAGTTTCTATTATATTATGAAGATTATACCTCATAAAAATAACCTTCATATGAGCAAGATTACTAGGAGAACTGTCCAGAGAGCAGAGCCAAATTCGACAAACCAGTTTGTAAGAAACCAAAGTGCCAAAGTAATATAGAATCACAGTAGGAACAGCGAATTCTCACTTCGACATCAATAATTATTAGGAAGAAAATGCAGCTTTCCTATGAGGAAACACTCAAGATCCACCTTGCAGCTAGTTGTACTACCTGATCAAACCCCAAGTATAGAAGATTTAAGAACCACATATCATTATGCATCCAGAAAAAAAGGAAATTAAAATTATCATGAACCCGCAAACTAAACATGATTCAGAACTAAATGAATCATCTCAAGAACTGGTTTTTCAATAACACAGAAAAGATCAAAGTTTTGAAAGGAATAGAGATGTAGCAATCATGATTAAAAGGGAAAGTTGATGAGAAGAAAGAGGATTTTAACATGAAACTTCAATATCAAGAGTACTTCATAACTGGGCTTTATGTACCATTTATGATATGATACATACTATGAACCGAGATCACTTCAACCAAATCAACACATAATAATAATAACAACAACAACAACAACAACAACAACAGAACTATTTTTTCCAACTGGGTCATAATAAAACATCAAAGAAATGAACTTTTTATAATGCTCAAACTTCATTTTCAAAGAAGAATTAACAACTAACCTTCTCAATGTCAACCTATGATCTGACGCATACCTGTAAACTCAAAACTCTTCAATAACCAGATCAACATAACAACAGCAACAAAAAAAAGACTAGTTTTTCCAACTGGGTCATAACAAAACATGAACAACAACAAAGTGAACTTTTTTTAACTATTTTCTAAGATCCAGCATGACCATGAACCCAAACCCACCTCCCCCCCCCCCCCCCCCCCCCCCCCCCCAAAAAAAAAAAAAAAAAAAATCAGACTTTTTTTTTTCTATTTTTCATACTAATCAAATAAGGTGTTAATGTGAACTTATGATCTGAAGCATTGCCCATAAACTCAAACCTCCTGAAAAATTTAATCAACATATAAAAACAACCAAAGAAACCTTTTTTTTCCCATCTTGGTCATAACAAAACATCAAAAAGAAGAGAACTTTATTCTTCTTTTGTGCTTCCCTTACCAATCAGAACACCACAAGTTGCAGTAAAACTCCCCACCAGCAGCGGCTGAGGGATCATCAGCTGCCATTCCCATCCGATCTCAACCCATCTCTCTCTCTCTCTCTCTCTCTCTCTCTCTCTCTCTCTCTCCAAAAAATAAAGCCGCCTCCTTTATTCTCCTGTTGTTGTTTGTATATAAAATATAGGTAGAGAAGCAAAGCAGAGCCAAAGCGAAAGCGAAAGCGAAAGCGAAAGCAAGTGAAGACAACAATGGCAACAATGAACAATGTCGGTGTACTATTAGTAGTAGTAGTACTTGCTCATTCGGTGGTTAATCAATAAAAATTATTATTAAATGCCGGACAAATATAAATGGAATTTAATTTCATTAAGTTTAGATTTTTTGGCATATTTACTTGTTGAGTCTGGTCTGGGTCTTTTACAAAAACGGCCTCGTGTTTTCCTGTTAATTGCAGGAAACAATCTTTTGTTAAGTAGTTGGATTCTGTGCTGGTCAGTCATGTGCCGAAAAGTGTGTGCATATTTTAAGCGCTAATGGTGATTTTTCAACAAATAAAAAATATTATGACAATTTTATTGTTTATAATTATGACAAAGTACAAAAACATTTGGAACTACATGCAAGCGGCGATCTTGTTTTGCTATGTTAGAAAGCCGTCCAAGTGCTTGGTAGTAAAAGTTGGGTCATTTTGGTTCACATTTCTAAGGAATCAAAAAAAAAAAAAGTTATTTCACTTTTTGTTTGTTGGTCATAAATTTTGGAGCCAATTTTCTTTAAAAAAAAAAAAAGGAGAGAAAATAATTCCTCTCATAATATATGAGATTAATTTTTTCTTTTTCTTTTTGGCATTTATTATGAAATTTTAGAACGTCATACTCAAATGTATTATTGTCTATTTATTCATTATTTTAAATTTTTAAATATTACTTTTATTTTAAAGTACAAAAAAATATTAAAATATTGATATATTTTTTAGTTTTGTTTCATGTACTAATTGAACACTAAAAAATAAAATCAAATAATATTTTTGAAAAAATACTTTTTTGCTTTACCACACATGAAAAACCTGAAAAAAATTATTAATTTTTTTTTCCAATAAAAAAGTAAATAAATAAATATTCCTTCCAACTAGAACTTAGAAAATAAGTAACTTCTTATATGGGATAATATTATTAAAAAATATTTTAGCAAATGGTCCAATTATAAATATATAAACTATTTATACTCCTACTTATTTAAAAAAAACTAATGAATGTTTCAATTATAAGTAAAATAATCAAATTTCGGTTAAATAGTGGAGATGGTTAAATAGTGGAGATGTATCTTAAAGTTTTTAATGTTGTATAAAAAAAATTAAAAGTATTTACTATTTTTTAAATAAGTGGACATATAAATTAGTTTATATAAAATATTTGCTAAAATATTTCAATTATTAATCTTGTCACGGCTACATGGATGACAACGAGTGTACCGACTTCCATGCTCCTAGCTAAAATCACTATACACTTTGACTGGGCTGGTAGGAGGTGCGGAAGAAAGTGTGTTGTTTATTACAGGTAGAGTAATATTCTTTTTATTTTCTTACAAAAAAGTGTGAGAGAGGACGTCTGGATTTTACTTTAAAAAAAGTGCAGAAAATAACAGTGTGTGTATATATATATATATATATATATATATATATATATATATATATATATATATGAGTTATTTAGTAACAGGATTTTATATAATAGTTAAAATTAAAGTTTGGATCTCAGATTTGGATTTCCAAATTATTGTTCATTTGCATGTGTGAACAGTAAATTATTGTTCATTTGCCTGTGTGAACAGTAATTTGGAGATTCAAACCCTAATACCGATAATTTTCGAAATCCAAACCCTAATATACGCTATTATGTGAGACTATTAAATCATTTAGAATAGACCTATTTTAATATAAAATTTATGGGCCAAGATGGATTCATGTATGTACAATGAATCTTTCATATAATAACCTAATGCATATTTAAACGTTATCTCAAACTAAGTTGTCACGTCCCGGTTCCAAATAGAATTTTCGGAGCACTGTGATACATCTCTAGGCTACGCACCCGTATAACACATGTCGTGTCATACCTGCGATTGTCGCCTGTAAATTCTAGGATAAAGTATAAACATAGAGAGACATTCTAAAGTAATTTACATTTATTTACACAAAACCCGCATGTTCGATCACATATTTACATTCTTTTTTACATCCAAAAAGTTCATAGCTATACATAGAACAACAAACGACAACTACTTGTCACGACCCGCTACCCAAATTGTTGGGCCAGGCCGCGTCATGCCCAGCCTACGTTGAGATAAAACGTAGTAAGCTGTTCTAAAGACAACAGGAAAAGACTAAATGTGCTAACAATTCTATAAGTGAAGAAGAATCATAAATGCTCCAAACACAAAAGTCGTCGTATATAGTAAAAATGTCCAAGTACAAGTGAACTGCAAAGTAAAACTGGATACATGTCCAGTTACAAAAAGATATAGTCTAATACATGTCTACTCTCAAAAGTCTAAGTAAACAAAAGACAACTAGGCGAGGTTCCCTGCAGGAACATCCTAGTAAGGCAGAGCCGGGTCCTCGGCAGTATCTCCATAGTATGTGTCACAGAGTAACTCCTCCTCAGTAAGGATACCTACAACGTTATCCTGTCAGGACGGGAGCAAGTACTGATCCTAGCATACTAAATATACGAAGCATGAACAAGAATGTAATAAACTGGAATCATGGCATATCATGGGTTAATCAGTTCTTTTTAGAATTAACAACATGTAGTTTAAAAGTTTAAAACCGTAGCATGTACGTGAATCGGTCAATAGGTGTATAGGATGTACAGCGGCACATATCAAGTTTTTCTGGTGTGCACATACGTGCACTAACGGCATCGGTGTATATCCATACACAAACGCGGGATCAGAACATACGAAAAGATCACATATAAAATGTCACCGAGCGCGGTAAATACATACGGAGAAAGGGGTCATGTTCACGTACAATACTAACAGTTTTCCCTTAACCCGTTATTTAAACATGTGAGAGATGTGAGATACGGTATAAACATGGTATAGACTGAAAGTAATACAACATGTAAAGTTCTAACTTGCTACCCCAAGGATCAGCATTTAACATGGTTGGTAAATTACAGTTTATTGTTATAGCAGTATGTAAAGTTCGTAGAAAGTACTTGCCTCTAGCAAAGCAAAACAAGCTGCGATAAAAGTGCTATGGATGTCCGGTAACTCGTCACTGTAGAAGTAAATTCAATAACTTAGTTTTTACACTAAGCTAAAATACTAGGACACTAATTGGTGAAACACGACTTGTGATTGGGCACCTAGCCAAAATGATAATTTTAGCTTAGGAGACCAATGTGGGGTGACACACTACTTTAACTAACTTTCTAGGGTCTTTACACTAGTGAGGGTGAGGTTCAACACGGCTAAAACTCAAAATAACACAAAAAGCTACAAGTCGTAATTAATCAATAAATAAATCAAAAGTCCATTGTGTTCTAACAATTTTTGAAGTAGACAAAAAGCCTAGTTTTACATAAAACAAAGTACCAAAACGATCCTTGCTAATTATAGAAATTTATTATAATTTTTCTGGAATTTATTAACCAGTACAAGTATTTTATAAAAATCAGTTTTCCTAAGTATACAAAAAATGAGTTTTGGTTTCATATGCAAAACTAGTGGCAAAACAGTAAATTAAATACTACAAAAATTATACTAAATTAGCTAACTTAACATAGTATCTAAATACTATTTTTTTCATAATTTTAGCAGTACTTTAAGTATTTTTAGAAAATCAAAAACAGCATTGCACAACAATAATTAATTATCTGCGTATTTTGTCCATGTATATAATTTGAACCAAAGTTCAAATACAGGACCCAAGGCCATGAATCAAGTCCAATATGACTTGTACAGGTCTTGAATGTGTGAAAACACATTTGAGCCCAAATACCCATGCTAGGCTTGGACACCAAATGGTTGCAGTAATTTAAATATACAGAAAATACAAAGTGGTAGAAATAAATATTATTATTTTAATATGGTAAAGTTATGCATAGTGAAAATATACATACATATATTTTTAAAAGTACATATATATATGTAAGGAAAAATACTTAATTTATAAAGTATATATATATATATATATATATATATATATATATATATATATATATATATGTACAAATATATATATATATATAAGAAAACACTTAATAATATAGTGTATATATATAATATATATATACACATGAAAATATACATACATATATACATATATGTATATATATACATATAAACATATATATATAAAATTTACTAACTATAAAATATATACATATATATAAAATTCTGTTAAAATACAGTATATACTTATATATATACTAATATACATATACATATATATATATATATACATATATATATATATATATATATATATATATATATATATATATATAAAAATATATATATATATATATATAAAAGAAAAGAAAAGAAACAGAAAAAGAAAGGAAACAGAAAGGGGGGGCTCGAACCCAAGCCAGCGGGGGGGGGGAGGGAATTTAATCGGGTTGGGCTGACCAGGGGGTCAGTCCGCTGGGTTTGTTAGAGTTAGGGTTTCGTTTATTTTATTTAGTTTAGGTTAGGTTAATAATAAATATATATATATATATTTGTCCTGTGTCCTGACAGTTAAGGACACATGTATCAATGTGTCCGTGCTACGCACGACACGCACGGACTGAATCGGCCGTGTCCACGTTTACCCAAAGACTGCCCGTGTCCTGGCGAGTCGTCCACAGGAAAACGAGACACAAATGAGACACGAAAATACGACTGACACATACGTGTCCGGAGATGGGCTGCTGTCGGGGTGGCGCCTGGGCGGAGGAGGCGTCGTGGCCAGGGCGGTCGGGTGGCGCTGGGGTCGGCGTGACAGGGCGAGTCGAACGGTGGCGGTTGTGGTCGATGTAGGTGGCTGTGGAGCTGGTGGTGGGGTTACGCCGGAGTTAGGGTTTAGGCTAGGGTTTCGGGGAAGAACTGGGGAGAAAGGTGGTCGTGGGGGTGGTGGAGAGAATTTAGGGTTAGGGTTCAGTCGGGGAGAGAGGGGAGTTTTATAGGAGGGTTGAGGCGGTGGGGGCAGCCGGATTTGGCGGGGGCAGGGCGGTCGTGGCGGTCGGGGCAGCCGGGGGTCAACGCGAGTGGGTGAGGAGAGAGAGTGTTCGGTCGTGGGGGGGAGGGGTTTCGGGTAGTTAGCAATTAGGCCCCCAAGTTTTTAGGTTATTATACTAGGCCCCCAACAGAATATAAATGCAAATATAATTTGCATTCCATATTTAAAAACAAATCATTTATTACAAACTGATATATAATCAATTCTAATTATTACAAACTATAATTAAAACAATTCGATAAATTACAAAATTATATTAAAATAATTCTAAAAATTACAAATTAATATTTTAATATATAAAACTTATTGAAAAATCATTTAAAATTTCTAGAAAAATTCCTAAAAATCCTAATAATCATTTTAAGGCTATATTTGACATTAAAAATCAATTAACACTAATTAAAATAAAATTTGAAAAACAGGGGCTTACACTACTCATTCCAACATCTTTCATTTCCTTATATCATTCATAAAGCTCCTTCTCGGTTTAAGGTTGCACTTCTTCCTGGTCTTCAGCATGTCCTAGTAAACAAAACTAGGTCATCAATACGACGAGCAAGTCCTCGGTCAAGGAACGGAATAAGTAAAATAAGTTGATAAAATTTATTGAAATTAAATCGGAATAAAGAAAACAAATTATGGATAAAGTTTGCAAAAATTTGAAATTCTACTTAAAAATGGAATTTATATTTCTGCACATTCCAAGACTACTGTTGTATTACAGAAATGTAAAGAGCCTCTAACAACTCCTAATGCAATACGCAACATTTAGAGAAATACTTCTGGATCACACAACTTCTATTATCTCAATAATAATCCCATTTACCCGGGATCAGGTTTATACTTAATGGGCGGTGCTTAGATTTATCCGTCCCATTAGTATCAGGATCACATATTGATGTGATATAGTCAGGATAACACATGTGTGGTTTTTCGAGTTATCGGAATCAAGTGTTATAACAAATGTCGTATGATTTGAAATTTTTCAAGAATATCGAAGCAGGCTACATTGGATATTACAGGACCGAATTCGGGAATTCGGAATCCAATGGAAATCAGGAAATAAGAAACAGGAAACAGGAAAGTGAGCTAAGCCTCACCTCGGACATCGTATGGCCGTACGAATGCCGAAAATCAGGAACTGATCAGTTTTTTATAAAATATAATATTGCAAGAGTTCGAAGGTGTGATCCAAGATTTCTCTTCCATCCCAATGACATCCTAATCTACAACTAAATCTAGGTTTGGACTTTCTAAAAATCTATCTCTTGGGATTTTCGAAAATTTCGACAGAGTCTCCTTTGTATTTGTCGACTCCGGAAAATTCACAAGAGATATAAAAACTTGAAAGAAGAATTCGGGTTCGCCGACCCCTTCGGTGGAGCAACCCTCAACACCGGAACCACGCAATATAATTTCCCAGGTTCGCCGACCCCTTCGGTGGAGCAACCCTCAACACCGGTACCACACATTTAAGTATATATACAATCTAAATAAACTTTCTTACCTTAACAGCCAATAGTCAATCAAGCAAATTTATTTTGGTATTTTTCCTTCTAAAAACTTATCCAAAACGAAATGGTTAGTAATACAATAATACCAAATAAAAAAAAAATTCAATGGTTATCATATACTCAAAAATTTATATACTTGTGATATTGGCTAAATTGAATCTAAAAAAAAGTTCAATTTAAATACATGTCGCTATATACCAAAATTTGGCTTCTTGATTATGAAAGAAGGTTATAATTGAAGACTTATACGTGTGTATGGTTACCTTAACATATAGGAACCTATAAACTCCTATTTTGACTAAATAATGAAGTCCAAATATATTAATTAGAGATAATTTCTGATATGGACATTATTGACTTAATATGTCAAAATCGGAAACTAACTCATGTGTATACAAATTCAAGCAAGAAAATATAGAATTCGTATATATATATATATATATATATATATATATATATATATATATATATATATATATATATATATATATATATATATATATATATATATATATATATATATATATATATATATATATATATAAGAGTATAGGTTAGGTCCCTAAATTATCCCAAGGCTTACAAGTGTCCATAAATATATTTGCATCTACAAATTATGTCATAGTGTGTATATAAGTATATATTTATACATATGTAGAAGTTCATGTTCATATATATACATACATCTCATGGATTGTATACAATATCCTTCTTGTTATATATATTTTTCCTTATATATATATATATATATATATATATATATATATATATATATATATATATATATATATATATATATATATATAATCACAACAAAATTTAGATTTGAGTGTTCGTTTGTATTGTGTTCTACACATTGAGTCCATTTCATGTATAGATACAAAAATTGTGTCCACAAGTAGCTTCCTACCCAATTCATATGCCTATATCCATACTACAATCTCCTAAAATTGGATTTATCAATAATTTTTATAAATTTCAGAATTGAAATTATATTAAATCACAATAATAAAAATCAAAATAGAGCAAATTCAAGAGGAAGAAGGGAAGAGGACTTGCCTTGGTATGTAGCTTTTGAATTTCGGAACCGATGTCTTCGATTCCCTAATTATCTCCAATTTCTAACCTAGTTTCAGAAATAATCAAATATATATAAGAGTTGACCTAGAATTTTGTAAGAGAATTTGGAGAAAGAAGGAAAAAATAAAATAATGATACCTATAATTTAAGGAGGAGGAGGAAGTGGAAATTGGAGGAGATGGTGGTGCTGGAGGATGGTGAGCCGACGGCGGCGGACGGCGTGGCCGGCGGCGGCGGGCGGCGTGGCCGGCGGCGGCGGGCGGCAGCGGTTGCCGCAGCAGCAGTAGCGGGTAGCAGCAGCAACAGTTGTAGTAGTGGTGGTGGTGGTGGGTTGGAAGGAAATAGGAGGAAGAAGAGAGGGGGTTTAGGAAATGGAGAAGGAATGAAGAAGTAGAGGAAGGAAAAGAAGAAGAAGAAAAAATAAATAAAGGAGGGAGAGAGAGATGAGGTGTCATAAATGAGGGACTTCTCCTCATGCAAGGATCCATATGGCACAACCATATGCCATGTGCCTATAATTTGACACATAACCCAATGATGTGGCAAGCCAAGTATAAAATTTTATAATTTGTCTAAGGGTTTCCATGCAAAATTTTGCAAAATTATGTAAAAGTATTTAATAAATTCATTGTTATTAATATAATTGTTAATTATATAATTATTAGGAAAAAAAATTAAGGCATAACTGTAGAAGCATGGAATTTCACAAACAGAAAACCCATGCGCCAGACACTACATGCGCCAGAACTCAGACGAAGAACTTCACAGCAAAGTCAATAAGTATAGACATTCGAAGAAGGACTTTTTATTTATGTATAAAAGTCTATTACATGTCTAGAAAAGGTTGTACAAAGGAGAATTTCTACAAAGGAAAGATCCTAAGTCTACAGCCAACGGCCACCATGCGCCTCCAGTTAGGCGCAGCAGTCATCATGCGCTGCCAGTCACCATGCGCTGTCATCAGGCGCAGCAGACATCATGCGCCTCCAACCAGGCGCATCCCACCATATCTTCAGCAGCTCAGTCATGTGCATCCAGCTCAGTTATGTGCATCCCTTCAGCCAAATTCTTCCAGCCATGCTCACCTGGCCGAGCAGAGCCCAGTTATGTGCCGCTCTTCCAGCCAGGCTCACCTGATAAGTGCTTCGCCAAGCAAAGCATTTAACCCTCTGGCTAGAACCAAGGAAGAGAAGAGCACCGCAAATGCTGTGGCCAGGGGAGGCTTCGAAAGAGCCTCCAAAGCCGAAGGAAGACCGTGATCGAAACCGCGGCTAAAGGAGCAGCTTTCGACACGATCAAAGTGGGGAAACCCCACTTTGCAGGAAGAGAGAGCCTTGCACCGCCATTCCGATCTACGGCTCTTCCGGAATAACGGAGACGAGGCTCGAGCATCCCTATCTTTGGATGCAACAGGCACCTTCCGCCTGCCTCAGAAGCCCTCGACTCCGTCTTTTGGATGTAACAGTCACCTTCAAGTGCATCAAAGACAACACAGCGTCTAATCTTCACCCTCGGGAGCACTTCGTCAACAGAATGCACCCGCATGTTCAAGTTCATGTTGGAAGTACGTGAGGGAATGAGAAGCAAACCTTCTCTCCATGCCACAATTTATAGGCCGGGCAGATCAAACCCACGCGCCAAGTGGATGGCCCTTCGAATTTCGTGCAATGAATTTACATTAAATAGATAAACCGGACGCCTCGAATTCAGCCAAACGGCTATTTATAGCACTCGAAGAGCGAGACAGCCGCATCATTAAAAGACATGTCCGATGCGCCAGCCAGACAGCGCATCACACGGACGCGCCCTTCGGTATCAGGCGCATCACACAGACGCGCCCTACAGTACTCGGCGCATTATAGAGGGTGCGCCCCCACACATCTCCATACCGAGTGGAACGCCAACCGACGCGCCCACTCAGCTGTCCATCGAACGTCACCAACATTAAATGCTGAACTGACAGAGTTGGCAGCACGCCTCCTAAAGTCTGAACAGTTGACAGCTTTTATTCAGAAAACGAAGCGTCGGCAACGTCAGCATCATCATGACTCTATTCCGACGGCTACTGCCACGTGGCCACCCGCATGCGCCTCTACGGCCATGCGTCCACACCCGCATGCGCCTCTACGGCCATGCGTCCACACCCGCATGCGCCTCTACGGCCATGCATCCAAACCAGCATGCGCCTCAAAAGCCATGCGCCTCAGACCCTTCACTGATCCCTAAAGACAGAAGAAGAGTCTCCGGTTGAAGTTTTGCATGTGCCTCAAAAGCCATGCATCCCAGACTGATCTCTGATCCCAAAAGACAGAAGGAAAGTTGCCTGCATGCGCCTCAAAAGCCATGCGCCCCAAATGGTTTGTAACTCCTAAAGGTTATGAGCCGCAGCCTCCTCCTGCGCCCAATCCAAGACGCAGCTCACCAGATTACTCCTCTCTACCAAATCCGAGATCTTCGAACCATGGGTCGATGACACGTGTCCTTTAACTCAACTCGTCCAAGATTTCAGCAACGGAAAGATCTTCTCTCTGCTACGTGCCGGCTCACAACAGCAGTATGAAGAGTTCTCCCCCTCGATCAGGGCGCAGCATCCATGCGCCTCCATCAGCAACCTCCACGTGGCATCCCCACACCGGCGCATCCTGCATGCGCGCATGAGCAGCCAGCCTGCAAAACTATAAATAGAAGGGTCATCTCCTTCACACACACACAGAGACTCAGAACAGAAGACTCACAGAGAATCCACAACAGAGAATCACCGGAGAGGCAGTTCTAGACACTCAACGTCTTCCTCCTCTCAGCAAGCTCCAGCACCCAGAGCAATCAACACCTTCAGAGAACCGATAACCGCCGTCAGCCGGTCAACGGAGTCAACGCATTACCACTCGCTCCATTGGCACTAAGGACCTAGCTTAAACAAAAGTGTACTCCTAGGACTACATCTAAGTCCTATATTGTATCACTGTTCTGTTTGTATTAAGATTTCAATCAAAACAATTTTAATGGCAACAAGCTGGCGACTCTGCTGGGGACCTCTTTCTCCTCTACCGAGAAAGTCGTGTCACAGGCCGACGACGTGAAGGTGGGCTCCTCCCACAAGACGCTGGTAGTGCGCCTCAATCAACAGGCGTACGAGGAGTTCATTTCTGAAGGAAGTGCGAGTCCTTCGAAGCGGCTGTCGAAGCCGAAGAAGACCCGCGCAGTCTGGGTGCACAAAGTCGACGCCTCGGGCACCACCGTCGAAGGGGATGCGCCCGTCCAGCCTTCCCTTCCTGCTGACGTCCTCAGCAGTCAAGGTGCGCCCGCTGATGCAGCGCATCTCTCGGGGAAGCGTGCGGCTGACCACGTTCCCCAGCCATCTTTCTCTCAGGCGAAGAAGATACGTCGACGGAGCAGGGGCGCAGCCAATGCCCCGCGCATCACTTCTGATGCGCCACAAAGAGCCTCTGTCTTTGACAGACTCACTCGCTGTAATGGCGAGGAGAATTTGGATGCTGAGTACTATGCGCTCCAGCGGGCTGGTACGAAGAAATCCAAGGCGGCACGGGCCATGCGCCACAAACGTGCTATGCCAGCAGCCGGCCAGAGGCACGCGCTTACAATCACGCGCGCTGCCGATGGCAAGCTGTACAAGGTTGACTCAAGTGCTTCTGCACCGACAACGAGTCGACCTTCAAAGTCCTCATCTCGCCTGGGCGCATTCACTGCGTGCACAACCAAGCCGAGAGAGGCAAACTCTGTGGTCTTGAACTCCCGCGCCTCCTCTGGTTGTGCGTTCGAGGTCCGTTCAAGTCACTTCAAATGCTGTGGTTCCCCCACTACTGATCGTGATGCCTGCTTGGTATTAGATCAGGGGGCGCAGCACTCACCCGACCACCCCGGCGCTTGGTCCTGCCATGCGCCTGAGAGGGGTGTGAGGGTAGCACTCTCCTCCAACGACTTGCGCAACGTGATCACTCACAAGCGTCGGTCAGGAGAGTGGACCAACAAGCACGATGCGCCTCTCACGGGGCACACTTGTGCAGTGGTCACCATCAACTACTGTTGCAAGACGGCAGTACCGCCAAAGCAGTCGGTCTTCCAACGGCTACAATCATCGACACCCCTTCGACATTGCCTTGGGACGAAGGTGTCAGCAGAAGAGGAACTAAAGATTGCGTCATGCAACGTGATCTCCAATTCCTCATCTGTCCGAAAGACGACTGCCAATTCCTCGTCTTCATCCAAAAGCCAGCCGAGGAAAACCAAGGCAGCTGTCACGACCTCTGGAGTGTTCGAAGGCACTCGGTCGAGGAAGAAGTCCTTGGAGGAAGCTGGGGGTAGCCAGACCCTTGTCGAGCCTCCTTTCGAAGACGAAGATGTCCAAAGCACAGCTGCGGCGGATCTTCATCAAGGCGAAGATGGCCTCCCTGAAGCCCCTCAAAAGGACGATGTCCTCCAGGACACCGCCGGGGGTAGTGCTGAAAACGAAGAGGCCTTTCAAGACAGAGCTGAGGGCAGTCAGGCCCTTGCAGATGCGCCTGTCGAAGACGAACTCCAGAATGTGGCTGGGGGTGGCCAAACACCAGGAGAAGTGACTCTCCCACATGAGAGCGAGGCTGAGAGCGAAGCCTCAACTAATCCATCCACTTCCGGCCGTGTCATGACAGTATACATGACCGGGGGTGATCTTGAGACTGATGCGCCGCCACAGGACATTGTCCAGCGCATAGACTCGCTAGAGGGAGGACTCAAAACCCTCTCTGCCTCAATGCAAGCACTGACTCAAGCAGTGTTTGAGATGCGGTCGGCCTTGATCAGGACACCTTCAAATGGTCCCGACCCAGGAGCCAATGGAGAGTCGAGTGTGCCCCTCCAGCGGACACCCTCAGACACAGAAGCACCCCGGACATCATGAACGCCATCGACCAGGAGGTAGACAAGCTCTTGACCAGTGGCTTCATCCGTGAGGAACAACACCCGGACTGGGTAGCCAACGTCGTCCCTGTCACCAAGAAGAACGGGAAGATACGAGTCTATATCGACTTCAGGGATCTCAACTCTACTTGCCCGAAGGATGAATTCCCGCTCCCAATCACCGATGTAATGATCGACAACACATGTGGCTTTGAACGCATGTCCTTTATGGACGGGTATTCAGGCTACAATCAAATCAAGATGTTCCCCGATGACGCAAAACACACGACATTCAGGACTCCGAAAGGTGTTTTCTGCTACACAGTAATGCCCTTCGGCTTGAAGAACGTCGGTGCAACGTACCAGCGAGCTATGAGCACCATCTTCCGTCAACATCTTCGCAAGACAGTTGAGTGCTATGTTGACGACATCGCAGTCAAGAGCCGCCTCAAAAGAGATCACCTACAAGACCTGAAGACGGTCTTCGATCTCATGCGGGCACATCAACTCAAAATGAACCCCGCTAAATCCTTCCTGGGGGTTTCTAGCGGCAAATTCTTGGGCTTTGTCATCACGGCAAAAGGCATTCATGTTGATCCCGAGAATACTAAAGCCATCCTCAACATGGACCCTCCGAAGAACCTTCGAGAACTTCGGGGCTTACAGGGACGTTTGGCATACATCCGGAGGTTCATAGCAAACCTCTCCGGTAAATGTCAACCCTTTACTCAGCTCATGAAGAAGGAAGTCTCTTACGTCTGGACAGAGGAGTGCCAAAAGGCTTTCGACGATATCAAGGCTTACTTGACAAGCCCGCCAGTCCTAGTGGCACCTGTCGCCGGCAAACCATTCCTCCTCTACGTCCGTGCCATGGATTATTCCCTCGGCGCTTTACTGGCTCAAAACAGCGATGCAGGCTACGAGCAAGCAATCTACTACCTCAGTCGAACACTCATCGGGGCCGAACACCGGTACAACCCCGTTGAAAAGGAGTGCCTGGCTTTGGTGTTTGCCATTCAGAAGACTCGTCATTACGTCTCGGGCCAGACAATTCACGTCATCTCCCGAGTCAATCCGCTCAGAGTTCTTATGACGAAGCCAGGGTCATTAAACTCCCGGCTGGCTACATGGGCGATCCTACTAACGCCATACAACATGGTGTTTGTCCCACAGAAGGCGGTCAAGGGTCAGGCTCTGGCTGACTTTTTAGCTGCACACCCCATCCCAGAATCTTCAAAACTCTATGAAGATATCCCGGATGAAGTCCAAGAATCAAACGTCACTGAAGGAAGCCCCGCTTGGCGGATGTTCTTCGATGGCGCTTCAAGAACGGGCCCCAACGGCCAAATCATCGCAGGAGTGGGAGTAGTCTTAGTCTCCCCCGATCAGCTGGTCATCCAGCGCGCATACTCCCTTTCGAAGCCGTGCTCCAACAATGTTGCTGAGTACAATGCACTCGTCATGGGACTCCAGCTAGCTCAACAGCTGGGGGTGGATCATCTGGAAGCCTACGGCGACTCGAAACTCGTCGTAAACCAGATTCGGGGGCAATACGAGGTTTGCCATGAAGATTTGATCCCTTACCATGAAGTTGCATTGAACATCATTTCAACCTTCACTGGGTTCTTCATCGAACATGTACCCTGCCTACAAAACTTGGAGGCTGACGCTCTGGCTGGCCTCGCAGCCTCATTGGCCGCGCCCCTTGGGACTCAACATTATGTTACGGTGACTGGCCGAGACCTGATTTATCCCAGAAATAACCTATGTTTGCAAATGGCTCACGCCATGCCGACGAACACCGATGTTAATGTCCGAGACTGGAGATTCCCGTTCATCGACTTTGCCGTCTACGGAATCCTTCCGGAAGACCCGAAGGAAGCCGTCTCAGTCAGAAGACGCTCTCTTCGATTCTACTACGATACAGCCACTAAAACGCTGTACCGACGCTCCTTCGACGGGCTTCTCCTTCGATGCCTGTCTAACGAAGAAGCAGCCGAAGCTCTTCGAGAAGCTCATGACGGAACTTGCGGAGCTCACCAACCCGGGCCTAAGTTGCAAGATCGACTGCGACGTATGGGCTACTACTGGCCAACCATGGTTGCCGACGCAGTGGAATATGCTAAGAAGTGCCATGCATGCCAACTTCATGCAGACTTCATACATACACCATCTGAACCTCTACATCCTACAGTCGCCTCCTGGCCATTCGAAGCCTGGGGCATGGACATTGTAGGGCCAATCACCCCTCTTTCATCGAGAGGACACCGCTTCATCCTGGCCATCACCGATTACTTCTCCAAATGGGCGGAAGCAGTCCCCCTAGCGAAAGTAAAAAGCTCCAGGGTGGTCAGCTTTATCAAACACCATGTCATTTACCGTTTCGGGGTACCCCGGCGGATCATCCATGACAATGGTCCTCAGTTTATCAGCCACATTTTCAGCAGGTTCTGTGACAAGAATCGCATTCAAAACGTGGCCTCAACCGCCTACAATCCGGCAGCAAACGGATTGGCCGAGGCGTTCAACAAAACTATCGTCAGGCTGCTCAAAAAGGTCGTGTCATCCAACAAATGCGACTGGGACGAAAAGCTTGGCGAATGCCTTTGGGCCTACCGCACAACGGTACGGACCCCAACAGGCAACACTCCATTCTCCCTGGTCTACGGGAGCGAAGCAGTACTGCCTCTCGAGATACAGATACCTTCGCTCCGTGTGGCAATCACAAACGATCTCACAGAAGAAGACAATCAACGTCGTCGTCTGCGGGAACTGGAGACACTTGACGAAAAGCGTCTCCTAGCTCAACAACGCATCGAACTTTACCAAGCCCGTATATCACAGGCTTTCAACAAGAAGGTCAAGCAAAAAACTTTCCAAGTTGGCGACCTGGTTTTAGCAGTCAGAAGGCCAATGGTGTTAACTCACAAGACGCCAGGGAAGTTCGAGCCCAAATGGGAAGGACCCTTCATCATCGAGACGGTATACTCAAACGGTGCTTACCGTCTCGCCAAACCCAATGGGGACTTGTTCATGATGCCCATCAACGGCAAGTTCCTAAAGAAGTACTATTCTTGACATCCTCCAAGACATGTATTTCCCCAAACAACCTCTTTTCACAAAATCAATCGCTTCCGGAACCCAGCTGTTCCGTGGCAACCTTCCGTAGAAAGATAACCACGTCCACATTACCTCTGAGTTGTCTCTCTACATCCTACAAAGCGGAACCTTACATTTCGTGAGCTTACGCTATCCTTCATGTTTACCACGTCCACATTACCTCTGAGTAAACATCCCGTACAAACAACTCCTGTGTTGTCGTACATTGATCGCAGAACTTCCACGTCCACATTACCTCTGAGTTGTTCAGCGTATCCCCCAGGATCATTCCTACCACGTCCATAAACACCTCTGAGTAGGAAGATTCTATCATTTGAACCTAATGATTGCCATATCCACATTACCTCTGAGCAAACATGTTGGTTCCTTTATACTTATTATCTGTACCTAAAAACCAAGATGCGCAAAAGATAATAGGTCCACATAAATCATCAAGTTCATGAGATCAAAAATGAACACATCACAAAGAGATAGTGTATTTCCTTATTTTCAAAAGGAGTACAGAAATACGCTATTTCCCTAGCAAGAGTTGCAAAAAACACATAAAAAGAAGAGAAGCTACAATCCCCGATCCTCCCCAGGGTGGGATGAGAGTTCTCTGACTCGACGTCTCAGGTCGGCAGTGCGAGTTTCCACAGTCGTCTGGACTCGCAGCTCGGCTTCTTGACGCATTAACCCGACAGCCTCAGCGGAAGTCTTACTCTCATACTTCTCATCAAGCTGTCGTCGCTGCTGAGCCAAAGCAAGGGCCCGCTGAGTAAGAGTCGCTTCCTCCTGCTTGAATGCCACGTGTTCAGCCAGAACACGATCAGCTTCTAGTTGAAGTTGGGTCCGCTGGTCTTCAAGACGGCGCATCTGAGCATCAACCTCTGCGATGTTAGCGTCCACCGCATCCCGCTTCTCCGTCGTCTTCTCCATAGATTGAGACAACTGCTCCGCCGCAGCCTCAGTCCCAGCCACTTCACGCTCCCAACTGCTCACATCGGCCCGATGGGAAGCCTCGATTTCAGCAATCAACTTCCCTATCTCTGCATCTATCAAGACAGAGAGGTCATTTCGTTGGATGCGCTGCAGTTCCGCGAGCCGCTCGTCCAGCTCAATCACCGAAACCTCCAGAATTTCGGCCATATGGTCATGGCCTTGGTGAATGCGGATCAGCTCGATACAAGGCATTGCCAAAGCTTTTGCTGTCGCAAAGCTCCCATTGCCATCCATCACTGCAGATACTCCTTTCTCCAGCATTTTGTACACTCCCTCAACGAGGAACTTCACATACTCATCGGCATCCGCCAGCACCTGCGGCGTCATAGCAGGAGTTGGGGGAGCTACTACAGTTTGCAGACCGGAGGAGGATCCGCCAACCTCGATCTGAGAGGTTTGAACCTCGGCTGCAATAGGCTCTTCATCAACAGGGGCCAGACTGCTAGCCCGAGGTGCCGAAGAAACAGAAGGAGCCGGCACATGCGTCGTGATAGTACCCCAAGTGGAAGGAGCAACAGAGGGTTCCACACCCTTACCCTTCTCAAGCCCGGAGACATCACCGACGTCAACGGCCACCTCTTCTACCCCCGACGTTCTATCAGCATCAGCTACCTCCCCCGACAAAACGGGGAGATCAACATTTATCTCCTGGCCAGCCCCAGGAGACAAGACCGGCAGAAGGGTCTCATTCTTCTCAAGTCCCTCTACAGGGACAAAATCTGTCGCTACCGCCTGATCGGTAGCCATCTCTATGTCCATGGTTGAAGCCAAGGAAGGATTCGGCAATGATTCGGCCGACCTCCTTTCATCATGACCAGGAGGGGAATCAACCCTCTTCTCTATCCTCACCGCTTCTGCTGCCCCCACAACGGACCCTTGCAACGCTGGAGGGACGTCACCAGAAGGCGACGAACTCCAATCCACTTCATCATCAGGATGCCTCGAGTCTGTAGGACCCTCAGCGTCCAAGGCCTCCACGGCAGATGGTACTATCCCAGAAGTTGTTGCGACTTCAAAGTCAGGAGATACTAAAACCTCCGCGGGAACATCTTCGGGACCCTCCTCCACAGGAGACATCATCGTTGGTGGAATGCACTCCTCAGAAGAGCCTGCCACCTCCTTCGGCTTACTGGTGCCCGATTTCGAAGCACGAGACTTCTTCTTCAATCCCTACAAGAAGAAGAGCATAAGTCGCCACAATGACATAAAAAACTGGAATTATGAAGCACTCCTTACCTCAGCGGGAGCTAAGCCCGTTGGCGTTACAAGTGGCATTTCCGTAATCTTCGGGGTCGACGTCCTTCTCGACCTTTTCAGTACGAAAGAACCAGCTTTTGGGTCAGCCCGCCTTTTTCCAAAAGACGGGTCTCTTACTGGTGCCATAGCAGCGGCCCGATACCCCGCCAATTCTGGCGGACGATATGACCGAGCCGCCACCAACATATTCGTTGTTGCCTCCAACTGGGTTCCAATGATGAAACTAGTCTCCCTGTCATAACCAAGAGACGTAGTATTCATAGTACAATACAGCTTGGCGGCCGGATATAAGATCGGCGGCCGAGGATTGCGAACTGGTGTGGTAAACTTAATGCTAGTGCATCCAGCGTTATAATACTGCCAGCCCCGGGCTCCATCCAGCAAACTCCCGATGAAGCCTAGACTGCTACTGGGATTTCGCAGCATTAGCTGAGTGTAGCCAAATTGACGAGCAAATCGGCTTGGCAAGTACGGTTCCAGATAACACCTGTTCTGATTTCGGTAGACCAGATGCGAAGGCCGGATACTCTGCAACCAACGAAAACTCCATTTCGGCAAAGTAACCGCATCCTCGCCAGAATCAACCAAATCCTGGTCGGCCTCGAAATTCTTGAAGATCGGGCCAACCTTCACGATTTCCCACCCCTGAAGGAAGGACAAAACCCTCCTACAAACGGGGACGCCAGTGTAAGACCACTTCCTCTTGTAGAAGCGACGAATGAAGGCATCTCCTTCAACATGGTCCTCCTCAGGACCAGGACTCATCACATTCGGATGATGTAAGATCAGCCACCCCATAAGATAATGGAAAGGCAGCTCGGCCCGGGGAAAGTTGTCATTATTACCTTTCTCGTGGATCACATCATCAGCAAAAGACCTCAAACCGCGTAGCAGGTTGCACACCATCGCGGGGAGGAGAGCAAGAGGTCGTCCAAAGGCCAACTTCACTGCAGGCAAAATGAGATTCCGATGTACCCTCTCAACAGCACCGGATCCCCCTGCAAATATGCAATCCCGGAGCCATATCATCAAGTAGGCCGTCAACACTGCCTTAGATGACATCCGGTGCCCGCAGTGCCAGAAACAGCTGTACGTGTTCTTGCCGCTCTCATTTGAATGTGGGGTCCTCTCGTCCAGCCGGGTTATTTCAGAACTCACTTCCGCGGGTGTCAAGCCCTGCGGAGTCGCAAACCGGATCCTCGAAGGATCCGCCAAATCCTGTCTGAAAACATAGTCCCTCCAAGCAGTCACGTGAGGTTGGGTCTTACCCTTGTCCCTCCGGTGCATCAGATAATGATGGCTCGTCACCTCCTTGAAAACGGCCATCATCTCCGGGTCCTTATCTTCCAAGACCTGGATCTCTTCATTCGATGGGAAATATTCCTCGTACGGTTTCGAGCCCCAAGGAAGCTTGGACACTTCGTACATCTCATGAAGGGCCAATCCCAACTCCCCCACTGGAGTAAAGAAGCTGCCAGTCTGGGCGTTGAAAAGCTCCAACAGCGCAAGGAACATCGGCTTATTGAGGTCCACGCCTGCCTGCGTGGCCCGAATGGCGGCAGTCAGCCCTATCTCTTTAAGCTCAACTTTGAACCTGGAAAGCACCCAGGAGGTCAACTCGTCCCACTTTGGGATGTAGTGACACCAACCTTCGACTCTAAAACCAGCTGTCGGATACATGACCTTCGATGTCAGCATCCGATTTGCAAAAGTCGGGGCACTGAAGGGAAACGTGTCATTTGGGACTTCACTATAGATGCTCCCGGGACGCAAAGCTCGGTAACTGAACGAAGAACCGGTTCGTGAGGCGGTCAAGGTATCTCGCTGGTTCGAGGTGGTGTCAATCGAAAGGGAACCCCCCAAGGCACCTCCTTGAGAAGGAGTAAGTTCCCAATCCATCCTTCTCTTCGAAGCTAGACGGTAAAAGGCTGTCAGTGGCAACTGGCGGTCAACCTGCCGCATGTATAACATCATGCCCTTAGCAGTAAAGAACCAGTCTTCTCTGATCTTCAATATCTTCGCTTCGGAAGAGACTAATCAGTCGCCAAACAGAAAGGCAGGCTTTAAGAAAGTCACACCTTCAGAATCAGCAGACTTCAGTTTACCGCTCTCCATCATACTCTGGAGGAAAAGCGGCAACTGGACCTGGATTTGTAGCATCCTCTCACGAGGTTGGTCCTGAAGGATAGCATCCTTTACAGGGTTGATCATCGCCTCATCAAAATCAACTCCCATCTGACAAAGAGAAGCGTCCAGGAGGACCTCATTCAACAAAGGGATCGTCATCGACACTGGCACGACAAAAGTGGAAGTCAGGCAAAAAGACAAAATATGTCAAGCAGACTGGCACATTGCCAGGGTATGAACCCATGCGCATCTGCTTCGGCGCATCATCAGGGCATAGGCCCATGCGCGTCAGCATGTCTCGGCGCATCATCAGGGCGTAAGCCCATGCGCCTTGGCATTGGAGCTTCGGCGCATTATCAGAGCATGAGCCCATGCACGTCAGCAAAGGCTTCGGCGCATCTTCAGGGAATAAAACCCATGCGCGTCAGCCATTAAAACCTCGGTGCATGATAAAGGTATAAACCTATGCACGTCGGCAGGATAGAACCTCGGCGTATCATTAAATACCGAAGTCTATATGCGTCGGCAGTTAGGGCACAGAGCCCAAAGCAAAGACGAAACCCACCTGTCACCTCAGGACGAACGTCGGCAAGAGGCACAAGAGTGATAGGTACATCCTCATCGGCGGACTCCTTCGCTTTCTCCTTTTCCTTGCTGGCAGCACCGCGAGGAGTCTTGGGAGCCATTCTCTCGAGGAAGGAGAAGTTAGGGTTTTTGAAGAAGAAACTCTAAAGAAGCAGAGGCACAGAGAAGAAGAACCCTTTCTCTCTCCAACTCTTACCCATTTATAGGGCTTGGTCGCACGCGTGAACAGATGACGTATGATCTCAGCCGTCGCCTCGGGTTCTGTGCAAGGATAGCAGCAAATAAAACCAAAAGATCATCATTAATCTTTTCGGTTACCGAGGCACCATCATCATCAACTGAGAAGAGCATGCGCCCGAACAGGCATGCGCCCAGAAATCATGCGCCCTGACCTCCATGCTTCTTATTCAAAGTATTCCAAAACTTATTCAAAAGTTTTGAAAACTTTGAAGGGAGTCTTGTAGAAGCATGGAATTTCACAAACAGAAAACCCATGCGCCAGACACTACATGCGCCAGAACTCAGACGAAGAACTTCACAGCAAAGTCAATAAGTATAGACATTCGAAGAAGGACTTTTTATTTATATATAAAAGTCTATTACATGTCTAGAAAAGGTTGTACAAAGGAGAATTTCTACAAAGGAAAGATCCTAAGTCTACAGCCAACGGCCACCATGCACCTCCAGTTAGGTGCAGCAGTCATCATGCGCTGCCAGTCACCATGCGCTGTCATCAGGCGCAGCAGACATCATACGCCTCCAACCAGGCGCATCCCACCATATCTTCAGCAGCTCAGTCATGTGCATCCAGCTCAGTTATGTGCATCCCTTCAGCCAAATTCTTCCAGCCAGGCTCACCTGGTCGAGCAGAGCCCAGTTATGTGTCGCTCTTCCAGCCAGGCTCACCTGATAAGTGCTTCGCCAAGCAAAGCATTTAACCCTCTGGCTGGAACCAAGGAAGAGAAGAGCACCGCAAATGTTGTGGCCAGGGGAGGCTTCGAAAGAGCCTCCAAAGCCGAAGGAAGACCGTGATCGAAACCGCGGCTAAAGGAGCAGCTTTCGACACGATCAAAGTGGGAAAACCCCACTTTGCAGGAAGAGAGAGCCTTGCACCGCCATTCCGGTCTACGGCTCTTCCGGAATAACGGAGACGAGGCTCGAGCATCCCTATCTTTGGATGCAACAGGCACCTTCCGCCTGCCTCAGAAGCCCTCGACTCCGTCTTTTGGATGTAACAGTCACCTTCAAGTGCATCAAAGACAACACAGCGTCTCATCTTCACCCTCGGGAGCACTTCGTCAACAGAATGCACCCGCATATTCAAGTTCATGTTGGAAGTACGTGAGGGAATGAGAAGCAAACCTTCTCTCCATGCCACTATTTATAGGCCAGGCAGATCAAACCCACACGCCAAGTGGATGACCCTCCGAATTCCGTGCAATAAATTTACATTAAATAGATGAACCGGACGCCTCGAATTCAGCCAAACGGCTATTTATAGCACTCGAAAAGCGAGACAGCCGCATCATTAAAAGACATGTTCGATGCGCCAGCCAGACAGCGCATCACACGGACGCGCCCTTCGGCATCAGGCGCATCACACAGACGCGCCCTACAGTACTCGGCGCATTATAGAGGGTGCGCCCCCACACATCTCCATACCGAGTGGAACGCCAACCGACGTGCCCACTCAGCTGTCCATCGAACGTCACCAACATTAAATGCTGAACTGACAGAGTTGGCAGCACGCCTCCCAAAGTCTGAACAGTTGACAGCTTTTATTCAGAAAACGAAGCGTCGGCAACGTCAGCATCATCATGACTCTATTCCAACGGCTACTGCCACGTGGCCACCCGCATGCGCCTCTACGGCCATGCGTCCACACCCGCATGCGCCTCTACGGCCATGCGTCCACACCCGCATGTGCCTCTACGGCCATGCGTCCAAACCAGCATGCGCCTCAAAAGCCATGCGCCTCAGACCCTTCACTGATCCCTAAAGACAGAAGAAGAGTCTCCGGTTGAAGTTTTGCATGCGCCTCAAAAGCCATGCACCCCAGACTGATCTCTGATCCCAAAAGACAGAAGGAAAGTCGCCTGCATGCGCCTCAAAAGCCATGCGCCCCAAATGGTTTGTAACTCCTAAAGGTTATGAGCCGCAGCCTCCTCCTGCGCCCAATCCAAGATGCAGCTCACCAGATTACTCCTCTCCACCAAATTCGAGATCTTCGAACCATGGGTCGATGATACGTGTCCTTTGACTCAACTCGTCCAAGATTTCAGCAACGGAAAGATCTTCTCTCTGCTACGTACCGGCTCACAACAGCAGTATGAAGAGTTCTTCCCCTCGATCAGGGCGCAGCATCCGTGCGCCTCCATCAGCAACCTCCACGTGGCATCCCCACACCGGCGCATCCTGCATGCGCGCATGAGCAGCCAGCCTGCAAAACTATAAATAGAAGGGTCATCTCCTTCACACACACACAGAGACTCAGAACAGAAGACTCACAGAGAATCCACAACAGAGAATCACCGGAGAGGCAGTTCTAGACACTCAACGTCTTCCTCCTCTCAGCAAGCTCCAGCACCCAGAGCAATCAACACCTTCAGAGAACCGATAACCGCCGTCAGCCGGTCAACGGAGTCAACGCATTACCACTCGCTCCATTGGCACTAAGGACCCAGCTTAAACAAAAGTGTACTCCTAGGACTACATCTAAGTCCTATATTGTATCACTGTTCTGTTTGTATTAAGATTTCAATCAAAACAATTTTAATGGCAAACAATAACATTCTACCCTCCTTAAAAGAAATTCCGTCCTCGGAATTTATAAGAAAATAAGAAAGTTTGAAAATAGCAACAACTAAAGTTACCTTGATTATTGAATAAGTAGGGATATTGTTGTCGCATATCTTTCTCTCTTTCCCAAGTGGATTCTCCAGGTGAGTTCTTGTTCCAAGATACCCGAACCAATGAAATAGTCTTGTTCTTAAGAACTTTCTGTCTGCGATCCAAAATTTCCACTGGCTTCTGTTCTAGGCGTAGAGTTGGACCCACTGTGATCTCTGAATGATCGAGTATGTGACTGGAATCCGGTACATATTTTCGAATTTGGGATACATGGAATACATTATGGACTCCTTCCAAAGAGGGTGGTAAAGCCAGTCGGTAGGATACATCTCCCACTCGTTCCAAAACATCAAATGGGCCTATATATCTCGGACTTAGCTTTCCTCTTGTTCCAAATCTGATTGTTCCCCGAGTTGGCAAAATCTTTAAAAACACATGATCACCAGCCTTGAATTCCAAGTTTCTTTGATGCTTATCGGCCCACATTTTATATCGGTCTTGCGCTGCTTGGAGATGACTTCGAATTGCCTTGACCTTGTCTACAGTCTGTGTAACTAGCTCTGGACCCAGGAGTTGACGTTCTCCTACATCACTCCAGCATATTGGTGACCGACACTTCCTTCCATACAAAGCTTCAAATGGTGCCATTTTAATGCTAGCCTGATAGCTGTTGTTATATGAGAACTCAATTAAATACAAATGGTCATCCCAGGATCCTCCGAAGTCTAAGGTACATGCTCTTAACATATCTTCTAGGATTTGAATCATTCTTTCCGACTGACCATCAGTTTGTGGATGGTATGCTGAACTGAACTTTCGGCGAGTACCGAGACTATCTTGTAAGCTTTTCCAAAACTTAGAGGTAAACCGAGTATCTCTGTCTGATACGATACTCACCGGTACTCCATATTGACTAACAATATTTTTCATGTACATATCTGCTAAGAGCTCGGTAGGTTGACCGACCCGAAATGGTAAGAATCTTGCAGATTTAGTAAGCCTGTCCACAATTACCCAAATAGTATTATTACCCCTTCTTGTTCTTGGAAGTCCGGATACAAAATCTATCGTAATATGTTCCCATTTCTATTCGGGTACAGGCAGAGGTTGAAAAAGTCCGACAGTCCGTTGATGTTCGGCCTTTACTTGTTGACATACCAAATATTTTGACACAAACTTGGCTACCTCTTGTTTCATTTCGTGCCACCAGAAATTTTGCTTCAGATCCTTATACATCTTCGTACTCCCAGGATGAATGGAGTACTGAAAACTATGTGCTTCAGACATTATCTCGGTCCGGAGTTCTCCATATGGCACACACAAACGATTTCCAAACCTCAAGGATCCATCGGGATGCTTAATCAATCCAGTTTGTATTCCAGCCTCAGTCTTGCTCCATAGTCTTTGCAGTTTCATATCATCCTTTTGCGCCTCTTTAATTCTTTCTATTAGGGGTGACTGTATTTGTAAGTTTTTCCAGATTCCAGCTGTTACTGGACATATTACTTCAATCCCCATCTTCCTCAGATCTTCCAATATTTCTTTAGGTGTATTCATAAAGAAAGCTGCGGGTCTTCTACTTAAGGCATCGGCTACTTTGTTTGCCTTTCCCGGATGATACTCCAACTCCATATCAAAGTCCTTAAGCAACTCTAACCACCTTCGTTGCCTCATGTTTAACTCTTTTTGAGTAAATACATACTTCAAACTTTTATGATCTGTATATATCTTGATTTGTTCACCATATAAATAATGTCTCCATAATTTTAATGCAAAGACTACAGCTGCCAATTCCAGATCGTGAGTTGGGTAATTTCTTTCATGATTCTTCAGTTGGCGAGATGCATAAGCAATGACCCTTCCATGTTTCATTAACACACAACCTAATCCTTTTCCTGAAGCATCACTATAGATCTCATAGCCTCCTGATCCTGATGGTAGTGCCAGTACTGGAGCTGTGATGAGTCTTTCCTTCAGTTCCTCAAAGGCTGCTTGACACTTATCAGTCCAATTAAAATTTTCATTCTTTCGGGTCAATCGAGTGAGTGGCTCCGCAATTCTTGAAAAATTCTCCACAAATCTCCTATAATATCCAGCTAGACCCAGAAAGCTTCAGATTTCTGCTACATTCTTAGGAGTAGACCATGACTTGCAGCTTCTACTTTCTTAGGGTCCACCGATATCCCTTCTCCGCTCACTATATGACCTAAGAAGGAAATTTTGTCCAACCAGAATTCACATTTGTTTAACTTCCCATACAATTTCTCTTGTCGTAAAGTTTGAAGCACTATCCTCAAATGTTCTTCATGTTCCTTTTTATTCTTTGAGTAGATCAATATATCATCAATGAATACAATCACAAATTTATCCAAGTATTGATAAAATATTCTGTTCATCAGGTCCATAAATATGGCTGGAGCATTAGTTAGCCCAAAAGGCATAACTTGAAACTCATAGTGCCCATAACGGGTTCTAAAAGCTGTCTTTGGTATATCCTCCTTTCTTACTTTCACATGGTGATATCCCGATCTGAGGTCAATTTTGGAAAATACTGTTGCTCCTCCTAATTGGTCAAACAATTCCTCAATTCTTGGCAATGGGTATTTATTTTTGATAGTTACTTCATTTAAGGCTCTATAATCTATCACTAACCTCAGACTTCCGTCTTTCTTCTTTACGAATAGTACAGGTGCTCCCCAAGGAGATCCACTAGGCCTGATAAATTCCTTAGCCAACAATTCCTTGATTTGTTTATTCAATTCAACCAATTCTTCCTTGTTTATTGGATAAACTTTCTTTGTAACAGGTGCAGCTCCAGGAATTAGATCGATACAAAATTCAACGATCCTGTTAGGTGGTAATCCTGGTAGTTCATCAGGAAATACATCCTTAAATTCGTCTACAATCTTGGGCCATTCTACTACTTGGTTCTGAAAATTTCTTCCTGATGGTAATTCGAATTTTTCTAGTTCTTTTCCATCAAATTCCTTCTGATCTCTGATAAATTCATGTATATCCTTACCGGGTAGTGAAAATTGTACATTTTCTTGCCTATAGTCTATAACTGCTGAGGCCAAGGTTAACCAGTCCATCCCAAATACCACATCATAGTTATTCATGGGAAACACTAGTAATCTGGCCTTAAAGCTTTCTCCTCCCATTTTAATTGGGTAATTTCTAAGTATTCGGCTAACCTCTACAATACCATTACCCGTAAGGATTTTTAATTTTTTGACTAGGGATTGAGTGATTATATCATACATGGATATAAAAGATGCAGATATAAACGAGTGAGTTACCCCAGAATCAAATAATACTGATGCGGGGCTAGATGATGCAAGTATGGTACCTGACACCACTTCTCTGGCCATTTCTTCTTCGTTGACATTCATCATGAAAGCTTGTCTATGCTTGTCACCCTCATTTCCCGTATTTTCCCGTATTTCGTATTTATACTCGTATCTGGATTTTGGCATATATTTTATTTTTCTCAAACTTGTGGAATTTTAGTATTTCTCGTATTTTGGGTTTTGGCATGGCTCGGTTTTATTGGGTTGGTCCGGTTTGGTTTGGTTATGTGTTGGATCACCTTAGCCTATGCTACCCCTCAACCCACCACAACTCCCCCTCTTTATATCCCCACCTACCACTCTCTCTCCTTATAACTTCCACCATTAATTCCTTCTTCTTCTTCTTCTCCTTCCTCCACAACTCTCCTAACCCTAGGCAAGTGCACCTTGCTACTTCATGAGAGCCCCATTTTCTTGGTTCATTTGCTAGATTAGGACATGGTGATCAACATTAGAACTTGGTGTTTTGTGATTTGAAGTCTCCTTTGCACTAGATCTAAGTTATTTCTATTTTCGGATTTTGTATGGTTTGATCTCCTTAAGTTGGATTTTCATGGATTTTGGTGTTTTCAAGTGGAAGAGCATTCAATTTCACCCAAGTTGGAGCTTTGGAAATCTGAATTTGGAGCTCGGATGGCCAAGTTATGAACTTTTGAAGCTTGGGTTCTACCATGGTATTCTTGCTCTTTGGAGAAGACAGTGAGCAGTGTGCAAAGCTGTTTAGCTTACGCACACTGAGCTGTGCGCGCTCTTTAGCGTGCGTACGCAGGCTTGAGTACGCTTCCTGTTGGAAGCGTGTCTCCTTGAGCGTGCGTGACTTTCACGCAGCTGCTCCCTTGAGCGTGCGTGACTTTCACACAGCTGCTCCCTTGAGCGTGCGTGACTTTTCACGTAGCTGCTCCCTTGAGCGTGCGTGACTTTCATACAGCTGCTCCCTTGAGCGTGCGTGAATTTCACGTAGCTGCTCCCTTGAGCGTGCGTGACTTTTACGCAGCTGCTCCCTTGAGCGTGCGTGACTTTCACGCAGCTGCTCCCTTGAGCGTGCGTGACTTTTCACGCAGCTGCTCCCTTGAGCGTGCGTGACTTTCACGCAGCTGCTCCCTGTAGCGTGCGTGACTTTCACCTACGCTGCTCTCTCAGTGTGCGTGACTTTTCGTACGCTGCTCCCCTGACCCCTTGCTTAACCCGCAGGCTCTTGGAGTTTTGGTCTTATTTCTTTAAGCTTGGCTTTCTATAGTCCTGTATATTGATATTTTATTAGATATTTTATGCCTATTTTATATCCTTACGTCTTTTGTCATGAACTTGATTTTACTTAATATGTTTGGAATGACTATTGTACATGGCACGGTATGACCAGGAACTAGCATAACACGACAGTGACCCATGGTAGTGCACTCCTGACATGACCAACCTGACATGATAGTGGCCCGTCGTGGCGCACTCCCGACAAGTACCCTGACATAATTTATCTTGATAACTTAACTTGACTTGCCTTGACACCGTAGGTAGTTCTTTCTTGCTTGCTTGTTAAATCCACTTGTCCTGTCTTGCATCATGTCTAGGAGGGGACTCCTGAGTACCACGGTCAGGAGTACCTACTAAAATGGATTAAGATTAATAACTAGAATAACTCAGTAGTCATAAAGAGATGACACAGCTACAGGCAATCCCGTTACCTGGGCGCTCTTGGGATCTGTAGCCTGCCGTCGAGTAGGGCACATTTCCAGTGCACCGTCGAGTGTTGCACCCTCTAAGTTACCTAAGGGTACATGTGTCTCCTGGACAATGTACCCACCTGAATTCAACCCTAATATTTCGTCCTGGGTAGCCTGGATGGTCTGCAGGGCTTGTGGCTGTGGAACAACCTCACTGCATCTTGTTAGTAATTAGGCATGTGATAACCCTAGTTAGTTAAAGTAGTAAGCCGTAGTATCTGCTTGGCCGTGATTGATTGAATGAGGTATAACCAGTTAGCCATGGCTTGACCCAGTACAGATTTGCTCCCTGTCTTGATTTCTTGCATTATTATCTTGCCGATAAATGGTGGGAAACCAAGCTCTGTTCAGATGAAAGGTTACAACCCCGGTCCTTGTTTGGTTTACGGGTTGTAACCTGGCTATCGGAATAGTTCCATGGTTATCTCGTCGTATATCATCCTGACATGTTTTCGTAATTTTAGTTTTAATATTAGATTTTCTTGTGCTAATTGCTGGCTTTTGTTCTTATTTCGTGGCCCCCTTGTGGCACTTGCTCTTTCTGGGGTTGACCCAGCTGGTTTTGTGTGGCCAAATTTTGGAGCAGCTCCCGAGGATCTACCAAGCTTCCAGCCCGATGGTGGCGACTAGAAGGAACCCGGGCTACGAGTGGGTTTTCTATTTTGTTTCGCTCACTCTATTGTAAAGTTATTCTTTTGAGGCGTTTAGCCGACGAGCACCTGTTAGCTCGATGCACTTTACTTACTGTCTGCCTACGGGCTGTAAACATGATTAACAAATCCTAGGGTTGATCATGTATGACTTAACTCTTGCTAGTCCTCGTATTTTGTACGACTAGCTTCATGATCAGCTGATATGTAATATTTGGGACGCCTTTTATTGTATATTTGGTGGTCAAACATCTTGTAATTATATTACTTTCTTGAGATTGAGATAATAGGATTGACTTTAAGAGACTGTTAGCTTGTAGTAAACCCTCATATCTAGACAGCCGTGACCGTATAGTTGAGATGTATTCTATTTCAATATACGTAGCTGGCTATGTCTACCCCCGCTCTCCAGTATTCTGGTTCTGGGGCGTGACATGGTTTAAGTGGTGGCCCATACAGGTCTTGTCAATCAAGAAATGTGAGGTTTACCGAATAGATGTCTCAATCAGTATTCGCCTTTGATCTCCGCCCGTATTTTCAAATCCCTGAAATTCTTGACCTGATTACATGCTTGTATCGTTGATCTGTCCTGGTCCTTCCTTATTGTTTTCCTGTGTCGTCTTCCTCAGCGGCACTGTACCTGACCCTGCCGATCAGCAAGGAGGAGCACCTCTCGTGGACCAGCAGCAACCTGGAGATCAAGCCCAGCATTCCGGAGTCGCCTCCAGAGTGATACCTACTGGAGGAGAGTCACCAGTTCGGCCCGTCCTGCCCGTAGAGCCAGATGATGGTACCTTAGTAGGCCTCATCAGAACCTTGATAGCTTCCCAGGATCGTCGAAGCGACGCCCTACACCAGACAGTTCAAGATGCTTTGACCCGAGGCGGACATCCAGGGAACCAGGCGGCCAACAGCTTCAAGCGCTTAAACCCTCCTTTCTTCGACGGCAGCGAGGATGCGATTGCCGCGGATGCATGGCTTCAGGATACCGAAGTGATTCTGGAAGCAGCTAGGACACCCGAGAATGAGAAGGTGGTGGTGGTACGCCTGCAGTTGTTGGATTTAGCTCGCAATTGGTGGGCGGCGCAGGCCATGGGATTAGTGGCACCCATTGCTTGGGTAGTATTTAGGGAGAGATTCCAGACGAAGTACTTTGAAGCTGTGGCTCGGTACGACCTGCAGACCAGATTTACCAACTTGAAGCAAGGAGGCAGAACGGTCGACAGTTATGCATCAGAGTTTTCTAGGCTCAGTAGGTTTGCCCCCACCTTGGTGGCGATCGAGTTTGATAGGGCCCAGCGGTTCCAGCAGGGACTGCATTTGGAGATCTTGTTGGCGGTTGAGCAGTTCGAGCACCAGACGTTCGATGCAGTCTTGAGGGCAGCTAGGAGGCATGAGTACACCTCCCAGAGGATCGTGGATAGGACCGAAAGTAGGAAGCGGTCCCACAGTCAGATGCACCAATCATCAGCTCCATCCCCGGCAGCTAGGAGATTGACCATTGGAACTCCGAGGTGGGCAGCCTCAGTAACGTCGGTTCAGCATTCGACCCTGACGTACCCGCAGCAGTAGAAGCAGAAGCAGACTTTCGCTATGGGATGTTCTCTTTGCGGTAAGCCAGGCCATGTAGTGGCGGATTGTCGTAGGGCGCAGGGATTGTGCCTGGCTTGTGGAGCAGCAGATCATAGGATAGGGGCTTGCCCGAATAGGGGTGGTTCATCAGCATCCAACCCTTCTAGCTCTTCGATGAGAGGACCGGCCCCAGTACCAGTTCAGCAGCAGCAGCAGCAGTATCAGTCTTCGAGGCCCTTGCCGCCTCAGTCTCAGGCATTCCAGCAACAGCACCCCCAGCAGTATGCACAAGCCCAAGCTCAGACCCAGAATAGGCAGAAAGGTTTCCAGCAGAGGGGACCAGCAGCCAGAGGACAAGGTCAGGCCATGATGATGGCTATGGAAGAAGAAGTTGCACCAGGTAAGGTTGTGGCAGGTACTATTCTCGTCAACTCCTCTCCAGCGTCTGTATTATTTGATTCTGGTGCATCCCATTCATTCATGTCTGCACGATTCGCGACACGGATAGGATTGGAGCCCGAGTCATTATCAGTGAGGCTCAATATACTTACTGGTAATGGTCTTGTGGGAGTAGATCGAGTGTTTTCCTCGTGTCGGATCGTAGTTAGCGGTAGGGAGTTCCCCGCTAGATTCATAGAGTTTCCTATGGCAGACTATGATGTAGTCCTAGGCATGGATTGGTTGAGGAACCAGTATGCTAGGATAGACTGCCATATTGGCAGAATTGTCTTTAGTATCCCCGGCGAGCCAGAGTTTTCGTTTTCCAGAGGCGCAGTGGAGCCATCTTCCCCAGTATTGCGGATGGCAGTAGCAGCAGTGCAGTTACCCCGGATAGTTGAAGAGTTTCCAGATGTCTTTCCAGAGGAGCTTCCAGGGATGCCGCCGGAGCAGGAGATTAAGTTCACTATAGACTTGATTTCCGGGATAGCACCAGTGTCAGAGCGAGTCTACAGGATGGCACCTTCAGAATTGGAGATTTTGTACAAGATGATTGAAGAACTGAGGACCAAGGGATTCATTCGTGCAAGTGGATCGACTTGGGGAGCCCCGATGCTTCTTGTGAAAAAGAATGATGGTACGTCCAGGCTATGTATTGATTGTCGTACCTTGAATTCGGTGACAATCAAGAACAGATACCCTCTTCCGAGGATAGATGACTTGTTTGATCAGCTCAGAGGGGCTTCAGTGTTCTCGAAGATCGACTTGCGGTCAGGATACCACCAGATCAGAGTCAGAGAATAGGACATCCCGAAGACAGCATTCAGATCGAGGTATGGACATTGGGAGTTCCTTATTATGCCCTTTGGAGCGACCAATGCGCCGGCCGTATTCATGGACCTCATGAATCGCATTTTCATGCCTTACTTGGACTAATTTGTGATCGTGTTCCTAGATGACATCCTGGTCTACAGCAAGAGTGAAGCAGAGCATGAGCAGCATCTCAGAGTCGTCCTTCAGACGCTTAGGGAGCATCAGTTGTACGCCAAGTTCAGTAAATGTGAGTTCTGGCTCGATCGTATTTCGTACTTGGGTCACATCATTACCCGAGGAGGAGTGGAAGTGGATCCCCAGAAGATTGTGGCTATCGAGTCATGGCTGGTACCCAGCTCAGTGGCAGAGGTTCGCAGCTTCCTTGGATTGGCCGGCTACTACCGGCGGTTCGTTTCAGATTTCGCAAGGATTTCAGCGCCAATAACCCAGTTGACCCGCAAGGATGTGCCATTTGTTTGGACAGCAGAGTGTCAGGAATCATTTGAGAAGTTGAAGCGAGGTTTGATAAGGCTCCCATTCTCACCCTTCCAGATGGGACCGGAGGATTCACAGTTTATTGCGACGCTTCAGGCAGAGGATTGGGGTATGTCTTGATACAGCATGGGAAGGTAATATCTTATGCGTCACGCCAACTTCGTGATCATGAGAAGAATTACCCGACCCACGACTTGGAATTGGCGGCAGTAGTGTTTGCTTTGAAGTTGTGGAGACACTACTTGTACGGAGACAGAGTGGAGATCTTTACTGATCATAAGAGCCTGAAGTATGTTTTCACCCAGAAGGACCTTAATATGCGGCAGAGAAGATGGCTCGAGCTATTGGTGGATTATGATATGGATTTGCAGTATCATCCCGGGAAGGCCAACGTTGTAGCAGATGCATTGAGCAGGAGAGCCAGAGTTTATTTTCTGACGGCGCAACCAGAATTATTGGCAGATCTTCAGAAGATGGGAATTGAGATGGTTCTTCCAACTAGTATGGCATTGACGGCCAGTCTACAGGTTCAGTCCAGCATAGTTAAGAGGATCCAGATGGTGCAGTCAGCAGATTCCAAGCTTCAGCGACTCAGAGCAGAGTGTGAAGCAGGAAGAAGGCCAGAGTTATGTATCCATGAGGACGGTACACTTCGGTACGGCACTCATCTTTGTGTACCTAGTGGAGATATCAGACAGGAAGTCATGGCAGAAGCCCATAGTTCGTAATATTCTATTCATCCGGGTGGTACGAAGATGTACCGTAATATTCGTCAGCATTTTTGGTGGAATGGCATGAAGAGGGAGATAGCCCGGTTTGTCTCTCGGTGTTTGGGTTGCCAACAGGTTAAAGCTGAACATCAGAGGCCCGCTGGACTTCTTCAACCCTTACCGATCCCAGAATAGAAATGTGAACATATAACCATGGAATTCGTGACCGGATTGCCCAGATCTCCGGCCGGCAGAGATGCTATTTGGGTAATTGTGGACAGGCTTACCAAGGTGGCACACTTTCTTCCATTCAGGGTTGGACAGTCGATGGCGCAGCTAGAAGAGATGTACCTCAGGCAGATCGTCAGGCTTCACGGTGTGCCAGTCAGCATCACCTCAGGCAGGGATTCAAGATTCACATCACACTTTTGGCGCAGCTTGCAGAAAAGTTTGGGGACTCGCCTTCAGTTCTGCTCAGCTTATCACCCGCAGACGGATGGACAATCAGAGCGCACAATCCAGACCCTTGAAGATATGTTGAGATCCTGTACCCTTGACTTCGGTGGTTCCTGGGAGAATCATCTGCACCTAGTGGAATTCTCGTACAACAACAGTTATCAGGCCAGTATCCAGATGGCACCCTTCGAGGCTCTTTATGGCAGGAAGTGCAGATCCCTGCTAGCATGGGACGATGTCAGAGAGAGGCAGATGCTCGGACCCGAATTGATTTCCCAGATGGTTGAAGTGGTCAGGAAGGTCAGAGATCACCTCCGAGTTGCCCAGGACCGCCAGCGCCATTGGGCCGATGCTCATCGACGTCCCTTAGAATTTGCTGTCGGCGACCATGTATTCCTTAGGATCTCGTCTAACCGCGGTGTCATTTGCTTTGGCGTGCGGGGAAAGCTTAGTCCTAGGTATATAGGGCCGTTCGATATTCTAGAGCGAGTAGGAGATGTATCCTATCGTCTCGCTCTTCCGTCGTCGCTAAGTGAGGTACATGATGTATTCCATGTGTCCCAATTACGACGGTATATTCCGGACCCGAGCCACATCCTAGACCATTCGGAATTGGTTGTTGGTACCAACCTTTCGTATGAGGAGAGGCCCGTGTCGATTTGGACCGGAGGAAAAAGATACTCAAGAACAAGACTATTAAATTAGTCCGTGTTGCTTGGGGTCATCACTCTCTAGGTGAGTCAACGTGGGAGCGTAAGGACGACATCCGATCACGATATCCCTACCAGTTTGACTCGTGAGGTATAATGTCTTTCTTATGCCTTACATTTCCCTTCCTTGCTTGTATTGTATGATTGTATGATTGGACTGCTTAGTGTAGCTTACCTGTGCTTAGTGTAGCTTGTCGTGGCAATCTCTAGCTCCTTGATTAAATTCCGAGAATGGAATTCTTTTAAGGTGGATAGAGTTGTCACCCTCATTTCCCGTATTTTCTCGTATTTCGTATTTATACTCGTATCTGGATTTTGGCATATATTTTATTTTTCTCAAACTTGTGGAATTTTAGTATTTCTCATATTTTAGGTTTTGGCATGGCTCAGTTTTATTGGGTTGGTTCGGTTTGGTTTGGTTATGTGTTGGATCACCTTAGCCTATGCTACCCCTCAACCCACCACAACTCCCCCTCTTTATATCCCCACCTACCACTCTCTCTCCTCATAACTTCCACCATTAATTCCTTCTTCTTCTTCTCCTCTTTCCTCCACAACTCTCCTAACCCTAGGCAAGTGCACCTTGCCACTTCATGAGAGCCCTATTTTCTTGGTTCATTTGCTAGATTAGGACATGGTGATCAACATTAGAACTTGGTGTTTTGTGATTTGAAGTCTCCTTTGCTCTAGATCTAAGTTATTTCTATTTTTCGGATTTTGCATGGTTTGATCTCCTTAAGTTGGATTTTCATAGGTTTTGGTGTTTCCAAGTGGAAGAGCATTCAATTCCACCCAAGTTGGAGCTTTGGAAATCCGGATTTGGAGCTCGGATGGCCAAGTTATGAACTTTTGAAGCTTGGGTTCTACCATGGTGTTCTTGCTGTTTGAAGAAGACAGTGAGCAGTGTGCAGAGCTGTTTAGCTTACGCACACTGAGCTGCGCGCGCTCTTTAGCGTGCGTACGCAGGCTTGAGTACGCTTCCTGTTGGAAGCGTGTCTCCTTGAGCGTGCGTGACTTTCACGCAGCTGCTCCCTTGAGCGTGCGTGACTTTTCAAGCAGCTGCTCCCTTGAGCGTGCGTGATTTTCACGCAGCTGCTCCCTTGAGCGTGCGTGACTTTTCACGCAGCTGCTCCCTTGAGCGTGCGTGACTTTTCACGCTGCTGCTCCCTTGAGCGTGCATGACTTTCACGCAGCTGCTCCCTTGAGCGTGCGTGACTTTCACGCAGCTGCTCCCTTGAGCGTGCGTGACTTTTCACGCAGCTGCTCCCTTGAGCGTGCTTGACTTTCACGCAGCTGCTCCCTTGAGCGTGCGTGACTTTCACGCAGCTGCTCCCTGTAGCGTGCGTGACTTTCACCTACGCTGCTCTCTCAGCGTGCGTGACTTTTCGTACGCTGCTCCCCTGATCCCTTGCTTAACCCGCAGGCTCTTGGAGTTTTGGTCTTATTTCTTTAAGCTTGGCTTTCTATAGTCCTGTATATTGATATTTTATTAGATATTTTACGCCCATTTTATATCCTTACGCCTTTTGTCATGAACTTGATTTTACTTAATATGTTTGGAATGACTATTGTACATGGTACGGTATGACCAGGAACTAGCATAACACGACAGTGACCCGTGGCGGTGCACTCCTGACATGACCAACCTGACATGATAGTGGCCCGTCGTAGCGCACTCCCGACAAGTACCCTGACATAATTATTCTTGATAACTTAACTTGACTTGTCTTGACACCGTGGGTAGTTCTTTCTTGCTTGCTTGTTAAATCCACTTGTCCTGTCTTGCATCATATCTAGGAGGGGACTCCTGAGTACCACGGTCAGGAGTACCTACTAAAATGGATTAAGGTTAATAACTAGAATAACTCAGTAGTCATGAAGAGATGACACAGCTACAGGCAATTCCGTTACCTGGGCGCTCTTGGGATCTGTAGCCTGCCGTCGAGTAGGGCACATTTCCAGCGCACCGTCGAGTGTTGCACCCTCTAAGTCACCTAAGGGTACATGTGTCTCCTGGATAATGTACCCACCTGAATTCAACCCTAATCTTTCGTCCTGGGTAGCCTGGATGGTCTGCAGGGCTTGTGGCTGTGGAACAATCTCACTGCATCTTGTTAGTAATTAGGCATGTGATAACCCTAGTTAGTTAAAATAGTAAGCCGTAGTATCTGCTTGGCTGTGATTGATTGAATGAGGTATAACCAGTTAGTCATGGCTTGACCCAGTACAGATTTGCTCCCTGTCTTGATTTCTTGCATTATTATCTTGCCGATAAATTATGGGAAACCAAGCTCTGTTCTGATGAAGGGTTACAACCCCGGTCCTTGTTTGGTTTACGGGTTGTAACCTGGCTATCGGAATAGTTCCATGGTTATCTCGTCGTATATCATCCTGACATGTTTTCCGTAATTTTAGTTTTAATATTAGATTTTCTTGTGCTAATTGTTGGCTTTTGTTCTTATTTCGTGGCCCCTTTGTGGCACTTGCTCTTTCTGGGGTTGACCCAGCTGGTTTTGTGTGGCCAGATTTTGGAGCAGCTCCCGAGGATCTATCAAGCTTCCAGCCCGATGGTGGCGACTAGAAGGAACCCTGGCTACGAGTGGGTTTTCTATTTTGTTTCGCTCACTCTATTGTAAAGTTATTCTTTTGAGGCGTTTAGCCGACGAGCACCTGTTAGCTCGATGCACTTTACTTACTGTCTGCCTACGGACTGTAAACATGATTCACAAATCCTAGGGTTGATCATGTATGACTTAACTCTTGCTAGTCCTCGCATTTTATACGACTAGCTTCATGATCAGCTGATATGTAATATTTGGGACGCCTTTTATTGTATATTTAGTGGTCAAACATCTTGTAATTATATTACTTGCTTGAGATTGAGACAATAGGCTTGACCTTAAGAGACTGTTGGCTTGTAGTAAACCCTCATATCTAGACAGTCGTGACCGTATAGTTGAGATGTATTCTATTTCAATATACATAGCTGGCTATGTCTGCCCCCGCTCTCCAGTATTCTGGTTCTGGGGCGTGACAATGCTGCTTCTTCTTTTTGTTATTACCCCGACCAGCCTTTTGTGCTTGGTGGAATTGATGAGCTTGGGGTGCTAGGGCTGGCCTCTGTTGGTATCCGGTAGGTACATGAGCTTGAGCTGGAGATGCTGCATAAGTTGTAGGTCTTGGCCCATTCGTCTGAAGTAGAGGTCTTGGTCGGAATCCTTGCAAATTATTCTGCACCTCAAATCTTCTAGTGGCTTGTCGAGGACACTGTTGTATCTGATGTTCAGAAGATCCACATCTGAGGCACCTTCCCAGAAGCTTCCTACAGTCATTCTTTGTGTGTCCAGGCTTCCCACAATATGTGCAGCTCTGACGGTTTTTATTTTGTTCGGTTTGGATATATTTCTGTTGTCCCTGCCCTGAGTTCCTACCGTAAGAAGAGCTAGTTTCCAAGTTTCGCTTTTGGCCTTCTAGCTTCGAGTTAATTTTGTCATTCTGCATTCTTTCTTGGTCTCTAGCTGCTTCAACCACCTCAGCATAAGTCTAACATGCATAAGGTGCGACCTTCATCTTTAATTTGTCATTTAGTCCTTTCCGGAATCGGGCTATCTTTGCCTTTTCCGTGGCTACCATATGGGAAGCATAGCGACTAAGTCTTATAAATTCTGCCGCGTACTCATTGACAGAGGTCTTATTCTGCTTCAAATATATGAATCTCCTTTCCAGCTCCATCCTGGCGCTGGCGGGAAAGAACCTTTCTTCAAATCTCCTTTTAAATTCCTCCCAGGATATAATCTCATTGGAGTCTTCGGGGTGCTGTGCACTCCACCAGTGTTCAGCCACATCCTTTAGTTGTATTCTTACTAGAAACATCACATCATCTGGTACGATCTTGGTGCCCTTCAACAACCCCTCGGTAGTCTTTAACCATTGAACCGCTTCCAAAGGAGTTTTGGTCCCATCGAAGTTAGGTGGATTTATATTCCTGAAGTCTTGGATTGTCCCAATTTTCGGTACAGGAGCGACATCAAGCCTTTCTAGTATTCTAGCTGATGTGGCTTGGGCAAGTTGGACTTGTTGGGCATTAGTCTCTAGGACCTTCTGGAAAATTTCAAGAACATCAGTCGTCCGCGGTTCTGAAGATTCAGGTTGCGTCGACTTTTGAGTTGAAGGAGAAGACATTTTTCTGGATATTAAGAATTCACAATTCTTAATATGAGGTTGAAAATAATTAATGACTCAAGAATACTTAATTACCTATTAAAGGAAGATGAATTTGCAAAACTAAGATCAATTGCAATTCGGAAAGATCAGATATACATAGGCACACTTTTATTTAGTTCACAAGAGGACAATATACTTTCAGGGAGTCATCCTCACATACTAATACATTTCTACCCTTTCTAACCTTATAGAGAGCTATTTCCATCTGCTGATTACAAAAGTGGTACAACAGTCAAAATATTTTTCCTTATTAAGCCATTTCTTCCTATTAAGTGCACCCTTCTTCCAGCACTAAGAATGTCAAGTACCTTATCCTAGGGTTCTTGCTAGACTTCCTAAGAATACAACTTAGGATCTCAACCTATATAGGTCTCTAAATCAGACCTGCATGGGCCACCACTAAAAGACGTGTCACGCCCCGGTTCCAAATAGAATTTTCGGAGCACTGTGATACATCTCTAGGCTACGCACCCGTATAACACATGTCTTGTCATACCTGCGATTGTCGCCTGTAAATTCTAGGATAAAGTATAAACATCGAGAGACATTCTAAAGTAATTTACATCTATTTACACAAAACTCGCATGTTCGATCACATATTTACATTCTTTTTTACATCCAAAAAGTTCATAGCTATACATAGAACAACAAACGACAACTACTCATTCCAACATCTTTCATTTCCTTATATCATTCATAAAGCTCCTTCTCGGTGTAAGGTTGCACTTCTTCCTGGTCTTCAGCATGCCCTAGTGAACAAAACTAGGTCGTCAATACGACGAGCAAGTCCTCGGTCAAGGAACGGAATAAGTAAAATAAGTTGATAAAATTTATTAAAATTAAATCGGAATAAAGAAAACAAATTATGGATAAAGTTTGCAAAAATTTGAAATTCTACTTAAAAATGGAATTCATATTTCTGCACATTCCAAGACTACTGTTGTATTACAGAAATGTAAAGAGCCTCTAACAACTCCTAATGCAATACGCAACATTTAGAGAAATACTTCTGGATCACACAACTTCTATTATCTCAACAATAATCCCATTTACCCGGGATCAGGTTTATACTTAATGGACGGTGCTTAGATTTATCAGTCCCATTAGTATCAGGATCACATATTGATGTGATATAGTCAGGATAACACATGAGTGGTTTTCCGAGTTATCGGAATCAAGTGTTATAACAAATGTCGTATGACTTAAAATTTTTCAACAATATCGGAGCAGGCTACATTGGATATTACATGACCGAATTCGGGGATTCGGAATCCAATGGAAATCAGGAAATAAGAAACAGAAAATAGGAAAGTGAGCTAAGCCTCACCTCGGACATCGTATGGCCGTACGAATGCCGAAAATCAGAAACTGATCAGTTTTTTATAAAATATAATATTGCAAGAGTTCGAAGCTGTGATCCAAGATTTCTCTCCCATCCCAATGACATCCTAATCTACAACTAAATCTAGGTTTGGACTTTCTAAAAATCTATCTCTTGGGATTTCCGAAAATTTTGGCAGAGTCTCCTTTGTATTTGTCGACTCCGGAAAATTCACAAGAGATATAAAAACTTGAAAGAAGAATTCGGGTTCGCCGACCCCTTCGGTGGAGCAACCCTCAACACCGGAACCACGTAATATAATTTTCCGGGTTCGCCGACCCCTTCGGTGGAGCAACCCTCAACACCGGTACCACACATTTAAGTATATATGCAATCTAAATAAACTTTCTTACCTTAACAGCCAATAGTCAATCAAGCAAATTTATTTTGGTATTTTTCCTTCTAAAACTTATCCAAAACGAAATGGTTAGTAATACAATAATACCAAATATAAAAAATTTCAATGGTTATCATATACTCAAAAATTTATATACTTGTGATATTGGCTAAATTGAATCTAAAAAAAAGTTCAATTTAAATACATGTCGCTATATACCAAAATTTGGCTTCTTGATTTTGAAAGAAGGTTATAATTGAAGACTTATACGGGTGTATGGTTACCTTAACATATAGGAACCTATAAACTCCTATTTTGACTAAATAATGAAGTCCAAATATATTAATTAGAGATAATTTCTGATATGGACATTATTGACTTAATATGTCAAAATCGGAAACTAACTCATGTGTATACAAATTCAAGCAAGGAAATATAGAATTCGTGTATATATATATATATATATATATATATATATATATATATATATATATATATATATATATATATATATATATATATATATATATGTTTAAGAGTATAGGTTAGGTCCCTAAATTATCCCAAGGCTTACAAGTGTCCATAAATATATTTGCATCTACAAATTATGTCATAGTGTGTATATAAGTATATATTTATACATATGTAGAAGTTCATGTTCATATATATACATACATCTCATGGATTGTATACAATATCCTTCTTGTTATATATATTTTTCCTTATGTATATATATATATATATATATATATATATATATATATATATATATATATATATATATATATATATATATATATATATATATATATATATATAATCACAACAAATTTTAGATTTGAGTGTTCGTTTGTATTGTGTTCTACACATTGAGTCCATTTCATGTATAGATACAAAAATTGTGTCCACAAGTAGCTTCCTACCCAATTCATATGCCTATATCCATACTACAATCTCCTAAAATTGGATTTATCAATAATTTTTATAAATTTCAGAATTGAAATTATATTAAATCACAATAATAATAATCAAAATAGAGCAAATTCAAGAGGAAGAAGGGAAGAGGACTTGCCTTGGTATGTAGCTTTTGAATTTCGGAACCGATGTCTTCGATTCCCTAATTATCTCCAATTTCTAACCTAGTTTCAGAAATAATCAAATATATATAAGAGTTGACCTAGAATTTTGTAAGAGAATTTGGAGAAAAAAGAAAAAAAATAATGATACCTATAATTTAAGGAGGAGGAGGAAGTGGAAATTGGAGGAGATGGTGGTGCTGGAGGATGGTGAGCCGGCGGCGGCGGACGGCGTGGCCGGCGGCAGCGGGCGGCATGGCCGGCGGCGACGGGCGGCAGCGGTTGCCGCAGCAGCAGTAGCGGGTAGCAGCAGCAACAGTTGTAGTAGTGGTGGTGGTGGTGGGTTGGAAGGAAATAGGAGGAAGAAGAGAGGGGGTTTGGGAAATGGAGAAGGAATGAAGAAGTAGAGGGAGGAAAAGAAGAAGAAGAAAAAATAAATAAAAGAGGGAGAGAGAGATGAGGTGTCATAAATGAGGGACTTCTCCTCATGCAAGGATCCATATGGCACAACCATATGCCATGTGCCTATAATTTGACACATAACCCAAAGATGTGGCAAGCCAAGTATGAAATTTTATAATTTGTCTAAGGGTTTCCATGCAAAATTTTATGCAAAATGATGTGAAAGTATTTAATAAATTCATTGTTATTAATATAATTGTTAATTATATAATTATTAGGAAAAAAAATATTAAGGCGTAACATAAGTTGAGTAGAACACTACTATTTGTTTGTAGTTTGTAACCGTGGGAGTGACTGTAGGCCACATGGTGCCCTTTAATTGGCCCATGGTCCGGATTTATAAGGGTGGAATCCGGTAATAGCAGGGGGCCAATAACTAGTTGTCACGTGGACTTACGATCACATTCACGGCCACAAATTACGGACAAAATATCCTCTTTTATTTTTTTAATGTTTACTCTACTAGAAGTACTATATACCATTTCTCTTCATTTGCACGAAGCCATAGAGAAGGTTTTGCGTTAATTATGAACTTCAGTTCAAGTTAATAAAGGACATAATGGATCATTTTTATTTCATATTTTTTAGGTCGGCTAATTATTATCTTCTATTCAGCTCAATCAATGAGATCATGGTAATGCATTAGCAAGAATATTACAAGACATCAAACTAAAATGTAAACACCTAAAAACATGCATATCCGAAAGGGGTTTTTCTAAGGACACACCCTATTTTACTTGGGGCTATTACTTACTAGGGGACAGCCCAAGTTTGAGGAATTTTTACTAGGAACAGTCCAAAAATTACTTGGGGCTATCCCACCCCCCCAAACCCTCTCTTTCATTTCATATCCTTAAACATTTCTCTCTTTTCAAAAACTCCAAAACCCTACTCTCATTCTCCACAACTCCAATCCAAACTCCTAACCCTAGTTTTCTTTTACATTTCTTCAAATCTCATCAATGGCACCAAAGATGAAACCCTCATCACAAGCTAGGTATATTTTCTCTAATTATTGTATATTTTATTTTACAATTCAAAGAATCTTCTTCAAAATCTCTTAAATGTTATGATAAATTAGGTTAAAACAATTTTTTGTTTGTGAAAGTACTTTTCGAACTCAGAAATCTCCATTTTTTCGTTTAAACCTAACCCTAGAACACGAAATGGCCGTTCGGCTGCTGCTCGTGGACGTCATCTCTGAGGACTGCCGAAGAACGGACAGTCCTACTGCCAAAGTGAACTGCCATGTTCCAGGCAGTCCTATTATAAAACAGGACTGCAGGAAGCCTGGCAGTCCTTTTATAAAACAGGACTGCCATCTCTTTTGCAGTCCTGAAAGAATAATGGACTGCCAGGAACATGGCAGTCCTTAAGGAAAATCGTCTATTTTTATTTACATCCATTATTTACTAATACTAACCCTATGTTGTCCTGCAGTCCTGTGGCCGCTCCCAAAAGAAAGCGACCCCCCACCGCATCCTTGCGCAGGAAACGTACTGAGGGGCCTCGTCCTCTTGAGAGACCAATAAGAATTTCCGAACCGCAGCGACAACGAGAACTACGACACCCCCATACTCGTTCGAAGCAACGAGCTACTCCTAGTCCTCCGTCTTCTTCCGATGACGACGATGACGTACCTATCAACCAAATTCTAGCACGAGGTAGTTCTGGTCAATCTCAGGGACCTGTCCATACGCCCGGTGCCGGTCCTTCCGAGGATCCTGTTCGTTCGTCCGATGTCGATCCTTCTGATGAGCATGTCCGTCCGTCGGGTTGCTCAATGTTGTTGTCGTTCGACAACCGCATTGCTTATGAAATATGGAAGAACCCGGTATGTACATTATGTTTGTAAGTTTTCGTTTATATATATATATATATATATATATGTATTTCATAATCCTATTTTTATTCTATTGTCCTACATACAGCGGAGCTGTCGTATTCTTAGGGCCGTGAGCCACGGGAAGAAGTGCGTTGCCTGGTGTTTTAACCATTTATCCCAGGACGTCCAGAGCAAAAAATTTCCTACCGGTTTACATAATTTGGCTAAATATGCCTACAAGACGCAGGACAGTGCTCTCATATCGGCCTTTGTGGAGAGATGGCATCCGGAGACCAACACATTTCATCTTCCAGTCGGGAAGTTGACCATTACCCTGGACGACGTCTATCAGATACTGGAGTTGCCGGTGGAGGGGCGGGTCATGAAAAAAGAATATTTATGTACTGAGAAAGATCTCGAGTGGTACGAGAGTATAGTTAAATTTGTAGAAGATAACCTTGGGGTTGACGCCACTACCTTTACAACCCTGCCGGGATTCAAGAAGTCCTACGGAATTCCTCTGTCATGGTTGGTGGAGAATTTCAAAGGCCCGTATGAGGCGGATGATGAAACCGTTGAGAGCGTGGCCCGGGCATACATGCTCTTCATACTTGGATCGGTCGCCATTCCAAACAAGTCGGGAACCTCTATATATGCTAAGTATCTTGTGAACCTATCTGTTATAGACGACGTAGGAGCCATATCCTGGGGCAGCGGTATACTTGCTAATCTTTATCGCGAGCTTGGTATAGCATCCCGTGTCGGAACCAAGACCATGGCGGGATGCCAGACTCTACTACATGTAAGAAAATTTCTAACCTTTTAAACTAATATACTAGCTAGATTTTGTTGTTAATTTAATGACTATTCATTTACAAATTGTAAAGGCATGGATATACGAGCACTTTTCGATGCTCAAGCGGGGTGAGCTGAACCCACGCTATGAGGAGCACCTTCCTAGAGTGTGTCGATGGAAGCCAACTCAGCTGAAAACTAAAAATCATGAAATGCTGGTTTCCATTCATGATGCTCTGGATAATTTGGTGCCAGAAAAGGTTAGTAGATAGCGCATAAATAGCGTAGACTATTTTCTTGGTATGTTTATTTGTTGACTATTTTCTTTTAACTTTTGTCCTACAGATAGTTTGGCACCCATACCGAGATTTTCGGCAGTTAAATCGTCATCTGCAACCAGTATCTCTATTTCATGGTATGATCACATGCTATGATATTACAGAGCCTTACATGCCTGATAGAGTACTTCGTCAGTTTGGCCTCGTACAAACTGTACCGCAGCGCACATTAAGGTTATTCGAGCCTCCGTGCGGGACCCAACCTTTGAACTACAAGCCGCCCTATTTCGACTGGGTGACCGACTACTACTCCGAGTGGCAACGACATTTGCTTGGGGAAGAACTTTGATAACCAGTGGAGGAGATGCACGACTGCAGCGACGAGTACATGTCATACTACTTGGCAGTCGGACATCCTAAGTTGTCGAACCCTATCAATCCAGGGCCCGTTGCCGTTGTAGCTCTAGGACCTCTGTCTTCCAAAAATGTCTTGTATGCTTCGTTGGTCCAGATGGTAAGTTTATAAATTATAGTTTGTAAATATTTTCAAATTTGTAGACTTAATTGTCGTTTTGTCATTTACAGGCTACTCGGGTGAAGGCTTTGGCGAAATCCCTCCGATCGGGCTGCCAGAACGAGGAATGTGTCAATATCGCGAACTAGTTGGAGCACATCGACGACACTGTCAAATTTCCTTTCATGTAAAATCGGGAGGCACGTACGAAGGCCCGGCATGATAACAGCTAGATTATGTTTTGTATTATGAAAATTGTATTTTGGATACATGGATATTTAAATTTTGATGTTTAACTTGTTGGCTACATTATGTTTTGTTTTTTTGGTGTATTTTGGATGTTTGTATTTGTGTCGACGACACTGTCGAATTTGGATGTTATGTCATGGATGTTTGTGGACACTGTCGAATAAGGACTACCAGTGCTCTGGCAGTCCTGATCAAAACTCACTCACAGTGAGTTTTGGTCAGGACTGCCAGGCCACTGGCAGTCCTAATGTGAAAAAGGACTGCCAGTGGTCTGGCAGTCCTGATCAAAACTAACTGTGAGTGAGTTTTGATCAGGACTGCCAGGCCACTGGCAGTCCTAATGTGAATAAGGACTTCCAGTGGTCTGGCAGTCCTGATCAAAACTCACTAGCAGTCCTAATGTGAATAAGGACTGCAATTGGTCTGGCAGTCCTGATCAAAACTAACTGTGAGTGAGTTTTGATCAGGACTGCCAGGCCACTGACAGTCCTAATGTGAATAAGGACTGCCAGTCGTCCAGCAGTCCTGATCAAAACTATAAGGATAATTGCTGTTGATATATTTTGCACAGAGATAGACACATATTGCACACAAACAGATATTTTTTTCACACGTATAGCAGACAGAAAAAAGTAAGAAAACAAAAAATATATATTTGACTTCACATTTCAAAATGATATACTTTAATGTTTGCAAAATGGGTCATCCATATACAAAATGTGAAAACTTTATTTCAATCGTAGACGTATCAGTCGATTTCGACGTCGTAGTGGCCAACCGGTAAGTCTCTTGGCTCCTCCATCTTCAACAGTTTCCTACAATGATTGATTTGATGATCAAAAGGTTCGGTCCAGGACTTCGCTTCTTCCGGTGCTAGTTTGTACCAAACTGTTGTAGGTGGAGGAATCGGAGAATGACCGATCATCCTTAGTATGACAAAGTGATCTTTGATTTGACCTATAGTACATAGATTAGTTTGTCTGTGTTTCGTCGGAGGAGCGCATATCAAAAAAAAGAATTGCGAATCCCCGTCGAATAAAGTACAACAGGGATTCGGTACCAATTAGCAAATCAATACAAGGCAGACGGGACGGACATGTAGTGGTCTGGCCCGGTAACACTGTCGGTGCAAGGAATACTTGTCAACAAACTTCCAATTGTTTCTTCGCTTAGGATGCGGGAGTATAATGGAAGACGACTCTCTAATTCCTCGTACAGCTCCTGCCTCACTTGCCTCCATCCATGTTTGTCAGAATAACCAAGATGTATTGCAAGCACACGAAATCCGTAATGGCCATCCCCCGGGACATCAACAATAGACCAGATGTAACTGCGAATCTCAGGATAAAAATTGTGGATATACAAACCCAACGTTTGTCTATCCACAGTATCTTCATTTGCAATATCCGTTTTCTCCTTTTTTCGGCGAATGATAAGCTTGCTCTTCCGTGCAGGCGGAGCTTGTTCTAAGCTTCGTTCAATATGCTCAAAAGATGATGGATCTCTCTTAGTTGACTCAAGCCTTCTTTTCTGTGAACTACTCATTCTTGTTTGAGGCCTGCCCTTAGGATTGGAAACAACGGACGGCTCATGCATTCTAATAGTCACCAGATATGCAATTTCTTGGATTTTAACTTCAATGCACTCTCGCTCTGTCACGACCCGCACCATAGAGTAAGCGCACAAGAAGTGGGTACGTCCAGCCTACGTCGTAATGTCGGCGGTAGAACGATGTCCTAGGTCACAACATCTAACAATATAAAGCTAAACAGTTTATACTTCCCGAATGGGGGTGACATAGCAGATACAGTCTCAATCACATCTAAGGTAGAGCATAATGGAAGATAGATAAAACATGAAATCCAAAAGGGATACAGCAGATACAAGTCTAAGTGTCTAAGATACACAATCCAGAAATACATCTCAAAGCTCAAATACATTAATCCATAAATACAACTCAAGACAACTGAAAATAAACTATGAGCAAAACCCTAGCTATCTATATAACCTCTACTGTGTCTCCTCTAGGCTAGCAGGCAACCTCCAGGCTATCTGTAAAATTTATCAACAGGTCCAGTCAGGACAGGAGCAAGAACAATACATCTCAACAAGTCATAGCAGGAAAGGAAATGTAATCATGCTATAGAATAAAATATAGGATCTGAAGAATAGCATAATGTAAGAGAGAGACTGTAAGTAAATATCTATGATACATATAAAGAGAGACAGTGCTAGTGATTCAGAGTACTGGATAAACATGTGAATGGCTAAGGACTGATTCATGATTATACTACTTGGAATTGATTCATGATTACACAACTTGGATTTATTCACATGTTCATTATACTCCCCCATCCCCAATCAATACACAAAGATCCATTCAAGTTACGTTAAGATTCATGATTATACTACGTTGCCCATAAAGGGTGATTCATGAATTGATTCGTGAATGCTCGGTGATCATGTGAGTACATGAGTCACTAGCTGATTTTCGAAGATTCATGATAATAGAAGCAAAAGATACGTGATGTAAGTGAAACACACTGGACAAAAGTATCTGATACTCCCGAGAAGGATAACATCTCATGAAGGGATCCATATAGTACTAATCCGTGTTACCAACGTGTCAGCAACAAGTAAGATAATCTAAAGCAGAAAATATAATCCTAAATAAGATATGAAATGATCAGAGAATGTACTCGCCTGATAACTGAATGTCCGAAGAGGGTGTACTGCCTGAGGATAGGTGTCTGTCTCCTAATCAGAGCAACACAAGTTACAACATGTCTAAAATAAGGAAATAGACTGCTACAATGCATCTACATGCTGTCTAGGTCAAACTAGGCTAAAGTCAACACTTGGTTAACTCTAGTCAACTAGACTAGTCAAACTAGGTCAACTAGGTCAAACCTAAACCAAACAAGTCTATACTAGTCTAACTAGTCTATTCTAGGCCTAATCAAGACTAAACAAGTCTAACTAAACTCTCACTAGGCAAAAAGACACACCATAGGCTAAGAGCCCTGGCTATAGGCTATATCATGCCTAAGCCAAACCACAAACACATGTACATAACAATATATATATCTAATATATTGTAGTACACTCATAACATATAGGCTACCTATATGTACATCCCACATATATATATATATATGCATCACTATTCACATATTCATATACATAGATATATATAGAAAAGCTATACATATAGGCACATACATATATATATAGAGAGAGAAAGAGAGGTAAAAGAGTAAGTGAGTATGTGTGTGTTTGGCATGTGTGTGAAAGGATATGTGTTAATGTTCTAAAATTTAGTGATAGGTAGATGTATGTGACATGGGATACATGATGTCAAAGGGTGTATGAATGCATGTGTGTAAAAGGTTATAGGTTAACTCAGTTTATAGAAATACATACATACTTACCTTGTATACATGCATACATACATATCATGTATATTACATTTACATGATACATACATGTATACTTGTATTATATATACTTACATTCATGCATATTAGATACTTGTATTTATATTAACATATTGCAAACATTCATTTCATTCATGCATCTATGCATTACCTACATGTTTTATACATATGCATACATTATATATTCATATCATTTCATACATTAACATAGAGATATACAAACATGCACACATCATATATTTCATACCTTGCATTATCTTACATATCATGTTATATATTATCATTCATTCTTTTCATATATTACATTATCTTTAAGTTGAATACATCATATATGGATACAATACATTATCTTGCATGCTTGCATTCATATATTACATTCTATATTACCTATATACATGTATTTCCTCCATTCATTCATGCTTGCATCATATACTCTACATTACCATACATGTTATCATTATATATTGTATTACAATATTTATACATTATGCATTCATATCTATTATTACATATATATCTTCATGCATACATTGTATACCATTCTTTCATTCACGCATTGCTTATATGCATTATATTAATTGCATTCCTACATGCTTGCATTCAACCATATATATATTAATGTAAAGAGAATATATATCATATATATATATCATTTCATTCATCTAACATATCATGCATTACATACTCTATATTCATTTAATATCCATACTACATAGGCTCATAGGTTACACAAAATGCATATATCGTATAGTCACTCTTCTACTTAAAACCAATACTGTACCAATTGGGCATTCACTAAATTCGAGGATTAAAGTATGTCGTAGCCCTTTGTGTTAGCTTTCCGAAACTTTAAACGGATCGCATTTTCGTGTCCGGAAGCTCCCGGAATCGCGAAAATACCGAAACACGTTCGTCTTTCGTACAGCTGACACTCAAATAATTCTACAGAAAGTTACAGAAAGAATTTGGCTTATTAAAATATATATTTGGAAAGCTAACTTTGATACGGTTCTTTTAAAAAAATGGGAGATAAATCGGAGTTCTAAGCTAAAAGTTATGACATTTCTAAGTTGCTTTGGTTAATAAAAACGTGGATGAAAATTATGACGGATTTGACAAAAGAACACATATAGGCCAAGATACTTAGATACAAACATAGGTATCCAAATGAAACTCATTCTAACCATCCTAACTAAGATCAATCCACTCTCTAACCATTATAAAACTGAATTTAAATATATATTTAAACTATTATCATACATACATACACATGGGGTGTCCTAATTTGGGATCTATCAAGTAGGACACAAGATACATATCTAAAATCCTCAAGAGAGCTCCAAATGGCCTCAAATTTGAATCTAAATGGGACACATTCATGAGGATGGATCCTACGGATTCAAAACTAATTTATATGTAAAGGAAATCGATTTAGAGGATGGGTTTTACCTATTGGGAGTGGAATCCCAATGAAATCCTTTAGGACACGGCTCCGATACGAAGATCCCTCAAAGTGGACACTCCTTCTTGCACTCCTCTTCCAATCCTTGGTAGCACCCTTTCCTTGGAGAATGGGAATGATTGAGGGAAGGTTTGGTGAAGGAATAATTTGATTTGGAGATCAATCAATGGGAAGGCTCTCTAAAATTGGGGAAGAACAAAAGGAAAATAAAAGAGGCAAGATTGTAATGAATGAAATGAATCATTCTCTCCTAAAGGTGGCTGCCATAAAGAGTCTATTAGGGCTAATGGAAAATATCCTAATTGCCCCTCTCTAGTCTTATATGGTTAAGTCTAGACTAGGTTCAAGTTTGGGGTCAAAATGATCTAGTTTTGAGTCTCTAACTTAACCATTCTAACATGATAAAAATTAGTTTAATTAACTAACTTAATGTTGGGTCTTGTGAGCCATGTTTAACTTAATATTGGGTCCCATCTAGAGTTCAAGCTACCCGGGTCACAATACAAGTCGGAATGAGACGAAACTCAAACCCGACTAAACAAATCCAATAAAAACAATATTAAAAATATAAATTTTCCCAAAATATTAAAATATGAAAAATGACCAAAATTATAATACATCAATTTAAATATTATTAAAATAATCTAAAATTTGCCAATTAATCAAAATCCTAAATAATTCAAAAGTCACAAAATGACCAAAATACCCTTAGCCTAAAAAGTTATAAATAGTCATTCTAATCACATGGTTAGGTCCCCATGGTTAGTCTCTAAGCTTAGCAAAACTAGGAATTAACTAGTTAACCATCAAAATCACAATTCAATATTTTATATAGTTTTAAATTGATTAAAAAATTACCAAAAATTACAACATGAGTTAAATCTTATTATCGATTAATCAAAATTATAAAAGTTCAAAATTACCCTCATTTTAGAAAAGTGGGTGTTACAAGTCTGCCCTCCTTAGAAAAATTTCGTCCTCGAAATTAAGATAGTCGTACTTTTTCTAGAGTCTCGTCCCCAACAATCATGGTCTCAGAACTTACCTAAATCATATGATTAAAAAGGATGGCATACAGGGTCATGGCATATGGTGGTAGTAAGAGTCTCATCTAGGTATACTAGTCATGCTAACCAAAAGGGTCATAGGGTATCAAACATACAAGCAATCGGGGGTGTTAAACTGGAAAAGATACAGAAATAACAAATCATCAAAACTGTAAGGCAGTCTACCATCCTATATAAAAACTGGTACTTATCAGAAAATAAAATAAGATAACTACCAATTATCTATAAAGGGGTACTATTCAAAGAAAAAATCAAAATCAAAAGTTAAAGAATGAAAGTCAATTGCATTGAAATCCAATCACAATATATATATAGAGAGCGTTAGAGAGGGAAAAGTTAGCATTATGTAAATGTTATGTAGTTTGTGTGTGTATGGGTATATGGGGACATGTTCATATGGTTAGATAGTAGACATGTGTGTATGTGAATATACATGAAAGAGTATAGGAGGATTTGGATTTCAAAACAACGGCTATCAAGTTACACTACTCATGGCATATTGGTTAAACAATCTACAATACACAACTATTTACTCATAACATGCATGACTATATATATATATATATATATATATATATATATATATATATATATATATATATTTAAAGAGGTAGAGATTTAGTTATGTATATATATACATTATAACATGTATGCATAAACTCTATATATATCTATATATATATATGAACATAACATAGTGAGGAAAGGATAGGTTTACATGGCAGTGTATACTAAGTTAGGGTATGTGTGTCCTTGTACATGGTTATAGCTTAGTATTGAAAGGTTGAACCCAGTTTTAGTTCAGCATTTACATACAAGAATCTGAAATAAGCTAACATTTAAACCAGTGTAATATTAACATAATGCAGTTTCAGAATTTAGGGGTTTGAAATATCACAACCAACTCAATGCTTCCAATACATCCTAACATGATAGAGAAGAAACCCTAATATACTATCCATACATTTAGCTATGCATACAGTTCAATATTACATATTAAATCTGAAATTGAACTAACCATTTGAAATCAATATAAAAATGTTAACACGTATTCAGTTTAGGATTTTAGAGAAATTCGAACATCAAACCAACCCAACGTTTATCACAACCTAACATGTAAGAATATGAAACCTAAATTTATATCCCTACATACCACAATGTATATAGCTCAAAATATTACATTTAAAACAACAAATTGAACTAACAGTAAAAATTCAGTATTAAGGGTTAATACGCGCACAGTCTTAGATTTGACAAATTCAAACATAAACTCAACCAATTTCCCAAAAAAAAAAAAATTTGAAACCCTGTATATAACATACACGTGCAGTAATGTAAACAAAACTAACAACATGAAACCTATATTTGAATTACGAATTTAAACTGGAAAAGTAGAAAACCAGAAATATTGGAATTTTGACAATTTAAACATCAACAACATATTAATATGTATTTAGATAGGTGGGAAATCAAGTGTAGCATGCATACGTATCAGGCAAGTGTCTGCTATATATATATTCATATATATTCTCATGTCCCAATATAAAAATTAATTCTACATTAAGACTAACATTTAGATTTCTACCAAGATTGTAAAACAGGTGATTGATGTAATCAAGACAGTTTTATTACTATTATTATTATTTAATACAAGAATAGTAGCAAGAAGGAAATAACAATAAAATCTGTTCTGCTTATCTGTTTAAAAGAAGGAACCATTTGAAACCCAGAGCTAAACTTTAAATGCCTCTTTAATACTGAGTGTGCTCCTTCGACACGTTTGGTAGTTGTCATACCGTAATGCTTCACCACATTCGTCCATGCTAAGACAAATTATTCTTTGTGCGGTTCTGTCATGCCCCAGAACCAGAAAACTGGAGAGCGGGGGCAGACATAGCCAGCTACGTATATTGAAGTACAACCCACCTCGCTATACGGTCACGGCTGTCTAGATACATGAGGGTTTAACTACAAGCCATCAGTCTCCTATGGTCAAGAACAAGCCTATTGTCTCAATCACAAGCAAGTAAGTAAGTGTTACAAGATGTAAGATCGCCAAATATACAATAGTAAGGCATCCCAAACATTATATATTCGGCTGATCATAAAGCTAGTCGTTATAAAATGCCAGGACTAGCAAGAGTTTAGTCATACATGATCAACCCTAGGATCTGTTAATCATGTTACAGCCCGTAGGCAGACAGTAAATAAAGGTACAACCGAGCTAACAAGTGCTCGTCGGCTAAACGCCTCAACAGAATAATTTTACAATAAGGTGGGAGAACAAAAGAAACCCACTCGTTGCTAGGGTTACGTCTGGTGGTCACCATCTGGCTGGAAGGTAGGTAGATCCTCTGGAGCTACTCCGATATCTGGCCATACAAAACCAGCTGGGTCAGACCCCAAAAAGAGCAAGTACCACAAAGGAGGTTTCACTTAGAAACTAAAACCAGCATATCACAATAGAATATTAAAGATAAATAACAAATAAAGAACTGATAACAATAGAGATAACAACAGTAAACTGAGTACGAAGAAACCATTCAAGTAGCCAGGTCACAACCCTTAAACCAAACAAGGACCGGAGTTGTAACCCTTTACCTGAATAGAAACCCGTCTCAAATACTATTGGTAAGGTAACAAGACAATAAACGAAAAGAGGACACAGAACTGCTCCGGGAGCCAGGTTACAACCCTTAAACCAAACAAGGACCGAGGTTGTAACCCTTCGCCTGAATAGAACTGGACCACTGATCTTTATTGATAAGGCCAGTATGAATAATTAATCATACTGTTAAAGGGAAGTAAAATATGACGAGCATGGCATGGAGTACAATAAGACAATAAACGAAGAGAGGACACAGAACTGCTCTGGGAGACAGGTTATAACCCTTAAACCAAACAAGGACCGGGGTTGTAACCCTTCGCCTGAACAGAACTGGACCCCCGATCTTTATTGTTAAGGTAGGCTCAATAAGCAGGACGATATATGATAAGATAACCATGGAACTATTCAGATAGCCAAGTTACAACCCTTAAACCAAACAAGGATTGGGGTTGTAACCCTTCATCTGAACAGAACTTGGTATCCCATCATTTATCGATACAAGAAATCATGTCATGATACAATCTTGTACCGGACCACGATAAACTAGACTGGGCTGGACTCCATCCAATCAATCACGGCCAAGCAATAAGTACGGCTTGATACTTTAACTAACTAGGGTTATCACAGGCCTAGTTACTATCAAGATGCAATGGGATTATCCCAACAGCCACAAGCCCTGCAGACCATCCGGTTATCCGGGTCGAATGTCCATTTATGAAGGGTGCACCATATGACTGTGTGCTGGAAATGTGTCATATTCGTCGGTAGGCTACAAGTCCACTTAATGTGCCTGTAGGCCTTTAAAAATGACAGTCACGCTGAGTTGATCAGGACAGAGTCAAAAGTCACGCTCAGTTGATCAGGACAATATTTACAAATCACGCTGGGGAGACAGCTCATCATTTGTCAGAGAGTAATTATGACTGACAGCACAACAGTCGAAGAATGTCTCTTCGTATGCCACGTATGCACAGAATTCGAGAGATCACAGCCGTCTATTGCGTGATTTTCGAAATCTTCTTCAGCAAGACTCAACCTTCGTCAAGTTGGCGTACCAAAAGAGCTTCTTGTCATTTAATGCGACTGACAAAAGCAATCACTGCCAAAAATTTTGTGTCAGTCGAGGCACGCTGAATCAAGACAGCTGGCAGTTCTATCCCAAGTCTGCGTGTATTTTGAGTTTTCCCTCAAATCTTCGTAGATTCTGAAGTTTTCTTCCTCAAGTCTGCGTGGATTCTGAAGTTTTCTTCACCAAGTCTGCGTAGATTCTGAAGCTTCTTGCCCCAAGTTTGCGTGGATTTTGAAGCTTTCTACCCCGAGTCTGCGTGAATTTTGTCTTCAACAAGTCTGCGTGGATTTCATCAAATTGGAGTACGTGGCAGCCATGCCACTGATCTCTCGCCTGCGTGTCCTGTAACTTGCACACGACTCATGCATGATTGCCATGTGTCCAACAGTTACAGGCCACGTCCAGTAACTGCTCACAACCTTGTGTATGTTAAATCCTGCGTGATTTTCAACTAAGCACAGGCGGTGAAGACAGTTATCTTTTCAGTTATTATTTTTGACTCTATAAATAGAGTTCTTTTTCTCATTCATGGTACAGATACATAGTTATCTACTGTCAAAATTTTGAGAGCTTTTCTTCTTCGCATAGTCCAAGGGATAAAGTGATCGTCTTCTAGATCAGATTCCCACAGTTGTAATTTTCCCAGATACACAATAAAAAAAGGAATTTATTTATGGAAAACAAATTGGCGACTCTGCTGGGGAAAACCATCTCCTCTTCTGAGATGGCAACAACTCAATGCGATACTTCGTCAATCGGCTCGACGAACAAGGTGATGACGATCCAATTCGATCAACTCGCCTATGAAGAAATGCAGCGGGCTAAGAGTGGTAAGCCCACTACAGCCTCCATCATCACTGCCAAGTCGAAGGGACACTCTGTCTATGTCCCTAAGAATCAGTTGGCAGCCAATGGTGAAGTCTCTGCCACAGTGTCTACTCCTAACACTGGCAAGAACTCTACTGCAAGCATGCACACTCTTGTGCGCTCGAAGTTGACAGCAATCAAAGATCACGCTAACAGTACTGGCTCCTTAGCCAAATCTGTTCCAGTATGCGTCTCCAAAGTTGAAAGTCACGCTGACAGTACTGGCTCCTTAGCCAAATCTGTTCCAGCGTGCAATTTCAACCTCAAAAGTCACGCTGACAGCACTGGTTCCTTAGCCAAGTCTGTTCCAGTGTGTAATTCTAAAATCAACAATCACACTAACAATACTGGCTCCTTAGCCAAATCTGTTCCAGCGTGTATTTCCAAAGTCAAAAGTCACGCCAACAGCACTGGTTCTTTAACCAAGCCTGTTTCAGCATGTATTTCATCTAAGAAGAATAGCTCTTTAGCTATCTCTTCTTCTTTGCCAAGTTCTACCAGAACTGGGGGTGGTCTTCCACACAAAGTCCCTTCGAAAAGAAATAACTCTTTAGTTGTTTCTTCTGCTCCTGTAGTTTTTACTTCAGGAACAGCTTTGACTGACAATTTTGTTAGTCAAAGAAAAGGAGATGGTCTTTTGACTACTCTTCCTTCTGGACATTCTATGTCTCAAAACTTGAATGAGTCTAAGAAGAAACATTCCTTAATGTCTTCTTCTATGACTTCTTCGAATTGGGCACAGAATTTGTCTAGAAAAGGTCTGTTACCAACTCCTAATCAAGGGGGTGGTTCAACTCTTCCTTCTCTGCAAATATCCAGATCAATGGAAGGAAAACTCCATGTTTCCAAAACCAATGTGTTACCTCCAACTGATCTAAGAACAAAAATTAACACTTCTGGTGTTAAGAAACCATACCAGTTGGAAACAAGGATAAGAGATCCAGATGCAGAGTATGCAAAAAATTATGTGGCTCATATTAATCATTCTCTATATAATCAAGAGCCACCAAGACCCAAGAACAGAAAATATACTCCTCAATCTTCACAAACAGATTTACGAGAATATCTTCAACAGAAGAGAAGAAGTGATTCTGTGTCAAAGGACCATGCTGAATGTGACTTCTATCCAAGAGTCATAATTCAATGCAGATGTCAATCAATGGCTCATGATCATGTTGATCATGAATGTGACTTCCAGCCAAGAGTCACAATGCAATGCAGATGTCAAATAAAATGACAATCTGTCTTCAATCGGATTCAGTGTGAACCTATGCCTGATAAAGATGAGCCTTTGTTTGCTTCTGTCAATATGACCTCTCGGGATACTGGGGGTAGAGTTGATAGTCCAGATGGAGTATATAGAAATACGAGAGCAAGAGTCCTGGCCTCTAGTCAAAGAAATTTGATCTCTGAAGATGATTCTGAATTCCTTGGAGAATCTAACTTCCCACCTCTTCCTACTGGGGGTAGTTCTCCTATAATTGATTTTGATGCACAAAGCAATGATTCAGAACAAACAACATCCACCAGTTCATCAATAATTCCTCGTACAGTCACGACTTATATGGTTGATGGGAATACTGATGAACCTTCTTCTTCCTTGACTCCTCAAGATCAAAGAATTGCTTCTTTGGAACAACAAATGAAGTTTATGGTTGATACTATGAAGTCGATGTATGAACTCATGGCAACACAGATGCAAAATCGACAGACTGTACCAGATGCCATACCAACTGACACTGATATGAGTCCAGTACAAATTCCTCCAGCAGTACAATCCAATACTCCTGGACCAGCTCAACCAAACCCTAGTCTCTCTGGAGCTGGGGGTAGTGCTTATAATGCTGTTCCTCCTCCCAACTATTCTCTACAAGTTACAACTCCACAATCTTCTGGAGTTGTTAATGAAGAGTTAAGGAATCTCAAAACTCAATTCGAGGCATTCAAACAGAAAGATGGTTTACAAAGGTTAGGCATCAAACAACCTTATCCGATAGAATGGAAGCAAGTATCGTATCTTCCTAAATACAAGCCTCCTACTATCTCATTCTATGATAGAACCACTTCTCCAAGTCAGTTCATTAATCACTTTGAAGTGATGACTGATCAGCTGCAACCAAGCGACGCCCTCCTTACTCGGGTGTTTGTTGGATGTCTCAAGGGAACGGCTTATGAATGGTATAGAAGTCTCCCAGATGGGAGCATTACCTCATTTTTCGGTTTCAAACAGATGTTTCTTGAACGGTTCTATGAAGGGCTCAATGACATGACTATGTCTGCTCTTATTAGAATCAAGCAGAAAAATAATGAAACTACAGAAGAGTACATTGAACGGTTTCGAAGAGAAGCTCTAAAGATGCCTCTTGGAACTCCTGATGCTGTCACCATCGACACATGCAAATCAAACTTGTTGCCAATCATCAGCATGTGGACAGGATCCACTCAATTCCAAGACTGGCCTTCTTTCATAGTTAGTGCCAAGGCCGCAAAAATTAGTGCTGAAACCTTCAAAGGTTTAGGAGTGCAGATGACTCCTAAAGAAACAGGTCAAGGTACTAACAATAAAAACAATGCTCGCAAGGGAAAAGAAACTCTTGAAGTTAATCTTCAGAGCAAAGATGTATCAACTGTTCAAACTCCTACAACTCAACAACCAAGAATACCTCGCCCCAAAGAAGAATACTCTTTCGATGACGACGATGTCCTTGGTATCTTTGAATGTCTGCTGAAAGGTAATAAGATACAATTACCTGAGATCAAGAAACCTGATGAAGCTGGTAAAACAGATCATCCCAAATACTACCCATATCACAGAATGCTGGGTCATACAATTCGTACATGTTATGTACTGAAAGGAAAGATCCAAGAAATGATTAAATCTGGAGCTATCTCTCTTACTCCAAAAGAGAAGACCATCACCTCCAATGTCGTCTCTATGCAATTCGGAGATTTCCCTCCTCAACTCCTTGAAAGTGGGATCGTTCCTATTCCCAAGGCAACTCTTGACATAGTGAATCTTCCTCCTCTACAGTCTGAAGGATTAGTGCCAATCACTTTGAAAACTGGAGAAATCATGTGGATCCATCCTGATCTAGTGGCAGATTTTGAATCACCTTCTCCTCAAAAGACTACTTCTCGAAAGTCCAAGAAGGCTGGAAAGATTAAGTCATGTCATATGACTTCTCTTGTATCTATTCCTGACACAGAGCCAAAAGAGAAAGAAGAAGCACTTGTTAGTGCTACTCGAACGGAGAAACCTTATCTAAAGGATTATTCCAAGAATCCTGAGGATCCTCTTGATATCCCTCCAGCTGATAAAGATGCTTCTAATGTTCCTCCTGAAGAAGAATCATCCACTGAACCTGTTCCTCCCAAGCCTACAGCTCTGGAGAAAGGCAAACAACAGGCTCGGTTTGATAAGCCAATCAAGAAGTCCTCTCCTCTTGGACTTCAGAAGCCTTATAATTTCGACATTTTAGCTCAGCTTGCTAATACTCCAGCTAGAATGTCCCTCTTTGAACTTCTACGTCTTTCCAAAGAGACTCAGGAGACATTAAGTGAAGCACTTCTATAAGCTGGCTCTTTTCTTGCACAATTGAAAAAGCCAGATGCAGAACCTGCCACTCGCTTACATTGCAACAGTGTATTGGAGATTATCCCAAATATCACTTTTACACAAGACGACATGCTATTGGAGGATAATCAATATGATCGGCCTCTCTACTACACTGGTTATATCGATACGATGAAGATAGATCGTATCCTCATTGATCTAGGGTCTGCTATAAGCATAATGCCAAAGAGTCTATTGGATGAACTAAAAATCCCTCTTTACAAACTCTCCAAGACAGTTACTACTATCCTGGGATTCAATCAAAGCCGAAGCGAGCCTTTGGAAAAGATTCATCTGAAGCTTCAGATAGGCAATTTCAGATCCAAAGTCACTTTCTATGTGATCGAGATCGTGGGATCCTATAATCTTCTTCTGGGGAGGCCCTTTCTTCATGAAAATAATGTGGTGCCTTCTACTCTTCATCAGTGTTTTAAATACATTGATAGCAATGGAAGAGTACAAAAAGAAGTTGCTGATATAAATCCCTTTCATGGGGTTGAAGCTTATTTCAATGATTCCCGAATGTACAAAGAAGAGTATACAAGGGTTATACAAGCTATGGAGAAAGAGGATTCACAAAGTGAGACCTTAATAATTCCTGTTAAAGGTCGAACTATTCAGCAACAATCTCCCAAACTCTCTGAAGAAGGTTCTTTCATCATTCCGGTGAGTGGACGGATTTCTCCGTTACCTCAGTCGTTTGCTCAAGACACAATGATTATTCCTGTCAGTGGGCGTACTGCAATTCCTGTATCTCCACATATGAAACAGGATACTCTGCTAATTCCAGTTGGAGGGCGGATTATTCTTCCATCTCAAACTTCAAGGGAGCTCACCTCTTCTGAGCCATTTGTTATCGATCTTAATCGAAACAACGCTTCTTCTCGTTCTTCTTCTCCCCTTTTAGTCATTGACTTGGCTAAAATCTCTAAGGCTCAGCCTTCTCCCAATGTAAATACTGCTGCTTTTACATTTAATAAAAAGTCTTCATCTTTGCAGTATGCTGATGTGTGTAATTATGTTTATAGTTATTTACATTGGTTAGATAACTTGAACGCAATAACCATAGGGGTTGTACAGACTGTTCATACAGATGTATCCCTAGAACCTGTACAATCTTCATACTTTCTAGTTCCCAGCAGAAAGCCAGGAGACATTCCAATATTCTTCTATAAAGGGCCCCAAAGTTCTTCTGATTTAGAAGATGAAAACAAAAATGATGATACTGGAAGATTACAACTACGTCGTTATAGTCAGCAATCTAAAGACATCATCAAAAATATAGGCTATGACTTCAGGACTGGCCTCAATAGTGGAAAGGGAAGAAAAAATGCCTGTTCGTATTCCTCCTCTGAAATATGGAAGGACGAAATACGGACTGGGCTATATAGCCCCTACTCCTTTTATCAATATTATCCATGAAGATCCCGAGTCTGACGAAGATAAGAGATCTGATTCTTCTAGTACCACTTCTTGGGATTCCGATACGAGTATCGGTGACTTCTACTGCAACCTTCTGTCTTCCAACATGGTTTCCATTGACCATTCTGAAGAAAGTGATGAAGACGAAGAAGAGTTTGAAATCTCACCTGAATCGGAACAATGGGCCCAAAGATTAGATAATCAATGGGAGTTCCGTTTCGAGCAAAAAGAACCTCCGACTGAAGACAAACTTGTTCAAATAGATGTTGGTGAAGAGGGATCTCCCAAACCAATATTCATCAGTGAAAGTCTTTCTGAACCTGATAAGCAAGACATGATCAAACTCATTCGTGACTACATCGATGTCTTCGCTTGGAGTTATGAAGATATGCCAGGACTTGATCCACAAATTGCAACTCACAAGCTCAATATCTTGCCGAATGCTAAACCGGTCAAACAACAACAGCGACGATTTCGTCTAGACATTATGGATGCAATTGAAGTTGAAGTCAATAAACTCATAACCTCCGGGTTTATTAGAGAGGAACAACATCCCGATTGGGTGGCTAACATAGTTTCTGTCCTTAAAAAGATTGGCAAGATCAGAGTATGCATAGACTTCCGCGATCTCAATGCGGCTTGTCCTAAAGACGAATTCTCTCTACCAATCACTGATGTCATGATTGATAATACCTGTGGATTTGAACGGATGTCATTTATGGACGGGTATTCTGGATACAATCAGATTAAAATGTTTCCAGATGACGAGAAGCACACTTCTTTCAGAACGCCGATCGGTACATACTGTTATACAGTTATGCCATTCGGTCTCAAGAATGCAGGAGCAACTTATCAACGAGCTATGAGCACTATATTCCGTGAACATTTGCGGAAAACAGTCGAATGCTATGTTGATGATATTGCAGTCAAAAGTCGACAAAAGGAGGATCATATCCAAGATTTGAAGACTATATTTGATCTAATGCGTAAGCATCAATTAAAGATGAACCCTACTAAGTCCTTCTTAGGCGTCTCTAGTGGTAAATTTCTCGGCTTCGTCATTACCTCTAAAGGTATACACGTGGATCCCGAGAAGATCAAAGCCATCCAAGAGATGCGTCCTCCACGCACCTTAAAAGAGCTACGAGAATTTCAAGAAAGGATCGCTTATATCAGGAGATTCATCTCTAATTTATCAGGACGCTACAGACCATTCAACAAACTTATGAAGAAAGGTGTTTCTTTTGTCTGGAATGATGAATGTCAGAAAGCATTCGATGATATAAAACAATATCTGATGAGCCCTCCAGTATTGGTACCTCCCGTTTCAGGAATTCCATTTCTCCTATATACTCGAGCAATGAGTCATTCATTGGGTGCATTACTTGCTCAAAAGAATCAAAATGGTCATGAACAAGCTATCTACTATCTCAGTCGTACTATGACCGGAGCTGAACCTCGATATTTACCGGTCGAAAAAGAATGTCTAGCCTTGATGTTCGCTGTTCAAAAGACACGACATTATATCATTGGCCAGACTATTCATGTCATTTCCAGGATCAATCCTATACGGATCATGATGAAGAAACCCAGTATTTTGAATTCTCGATTAGCTAACTGGGGAATCCTACTTGCTCAGTATGACATGCATTATATTCCTCAGAAGTCAGTCAAAGGACAAGCTTTAGCTGATTTTCTGGCTGCTCATTCAATTCCAGAAGATTCAAAACTCTATGACGAAATTCCAGATGAAGTTCTAGATTCAAACCAAATTGCTGAAGAAGATCCTACTTGGCGTCTATTCTTTGATGGAGCTTCAAGGATAGGTCCTAATGGTGATATTGTCGCTGGAGTTGGAATCGTTCTTGTATCGCCAGAAGGTCTTGCTATCCAAAGAGCTTATTCTCTCGATCAGCCGTGTTCAAACAATGTAGCTGAGTACAATGCATTACTCATTGGTCTTCAACTCGCTAAACATCTAAATATTCAACATTTGGAGGCGTACGGAGACTCTAAACTTATTGTCAATCAGATAAGGGGTACTTATGAAGTCCGCCATCAAGATCTGGTTCCTTATCATAGATCAGCTATAATTATGGCTTCTTCGTTTGAAGAATTCTTCATTGAACATGTTAGACGAGCATGTAACACAGAAGCTGATGCTCTAGCTAATCTTGCAGCGGTGTTGGCTATCCCAATTAGACGACAACAAATGATTATTGTTCGCAATCGAGAATTATTTCATCTTGAAAATAACCTGACCCTAGGACTTCCAGTTGACATTGAAGAATCAACATCTCATGACGTCAACACAACAAGAGTATTTGGATTTAGTCGTAAATCTTTATCATCTTCATCTGATTCCAGCATGGAATTCATCTTCAGTCATTCGGCCGAGAATCAAAATACGGATACGGATTGGAGACTTCCTTTCTTAGATTTTGTATTGTATGATATTCTTCCGGATGATCCGAGTGAAGCAGCATCTATCAGACGACGATCATTCCGATTCTATTATAATCATACAACAAAGACCTTATATCGTCGAGCCTATGATGGTTTACTTCTCCGATGTGTTGCCGGTGACGAGGCTCAACAAATTATTCGTGAAGCACATGATGAAATTTGTGGAGCACATCAGCCTGGACCAAAACTTCAAGACCGTATTCGACGTATGGGTTATTATTGGCCTACTATGGTATCAGACGCCATCGAATATGCAAAGAAGTGTAAAGCTTGTCAAATCCATACGGATTTTATTCATCAACCTTCGGAATTTCTACATTCGACGGCAACATCATGGCCCTTCGAAGCTTGGGGCATGGTCATTATTGGTCCGATCAATCCGCCGTCATCCAAGGGTCATCGGTTTATTCTTGCAATAACCGATTACTTCTCCAAATGGGCCGAAGCCATTCCTTTGTCTGAAGTTAAGACGTCCAATGTCATTTGCTTTATTAAGCACCACGTCATCTACAGATTTGGTGTTCCTCGACGCATTATTCATGATAACGGACCACAGTTCGTCAGTCCGAAGTTTACTCGATTCTGTGACGATCACTGGATCAACAATGTGGCTTCTACCGTATATAATCCGGCAGCTAACGGATTAGCAGAAGCTTTCAACAAGACCATCATCAAACTCCTAAAGAAGTTTGTCTCTACTAACAAATATAATTGGAGTGAGAAGCTCGGTGAATGTTTGTGGGCTTATCGCACTACAGTTCGTAATGCTACTAAATGTACACCCTTCTCTCTGGTGTATGGTTGCGAAGCTGTTCTTCCATTAGAGATTCAAATTCCTTCTTTAAGGATAGCAATCGCTAATGAACTCACTGCAGAAAATAATGATCGTCTTCGACTTCAAGAATTAGAAGCTCTGGATGAAAAGCGATTATCTGCTCAACAGAATATTGAATTCTATCAAGCTAGAATTTCAAGAGCTTTTAATAAGAAAGTCAGAATTCGGGCGTATCAAAAAGGAGAACTTGTTCTAACAGTCAGACGTCCTATGACTATGACTCATATGAGCAAGGGCAAATTTGACGCAAAGTGGGAAGGACCCTATATTATGAGCAAAGTTTTCTCAAATGGAGCTTATCAACTCTCAGAATTGGATGGTCGAAAAGTTTTGATGCCTATTAATGGCAAATTCCTTAAAAAGTACTATGTATAAATGTAAATGCTTGTAATCATCAGACAGTTTCATATTTAGAAATAAAATTTTTATTTTATTTTTATCATGAATGATGATACATGATATTAAAGAAGATCACTATCATCCTTTTCTACATTTGGATGTGGGCCACTGCCGTCCTTCTCGAAGACGTGATCAGCAAAAGAGTCGAGAACCTCCTTGCTAGAACCCACGAGGAACTTGCAAACGGCCATCCTCATGGCTTCTTCTTCTTCAGTCTTTCCTGGTTCGAGCAGGAAATCCAGAATGTCCCTTGGTGGCTTGGGTGCAGACGAACCTTCGCCTGCTTCCGTCTTCTTCGATTGAACTGGATCAGCAGGGTATTCTTCAGTGCCTTTCTGAACTTTTGAGGCAATTCCAGTTTTCTTGGATGCTTCTTCAGACGACATTTTTATGTTTGAAAGAAGAAGTGTTCGTTCTTGTCAGATTTCTGCTATATTTATAGGCAGAAGTTCTACAAATAATGAAACGTCACGTTCATCCGACGGTTCATCCATCCATTAATTGCGTTCATCTGACGATTCACACATTCATTAATACTTGACGGTTCATCCGTTCATTTATTCGTCCGTTCATGATCTTCTATCAATTTATTAAGTGGGGATTCGTTATTGATCACATTTTCATAACCTCTGAATCAATTTCGAATCTACTTGCTCATTTTTGACCTCTGTATAGAAATCAATCTATTTTCTTTTGAGTTCCTACATATTATCACGTCCATAATACCTCTGATAATATCATATACTCTAAAATAGAAAAGAAGATTTCATTATCTATCATGTCCACAATTCATCCACAAATACAAATTATTGAGCATAGAAGAATTATCATTTCCATTCTCATTTCACCATAAAAAGTCTATTACATTTTCTTAGACTTTCTTACAAATCATAATGGAAATCTATCACAATCTTGGATTTTCATTCTACACCACAACAATAACCTAAAAGAGATCTATCTTCTTCTTTGGATCTTCTCCGTCGGACCTTCTCCGTCAGGTTCGTTGTTGGTTGCAGTTCCTGACTGTCTGAGTCCCAGTCACGACCAGATCAGCAGGAATCAAACTCTGGTCTTCTCTCTCAGAGGAGAGGAGAACCACAGAGAATGGCAGCCCGAAGTCGTGGTGCTGCCAATACAATTGGTGGATTAGGAGCGACCTTTCAGAGGAGACAGGAATGTATCCAACCTTGGGATACAATTCCTAGTTCTCCCGTGAAAGGAACTCTACTACCCGATTTCTCGGGGTAGAGTTGACTCCACCATCCAACTCTCGTGTATAAAGGCTCTTCCTACCATCTGAGGAAGACCCTTCTATCCCACGAAGAGTTCTGAGTTGTCTGATTTATGCATCAAAAGCGTATGAGCTCCCTGATGTAGATGTCAGCAGGATATTCTCCACAGCATCCACATCCCCAATGCCAGTTCTGAAGAAAATTTTCAGCCAAGTTTCTGCAGAAAGTATTAAGAAGAAAAAGATTAGATCAACAGAAATCATTCAGCGTGCATTTATCAAATAGAGACAGGCGTGTATTGTTCAAATCAGAAACAAGAAACAGAAAGCCTATCTTCAACAGCAAAAATAGTACACGTATTACACTGACTTACCTTCAAGTTTGGTGCTAAGGATTGGCAAACTCATGTTTGATACAGTGCGCAGAAGTCGAACATTAGAAAACATTGCTTTCCTGTTTGAGAGTGAAATCTCCCAAAAATTTCATTCTCAGAGAAGAAGAAGAGGAATGGGAGATGAGTATCTGTGAAACTCTTCTATCTATTTAAAGGGCAAAGTACAAGTCTATTCTTGGAAAAGATCCGCATAAATAGCGCTCGTAAACCGTAGAATGAGTGTTACGTGTGCTTTGGAAGACAGAGCAACATTGGAAATAGTCAAAGAGTGCTAATTAATATTCTTCATTAATGTACGCAGATTAAACACAGAAGTTGTACTTCATTCTTTAAGACAGGCACTGATGGCCTTACAAAAGACAAAATAAAAAGAGTGCAACAAAAGCACAAAAGACACGCTCTATTTTCCAGAGCGACTGAGCTTAATGCCTAGTTCTTCTACGCTTTTGACCCCCATGCGGTGTAACAGAGCCTTCAACATTTCACGCTGCTCTATGAGGCTGCGCCCATCAGAAGAGAACGAGCCATCTAAGCCAAAATAGCTCAAGAAATTCTTGGCTAGTTGCAAGGGATCATCTTTGAGTTCGAAGACAAGGGGCTCTGGCTCTTCACCCCCAAAAGTGGGGTCACCATGGGAACAAAAGCCCAAGTTGCGTGCTTCTTCCTCAGCTTTCTCCTTTGGTGTCATGAATCCTCTCCCTGTTTATATAACAGAGCTCACCGGCGGTTCATATTCCACCATAAACTGGATGTAATCAGTCTCGGAAAATGAAGAGTCATCATGACATTTAATAAGTTCATTTGGATATTCTCAAAGAACTTCGAAGTCTTTCCGACTTCCGAAAAAATTTGAAGTCATCTCAGCGTGACTGATTTCATTTTATCATCTTATTTTCAAAGTATTTCGAAAATTTTGAAGTCTTTTCAATTTTTTGAAAACTTTGAAGGGGGGCTTGTAGGCCTTTAAAAATGACAGTCACGCTGAGTTGATCAGGACAGAGTCAAAAGTCACGCTCAGTTGATCAGGACAATATTTACAAATCACGCTGGGGAGACAGCTCATCATTTGTCAGAGAGTAATTATGACTGACAGCACAACAGTCGAAGAATGTCTCTTCGTATGCCACGTATGCACAGAATTCGAGAGATCACAGCCGTCTATTGCGTGATTTTCGAAATCTTCTTCAGCAAGACTCAACCTTCGTCAAGTTGGTGTACCAAAAGAGCTTCTTGTCATTTAATGCGACTGACAAAAGCAATCACTGCCAGAAATTTTGTGTCAGTCGAGGCACGCTGAATCAAGACAGCTGGCAGTTCTATCCCAAGTCTGCATGTATTTTGAGTTTTCCCTCAAATCTGCGTGGATTCTGAAGTTTTCTTCCTCAAGTCTGCGTGGATTCTGAAGCTTCTTACCCCAAGTTTGCATGGATTTTGAAGCTTTCTACCCCGAGTTTGCGTGGATTTCGTCTTCAACAAGTCTGCGTGGATTTCATCAAATTGGAGTACGTGGCAGCCATGCCACTGATCTCTCGCCTGCGTGTCCTGTAACTTGCACACGACTCATGCATGATTGCCATGTGTCCAACAGTTACAGGCCACGTCCAGTAACTGCTCACAACCTTGCGTATGTTAAATCCTGCGTAATTTTCAACTAAGCACAGGCTGTGAAGACAGTTATCTTTTCAGTTATTATTTTTGACTCTATAAATAGAGTTCTTTTTCTCATTCATGGTACAGATATATAGTTATCTACTGTCAAAATTTTGAGAGCTTTTCTTCTTTGCATAGTCCAAGGGATAAAGTGATCGTCTTCTAGATCAGATTCCCACAGTTGTAATTTTCCCAGATACACAATAAATAAAGGAATTTATTTATGGAAAACAGCACCCAGATAACGGGAGTGCCTGTAGCTGGAAATCTCTTCATGTCTACTGAATTATTCTAGTTTATTAGCCTTAGTCAATTACTGTAGGTATCCCTGACCGTGGTACTCAGGGATCCCCACCCTAGACATGATGCAAGACAGTACTGATTTATTTGTACAAACACAATCGCCCACGGTGTCCAAGTCATTCATACTTGTCGTGTCAGACTAGCTGTCGCAAGAGTATGTCATGATATATCATGTCAGTTTGCTTGTCGAGAGTGCGCTACGGCGGGCCACTATCGTGTTCAGGAATTATGCCAGAATTACATGACATAGACATATATGAGGCATTTTAATAATACTAATAATAATAGTAATAATAATAATAATAAAGTGAATGAGACTGTAGAAGGAGCCATGCGACAGAGGACATGCGCGCTTACGCAGCTGGGGACTGTGCGCTCATGCGGCTGGAATAAGGGCAGGTGCATGCGGCTGGGGAAGGAAGGGGGCGCATGCGGCAGCGAGAACTCAAGCTTATGCGGCTGCGGGTGGAAGGGTCCATGCGGCAGCGGGATGACAACCTTATGCGGCTGTAAAGATATGAGTCTTATGCAGCTGAGATCCAACGACAGCTTATGCGACTCGCGGGGAGCAAGCCTTATACGGCTGGAGGATCAATATGTATATGCGGCTGGAGATAGTCTAGGCCTTATGCGGCTGCGAAGAACCTCTTATGCGGCTGGGAATGAATGAGTTCATGCGGCTGAAGGCAAAGTTCATGCGGCTGGATCATGGAGTCTCATGCGATAAAAGTTCATGCGGCTGCGGGGGTGATTAGCTTATGCGGCTGGAAGACCAACAAGGCCATGCGGCTATGGAGACTTTCCGTATGAAAGTCATGCGGCTAAGGCTACCATGCGGCTGTGAAAACTGTTCTTCTTCTCCACTGATCCGAGAAGAATAACCATGAAGTTCTTGACTTCAAGGCTCCATAATTTCTTCATTCTAAGCCCAAATCTAGACTTCCATAGGTCAAAATAGGGCAGAATAAAATGTTCTACAACATAGAACCAACAAAACTTGGAAATAATAATGTTAAGTAGATCAAAATCCAAGAAATCCAAAAATACTATAAACTTAGATCTACCCAAATTGAACCATGGAAATTGGAAATGCTAAGTACTAAAGTGTGTTAGAATCTCAAGAGGAAGAGAATAGAACAATAAAAATGAAGTTCCTCCATGAAGCAAGCTACACTTGCGTAAGCTCTCTCTCTTACTCTCCTGGTGGTTGAAGAAGTAATGGTGGAGAAAAAGAAGTAATGGAGAAAATTAATGAGAAGAGAGAGAAAGGAGTGGGTTAATAAATGGTGAGGAGGTGGTAGGTGGGGGTTCACCTTTGGTTAATGTTGAACCAAGCAAACCAATCCAGCCGAACCAACCCAAGAATAAACCAGCTAATGAAATGCTAGAATAAATCAAACAGGAGGACATGCAATACGGGTCAAATTATGTATACGTATACCAAGATACGCAATACGAACCTCAGGCATTACAACTCTACCCACCTTAAAAGAATTCCGTCCTCGTAATTGAATTAAGTGGCTAGAGGGACAAGAACAAGCTATACTATTCATATGCAAGCTATACTAATCAAGCAATCAAGTAATTATTCATGCAAGCAAGGAATCGAAGGCATGAGACATAAGAAAGATATTATACCTCACGAGTCAAACAGGTCGGGATATCACGATCAGATATCATCCTCACGCTCCCACGTTGACTCACCCAAGGAGTGATGACCCCAAGCAATACGGACTAACTTAATAGTCTTGTTCTTGTGTATCTTCTCTCTTCGGTCTAATATAGACACAGGCCTCTCCTCATACGAAAGGTTGGTACCAACAACCAATTCCGAATAATCCAGGATGTGGCTCGGGTCCGGGATATTCCGTCGCAGTTGGGATACATAGAACACGTTATGCACCTCTCGTAGCGATGGTGGAAGAGCGAGACGATAGGATACATCTCCTACTCGCTCCAAAATGTCAAATGGCCCTATATACCTAGGACTAAGCTTTTCCCATATGTCGAAACGAATGACGCCACGGTTAGGCAAAATCCTCAGGAATACATGGTCACCGACCGAGAATTCAAGGGGATACCGATGAGAATCGACCCAATGACGCTGGCGATCTTGGGCGACTTGAAGATGATCTCTGACTCTCCTGACCACTTCAACGATCTGAGCAATCATTTCTGGACCAAGCATCTGTCTCTCTCCAACATCATCCCATGTTAGCAGGGATCTGTACTTTCTGCCATACAGTGCCTCGAATGGTGCCATCTGGATGCTGGCCAGGAAACTGTTATTGTACGAGAACTCTACCAGGTGCAGATAATCTTTCCACAAACCACCGAAGTCGAGTGTACAAGATCTTAACATGTCTTACAAGGTTTGTATGGTACGCTCTGACTGACCATCTGTTTGTGGGTGATACGCTGAACTGAACTAGAGGCGAGTCTCCAAACTCTCTTGCAGGCTACGCCAAAAGTGCGACGTAAATCTGAAATCTCTGTCCGAGATGATACTGACTGGAACACCATGAAGCCTGACGATCTGTCGGAGATACATCTCTACTAACTGAGCCGTCGACTGACCAACTCTGAATTGGAGGAAGTGAGCCACCTTCATGAGCCGGTCGACTATAACCCAAATAGCATTTCTGCTAGTCGGCGATCTAGGCAAGCCAGTCACGAAATCCATGGTCACATGCTCCCATTTCCATTCTGGAATCGGCAAGGGCTGAAGAAGTCCAGCTGGCCTCTGATGTTCAGCCTTAACTTGTTGGCAAACCAAACACCGAGAGACAAACCGGGCTATCTCCCTCTTCATGCCATTCCACCAAAAGTGCTGACGGATATCACGGTACATCTTCGTACCGCCGGGATGAATGGAATACTGCGAACTGTGAGCCTCTGCCATGATCTCCTGTCTGATATCTCCGCTGGGTACACAAAGACGCTTACCATGTCGAAGTGTACCGTCTTCATGAATGCATAACTCTGGTCTTCGTCCTGCCTCACACTCTGCTCCGAGTTGCTGAAGCTTGGAATCTACTGACTGCGCCATCCGGATCCTCTCGACTATAGTGGACTGAACTTGCATACTGGCCATCAATGCCATACTGGAAGGGAGAACAACTTCTATACCCATCTTCTAAAGATCTGCTAACAGCTCTGGTTGCGTTGTTAGGAAATAAATTCTGCTCTCCTGCTCAATGCATTTGCAACAACGTTGGCCTTCCCTGGGTGATACTGCAGGTTGACATCATAATCCACTAGCAGCTCTAGCCATCTCCTCTGACACATGTTGAGATCCTTCTGGGTGAACACATACTTCAGACTACTGTGGTCGGTGAAAATCTCCACCTTATCTCCATACAAGTAGTACCTCCAGAGCTTAAGTGCAAACACTACTGCTGCCAGCTCCAAGTCATGGGCTGGGTAATTCCTCTAATGATCACGAAGTTGCCGTGACGCATAAGCTATTACCTTTCTATGCGGCATCAGAACATATCCTAAACCTCTGTCCGAAGCATCACAATACACTGAGAATCCTCCGGTTCCATCTGGAAGCGTGAGAATAGGAGCCGTCATCAAGCTTCGCTTCAACCTCTCAAAAGAATTCTGGCACTCTGCTGTCCAAGTAAACTGCACATCCTTGCGGGTCAACTGGGTCAATGGCGCTGAAATTCGAGCAAAGTCTGAAACAAATCGCCGGTAGTAGCCGGCCAAGCCAAGAAAACTGCAAATTTCTGCCACTGTGCTAGGCACTGGCCACGACTCAATGGCCACGATCTTCTGGGGATCCACTTCTACCCCCCCTCGGGTGATGATATGACCCAAGTACGAAATGCGATCGAGCCAGAACTCGTATTTACTGAACTTGGCATACAATTGGTGCTCCCTGAGAATCTGAAGAACCACACGGAGATGCTGCTCATGTTCCGCCTCACTCTTGCTGTAGACCAGAATATCGTCTAGGAACACAATCACGAACTGATCCAAATAAGGCATGAAGATACGATTCATGAGGTCCATGAATACAGCCGGCGTATTGGTTGCTCCAAATGGCATCACAAGGAACTCCCAATGCCCATATCTAGATCTAAAAGCTGTCTTCAGGATGTCCTGCTCTCTGACTCTGATCTAATGGTATCCTGACCGCAAGTCGATCTTCGAGAATACTGCTGCCCCCTTGAGTTGATCAAACAAGTCATCTATCCTCGGGAGAGGGTATCTGTTCTCGATTGTCACTAAGTTCAAGGTACGATAATCTACACATAATCTGGACGTACCATCCTTTTTTTTCACAAGAAGCATCGGGGCTCCCCAAGGTGATCCACTAGCACGACTGAATTCCTTGGTTCTGAGTTCTTCAATCATCTTGTACAATATCTTCAATTCTGACGGTGCCATTCTGTAGACTCTCTCTGACACTGGGGCTGTTCCGGGAATCAAGTCGATGGTGAACTCTATCTCTCTCTTTGGGGGCATCCCTGGAAGCTCTTCTGGGAAAACATCTGGAAACTCTTCGACTATCCGAGGTAACTGCACTGCTGCTACTGCCATTCGCAATACGGGAGGAGAAGGTTCAACTTCGTCTCAGGAGAAGGAAAACTCCGGCTCGCCAGGAATGCTAAAAATAACCCTGCCAATGTGGCAGTCTATCCTAGCATACTGGTCCCTCAACCAATCCATCCCTAAGACCACATCATAATCGGCCATCGGGAACTCTATCAATCTAACGGGGAATTTTCAACCGCTAACTACGATCCGACACGAGGAAAACACCCTATCTACTCCCACAAGTCCGTTACTAGTAACTATATTGAGCCTTACTGATAATGACTCAGGCTCCAATCCTACCCGTGTCGCGAATCGTGCAGACATAAATAAATACGATGCACCAGAGTCAAATAATACTGAAGCTGGAAAGGTGTTGACGAGAATAGTACCTGCCACTACCTCACCTGGTGCTATTCCTTCTTCTCCCATGGTCAAAGCCAGCACTTGACCATGTCCTTTTGGTGCGAGTCCCCTCTGCTGAAAATTCCTCTACCTGTTCTGGATCAGGGCTTGGGCTTAGGCATACTGCTGTGGTCTCTGCTGCTGGAATGCTTGGGCCTACATCGGCAATGGCCTCGGGAGCGGGTACTGCAGCTGCTGCTGCTACTGATGCTGGACTGGTGCTGGTCCTCTAACTGAAGGACTAGAGAATGCCGATGAACTCCCCCTATTCGGGCAGTTCCCAACCCTGTACTCCGAGGCACCACTAACCAGTACAAATCATGTACTCTGCGACACTCTGATACCACATGTCCTGGCTTCCCGCAGTGTGAACATCCCACTGCGGAAGACTGCTTCTGCTGCTGAGGGTACGTCGGGGTGGAATGCTGAACCGACGTCACTGAGGCCGCCTGCCTCGGAGCTCCAATGGTCAGAGCCCTGGCTGCTGGGGCTGGTACTGACGACTGATTCATCTGACCGTGGGATCGCTTCCGACCTCCGGTCCTATCCACGATCTCTGGGAGGTATATTCATGCCTCTGGGCCGTTCTCAATACTGCATCAAAAGTCTGATGCTCAAACTGCTCTACCGCCAACAAAATCTCTAGGTGGAGCCTCTGTTGGAACCGCTAGGCTCTATCGAACTCGGTCGCCACCAAGGTGGAAGCAAACCGACTAAGCCTGGAGAACTCGACCGCATATCCATCGACCGTCCTGCCCATCTGCTTCAGATTGGTGAACCTCGTCTGTAGATCATACCGAGATACAGCATCAAAATACTTGGTCTGGAATCTCTTTCTGAATACTGCCCATGAAATAGAGGCCACTAATCCATCGGCATGCGCTGCCCACCAGCTGCGGACAAGATCTAGTAACTGCAGGCGCACTACAGCCACCTTCTCGTTCTCTGGAGTTCTGGCTGCTTCTAGAATCACCTCGGTGTCCTAAAGCCATGCATCTGCAGCAATCGTATCTTCACTGCCGTCAAAGAAGGGAGGGTTCAAACGCTTGAAGCTGTTGGCCGCGCTATTACCCTGATGACCTCCTCTGGTCAAAGCATCTGCCACTGTCTGGTGCAAGACATCTCTGCGACGATCTTGGAAAGCTAATAGGGACCTGATGAGACCCACCAAAGTGCCATCATCTGGCTCCGCAGCCTGGACGGACTGAACTGGTGACTCTCCTCCAGTAGGCATGACTCTGGAGGCTACTCCTGAATGTTGGGCTTGATCTCCAGGTTGCTGCTGGTCCGCAGGAGGTGCTCTGCCTTGCAGATCGGTAGGTCCATGAACAATGCCGCTGAAGAAGACGACATATAGAACAATAAGGAAGGACCAGGATAGATCAACGATACAAGCATGTGATCAGGTCAAGATTACAGGGATTCAGAAGATACGAGCAGAGATCAAGGGCGAGTACTGATTGAGACATCTATTCGGTAAACCCTCACATATCTTGATTTACAAGACCTGCATGGGCCACCACTTAAACCATGTCACGCCCTAGAACCAGAAAACTGGAGAGCGGGGGGCAGACATAGCCAGCTATGTATATTGAAGTGCAACCCACCTCGCTATACGGTCACGGCTGTCTAGATACATGAGGGTTTAACTACAAGCCAATTATCTCCTATGGTCAAGAACAAGCCTATTGTCTCAATCACAAGCAAGTAAGTAAGTGTTACAAGATGTAAGATCGCCAAATATACAATAGTAAGGCATCCCAAACATTACATATTCGGCTGATCATGAAGCTAGTCGTTACAAAATGTCAGGACTAGCAAGAGTTTAGTCATACATGATCAACCCTAGGATCTGTTAATCATGTTACAGCCCGTAGGCAGACAGTAAATAATGGTACAACCGAGCTAACAAGTGCTCGTCGGCTAAACGCTGTAGAAGCATAGAATTTCAGGACCAGAAATCCTATGCGCCTAACATCACATGCGCCAGGGAGCTCAGATGAAGTACTTGGCACAGTAAAGCATAGACATTAAAAGAAGACTTTTATTTTTATAAAAAAGTCTGTTACTTGTCTTAAAAAGAGCTGTACAAAGGAAAATTTCTACAAAGAAAAGACCCTAAGTCTACAGCTAGGCGTAGCAACCACCATGCACTCTCAAAACAGGCGCATCTTGCCATACGCTCTCAGCCAGGCGCATCCCTTCAGCAGCTCAGTTATGTGCATCCTCAGTTATGTGCATTCCTTCAGCAGCTCAGTTATATGCCACCCTTCAGCGTCCCAGTCAGGCACATCATAAAGTGTCAGTATATGCGCCATCAAATGCTTCGACCAATGAAGCATTTATTGAGCAAAACGAGGGTGGCAATCAACCGTCTAGCTGGAGGAAGCGCTCCCCAAACCAAGGAAGAGAAGAGAACCGCAACCAACCTACGGCTAAAGGAGCAGCTTTCAACCCAACCAGAATGGGCAACACCCACTCTAGCGGAAGGAGGAGCTCTCCCAAAACCCAAAGAAGATGATCGGGGCACCGCAATTCCGATCTGCGGCTCTTCCAGCATAACGGAGATGAGGCTCGAGCATCTCGATCTTTGGATGCAACAGGCACCTTCCGCCTGCCTCAGAAGCCCTCGACTCTGACTTTTAGATGTAACAGTCACCTTCAAGTGCATCAATGAAGACCATGCGTCGCATCTTCACCCTCGGAAGCATCTTATCAACAGAATGTGCTCGAGTAAACAAGTTCATTTCGGGAGGACGTGAGAGAACGAGAAGCAAACCCTCTCCATGCCACTATTTATAGGCCGGGCAAATCAAACCCATGCGCCAAGTGGCTGGCTCTCCGAATTCCGTGCAATAAATTTGCATTAATGGTGATGAACCTGACGCTTCGAATTCAGCCAAGTCAAGACGGCTGTTTAAAGCATTCGAAGAACGTAGCAGTCGGGCCCATAAAGACGTGTCATGCAAAGTGGATGTGCCGGCCAGACCGCGCATCGTACTGACGCGCCCAGCTCCCATCAACCTCATAAGGATGCGCCCCCATGCGTCCCCAAGTGCCTAGTGGAACGCCGATCGATGCGTCCACTGAACAAACCCATCACCTATCAAAAGAACATTAAATGCTGAAGTCTGACAGAGTTGGCAGCACGTCCCTCGATGACCGAACGTTAACAGCTTTTTCAGAAAATGAAGCGTCGCCGACGTCAGCATCATCATTACTCCCCTCTGGCGGTTATAAACCACGTGGCCACCCAACCATCTCGTATGCGCCTCCGCAGCCATGCGGCTCAGACTTTTTCTCTAATCCCTAAAGACAGAAGTAAAGTCACTACTGAAGCCCCGCATGCGCCTCAAAAGCCATGCGGCCCGACTGGTTCGTGACTCCTAAAGGTTACGAGCCAAAGCCTCCTCATGCGCCCAATCCCAGCCGCATCCTATCAGATCACTCCCCACCAAATCCGAGATCTTCGAGCCATGGACCTACGACACGCGTCCTTTGACTTGATTCAGCCTATGAAGGGGTGCTTATCACCCAAGATCTCAGCAACTGAAAGATCTTCTACGTTGCTACGTGTCAGCTCTACCGCAGCCCACAACAGCAACAAAAAAGTTCAACTCCTCAATCAGGGCACATCGCCCATGCACCTCCATCAGCAACCACCACGTGGCGTCCCCATGTACAGGCGTATCCTACATGCATGCATGAGCAGCCAGCCTGCAAAGCTATAAACAGAGGGATCATTTCCTTCTAATACACACACAGACAGAGACACATCGACACACACACATAGATAGAGACACATCGTACAACCATCAGCAACATATAGAGAGAGGCAGATACAGACACTCAACGTCTTCTTCCTCTCCGCAAGCTCCTGCACCTAGAGCAACCCAGATCTTCAGAGAACCGAGAATCGTCGTCAGATCGTCAATGGAGTCAACGCATTACCACTCGCTCCATCGGCACAAGGGACCCAGATAAACAAAAGTGTACTCCTAGGTCTATATCTAAGTCCTATATTGTAACACTGTTCTGTTTGTATTGAAATTACATCAAAAGATTTTAATGGCAAATAAGCTGGCGACTCTGCTGGGGACCTCTTTCTCCTCTACCGAGAAAGCTGTGTCGCAATCCGACGACGTGAAGGTGGGTTCCTCCCACAAGATGCTGGTCGTACGCCTCAATCAACAGGCGTATGAGGAGTTCATCTCTGAAGGCAGTACGAGTCCTTCGAAGTGGCTGCCGAAGCCGAAGAAGACTCGCCAAGTCTGGGTGCGCAAGGTCGATGCCTCTGGCACCACCTCCGAAGGGGATGCACCAATGCAGCCTTTCCTTCCTGCTGACGTCCTCAGCAACCAAGATGCGCCCACCGGTGCAGCGCATCTCTCAGGAAAACGTGCGGCTGACCACATTCTCCAGTCATCTCCCTCTCAGGCAAAAAAGATGCGTCGATGGAATAGGGGCGTAGCTAATGCCCCGCGCATCACCTCTGATACGCCGCAGAAGGTCTCTGTCTTTGACAGACTCACTCGCTGTAGTGGCGAGGAGAATTTGGACTCTGAGTACTATGCGCCCCAGCGGGCTAGTACGAAGAAGTCTAAGGCAGCACGGGCCATGCGCCTCAAACGTGCTATGCCGACAGCATACCAGAAGCATGCGCTCACAATCATACGCGCTGCTGATGGTAAGATGTACAAGGTCGACTCGGGTGCTTTTGCGCCGAAAAAGAGTCGACCTTCAAAATCCTTGTCTCACTCAGGCACATCTGTTGCATTCACAACCGAGTCGAGCAAGGCAAACCCTGTGGTCTTGAACTCCCGCGCCTCCTCTGGTTGTGCATTTGAGGTTCGTTCAAGTTACTGTAAATGTTGTTCCCCCACCACTGATCTGAGCACCTGTTTGGTGTTGGATCAGGGGTCACAGCATTCACTTGACCACCCCGGCGCTTGGCCTTGCCATGCGCCTGATGGGGGTACGAAGGTGGCACTCTCCTACAACGATCTGCGTAACGTGATTACTCACAAACGCCGGTCAGGAGAGTCGACTGACAAGCACAATGCGCCCCTCACAGGGCTCGCCTGTGCTATATTCACCATCAACTGTTGTTGCAAAATAGCAGTCCCGCCACCAAGGCAGTCGATGTTCCAGCGGCTGCAATCATCAACACCTCTCCGACGTCATCTCGGGAAGAAGGTGTCAATTGAAGAGGAACCAGAGGTTGCTTCATGCAACGTGATCTCTAATTCTTCGTCAATCCAAAAGGCGACTGGTCATTCCTCGTCCTCGTCCAAGAGTCAGCCGAGGAGAACCAAGACAACTGTTCCATCCTCTCGAGTGTTCGAAGGCACTCGGGGAAGAAAGAAGATCCTGGAGGAAGCTGGGGGTAGTCAGGCCCTTGTCGATCCTGCTTCTGAAGACGAAGATGCCCTCCAGAGTACAGCTGGGGTGGATCTTCATCCTGGAGACAAAGTCAACCTCCCGGACACAGCTGGGGGTAGTCTGGCCCCTGCGGACCTGCGTCTCGAAGACGAAGAAGTCAGCCTTCCAGACACAGCGGGGGGTAATCAGGCCCTCGTGGATACTTCTCCCGAAGACGAGGGTGTCCTCCAGAACATAGCTGGGGGTAGCCAGGATGAAGCTCCAGGAGAGGCAACTCCCCTACAAGAGAGCGAGGCCGAGAGTGAAGCCTCAACTGATCCATCCGACTCCAGCCGTATCATGATAGTATACATGACTGGGGGTGATACCGAACCGGATGCGCCGCCGGCAGACCTCGTCCAGCGCATGGATACCCTGGAGGGAGGACTCAAAGCCCTCTCCGCCTCCATGTAAATATTGACTCAAGCAGTGTTTGAGATACGGTCAGCTTTGGCCAGGGCACCGTCTACTGGTCCTGACCCAGGGGCCAATGGAGAATCAAGTGTACCCCTTCAACGGGTATCCTTGGATACAGATCGCCGCGGAGCACCTCGAACGTCGGAGCCGTTAAATGATCAACTCCAGGCTGTACCACCTTCCCCGACTCCCAGCTTCACGGAAGACGTGGTGGAGATGATCAGGGACTTGCACGAGCGCTTTGAGTCCAAGAACAGGCAAGAGGAGCACCAGAAGATGGGGATCCCCCAACCCTATCCCCTCGAATAGAACAAAGTAGTTTATCCTTCTAAATATAAACCACAAACTCTGACGCCGTACGATGGGAAGGACTCTCTGCGTCGCTATCTCACGTACTTCCAGTCCCAAAAAGGACATCTCCCGAAGGAGGACGCACTACTTACCAGCATATTTGTCGGGGCACTAAAAGGAGTGGCGTACGATTGGTACTGCAGCCTCCCCGACAACTCTATATCTTTCTTCGACGATTTGACACGTCTCTTCCTCGACCGTTACTACGACGGTGGGAAGGACATGACAATGGCGTCCCTCATAGAGATACGCCAGAAGGAAAAGGAAACAGTTCGAGTATTCATCGAACGCTTCCGACAGCCCTACTTCAAACTGCCCCCGGGCATGCCAGAATATGCACTCCTCTCCTCCTGCAGCATGAACATGCTACCTGCAGTCAAACTCTGGCTCAACTCCACTCCTCCTTCCGACTGGAGTTCCTTGATCATCGAAGCCGAAGGAGTAGAAAAGAAGGCGTCCAATGCTCGTCTTCTGGGAGTCAGTTTCCCTGCCTTTGAGGACAAGGGAAAACGGCCTCCAGCCAACAACCCTGGACGAGAGACGAAGGGAAAACAGGCGTTGACTGTCAATGCCTCCAATGGTGCATCAGCACCCACTCAAAAGCCTCCACTTGCACCAAGGCCAAAGGAGGTTTATTCTTTCAACGATGAAGACACCCTGCAACTCTTTGAGATACTAAAGCAGGGTGACAAGATCAAATTGCCGAACCTGAAGCGTCCCGACGAGGTTAGGAAAGTGGACAATCCGAGGTACTGTCACTACCATCGGTTTGTCGGACATCCAGTTAAGGACTGCTATGTCCTCAAAAACTACATCCAGCACATGATCAATGCGAATGTTATCTCCGTCGACTACGAGGAGAAAACGGTCTCGACCAACCTAGTGTGACTCCAATTTGGCACCTTGCCGCCGACCACAACACAAGATGGCGTCGTCCCTATCCCTAAGGCGACAATGCAGGTGGTAAATCTACCACCTACTCGTGACAACATGAGTGGACTCATCCCAGTCACCACATCTCGGGAAGAGGTCTTATGGGTTCACCCTGATCTCGTCTCCGAGGTTACTCAACCGGAGGTATGCTCTGCCTCCAAAACCAAAGGAAGGAAGATCAAGTCTTGCCGCATGGTCTCTTCTTCTACGGAAGAGGCATTTCTTGTACAGACGCGTTCGTATCAGAACGCCCAACCTGACGAAGCTGCCGTCGAGGTGGTGCCTCCTTGCACCGTCCCTGCTGCCCAGGAAGCGGGCCCGTCCAAGCCTCCAGCAGCCAATAAGCAGAAGCATGTAGAGGTCCGTTTCGACAAGCCTCTGCGAAAGAAGAATGCTTCGGGGCTAGCCAAGCCCCACAACTTCGACATACTGGCACAACTGGCCAGTACTCCTGCCCGTCTATCTCTGTTTGAGCTCCTTCGTCTTTCCAAGGACACTCGTGAAGCTCTCTGTGAAGTCCTGAAGGATGCTGAGTCCTTCATCAGTCAGGTCAAGCAGCCTGAAGATCTTCCGACTACATGTGCGCACTGTCATTGTACGGATGAAGTTATCCCCAATATAACCTTCACCCAACAAGACATGCTGCTCAAGCACAACCGACACAACAGGCCACTGTATTACACAGGATATATCGGTTCCGTCAAGGTGAAGCGGATTCAGATCGATCCGGGGTCTTCCCTTAGCATCATTCCGAAGATGCTGCTCTCAACACTGGGGATCCCAATGTACCGACTGGCGCCTTCCAACACAATAATCAGTGGCTTTAATGCCAGCAAGAGTGAGCCGCTGGGCAAAATACGACTGAAGTGTCATATTGGTAACCTCAGAACTGAGGTCACTTGCTATGTCGTGGACGCCGATGTCAACTACAACCTCCTACTGGGTCGTCCGTGGCTGCATGAGTACATGGTGGTACCATCCACACTCCACCAATGTATGAAATATGTGTCCACCAATGACATCATCCGGACGGAGTTCGCGGACATCGACCATTTCAAGGGGGTTGAAGCCTACTTCACTGATTCCAACTTATACAAGTCACCTGACGAGGAGGGAGCCAATGATGCTGACGATGAAGCAGAAACGGCAGCAGAGCCCGACATGGAGCCAGAGATGATTCCTGACGCTCCTTTAAAAATTCGACTCAAAGGGAAGCCGCCTCAGAAGTTGCCTCCCATGAACATCAAGCTACCCGAAAAAGCGCCAACTGCTCCAGGTAGAACACCTACTAAAGCTCCCTTGAAGATACGGCTCAAGGAAAAGCCACCTCAAATATCGGCTCCCCTTGTGGCAAAACTACAGGGGAAGGCACCAATCACCGAAGGCGCAGTTGAAGCACCTCTGAAGGTGCGTCTTAAGGGTAAGCTGCCGCAATCATCTGCCTTATCCAAGCTGCCGGAGATGGCCCACATAGCCCTCTCGGACCCCAAGATCAAAACTGTGGTGGACTCTTCCGATCCAACCCCAGTACTCACAGATGAAGAGCTAGGGGAATATATCTTTGCTGATGTAGATGTACCCTCTCTAGACAATGTAATCCCACAGGACAAAATCTCGTATTTCATCAATAATAGAGTGTCTTTTAATTATTCTAGTCTTCCACATTGGAATGTCATGTATACATTAGATAACGCTCTACGGTCGTTAGAAACACAAATAACGACCGTCCATCATGTAAATCGAGTAGTCCCATCCCAAGGGATCTGTTTTGTAGTCCCACCACGGAATCGAAACGAAGAATCCATCAACTTCGGCAAAGTCGAGCGTCATCAAGACCTCCTGCCACTCGAGCCAGAACCAGATACCGGTAGAATACAAGCCTACCGGTATACGGACAAGGCAAAGTACCTCATCCAAAAGATGGGTTATGACCTAAAAAGCAACAACGGCCTGAACTACGGCAAGGGTCGACGTCTTCCTCTCCGGCTTCCAACACCTAAAGGAAAGTCGCAGGACTACTATCATCGAACTCGACGGGGGGTGAGCTATGTCACGCCGCCGTCAACTCCAGAGAATTCGGAGGCAGAAGAAGCAGAACATTCTCACTCGTCTGAAGCATCAACTTGGGATTCCGATACCAGTATCGGATCAGTCTTCAAGAAAGTGCTATCAGTCAACATGACATCTGCACAATCTCAAGAAGACGAAGGCGAAGACCAAACGCCAGAATTCTTCGAAGAAGAACCCTGGGCTCAATGCCTAGGAAAACAGTAGGAGTCTCGTTTTGAATTACGCGAACCCCCTACCGAAGACAAAGTCGAGCAGATCGACCTTGGGGATGGATCTTCTTCTAAATCCATCTTCATCAGCAAAAGCCTAATAGGAGAAGATCGAGAATCTTTAATCCAGCTGGCTAAAAAATATATCGATATCTTCGCCTGGAGCTACGAAGATATGCCGGGACTTGATCCCCAAATTACGATGCATAGGCTTAACATCTTACCTGATGCCAAGCCTATAAAGCAACAACAGCGACGTTTTTGTCCTGACATCATGAACGCTATCGATCAGAAAGTAGACAAACTCCTAACCAGCGGATTTATTCGTGAAGGACAACACCCGGATTGGGTGGCCAATGTCGTTCCTGTCACCAAAAAGAATGGAAAGATACGAGTCTGTATCGACTTCAGGGATCTCAACACTGTTTGCCCGAAGGACGAATTTCCGCTTCCAATCACCGACGTGATGATCGACAACACATGTGTCTTCTAACGCATGTCTTTCATGGACGGGTATTCGGGCTACAACAAGATCAAGATGTTCCCCGATGACGCAAAACATACGTCATTCAGGACTCCGAAGGGGGTCTTCTGCTACACAGTGATGCCCTTCGCCTTGAAGAACGCTGGTGCAACATACCAGCGAGCTATGACCACTATCTTCTGTCAGCATCTTCGCAAGACAGTCGAATGCTATGTTGATGACATCGCAGTCAAGAGCCGTCTCAAAGGAGATCACCTACAAGACCTTAAGACTGTCTTCGATCTCATACGAGTGCATCAACTTAAGATGAACCCCACTAAATCCTTCCTTGGGGTTTCTAGCAGAAAGTTCTTGGGCTTCATTATCACGGCGAAAGGCATTCATGTCGATCCCAAGAAGACCAAGGCCATCCTTGACATAGACCCTCCGAAGAACCTCTGAGAACTTCGAGGCCTGCAGGGGAGCCTGGCATACATCCGGAGGTTTATAGCAAACCTTTCCGGAAAATATCAACCATTCACCCAGCTCATGAAGAAGGGAGTCTCTTACGTCTGGACAGAGGAATGCCAAAAAGCTTTCGACAACATCAAAGCTTATTGACGAGCCCGCCAGTCCTGGTGGCACCCGTCGTCGGCAAACCATTTCTCCTCTACGTCCGTGCCATAGATCATTCCGTCGACGCTTTGCTTGCTCAGAACAGCGATACAGGCTATGAACAAGCTATCTACTACCTCAGTAGAATACTGATCGGGGCCGAACACCGGTACAACCCTGTTGAAAAAGAGTGTTTGGCTTTGGTATTTGCCATCCAGAAGACTCGCCATTATGTCTCGGGCCAGACAATTCATGTCATCTCCCGAGTCAATCCACTCAGAGTTCTCATGACGAAACCAGGGTCATTAAACTTCCGGCTAGCTACGTGGGCAATCCTGCTAACACCATACAACATGGTGTTCGTTCCACAAAAAGCCGTCAAGGGTCAGGCTTTGGCCGACTTTTTAGCTGCACACCCCATCCCAGAGTCCTCCTGACTTTATGAAGACATCCCGGATAAGGTCCAAGAATCAAACATCACCGAAGAAAGCTCCGTCTGGCAGATGTTTTTCGATAGCGCTTCAAGAACAGGCCCCAAAGGCTAAATCATCGCAGGAGTAGGGGTAGTCCTAGTCTCCCCCGATCAGCTGGTCATACAACGTGCCTACTCTCTTTCAAAGTCGTGCTCCAACAATATTGTCGAGTACAACCAGCTCATCATGGGACTCCAGCTGGCACAACAGCTGGGGGTGGATCATCTGGAAGCCTACGACGACTCAAAACTCGTCGTTAATCAGGTCAGAGGGCAATACGAAGTTTGCCATAAAGATCTGATTCCTTACCATGAGGTTGTATTGAACATCATTTCAACATTCTCCAAGTTCTTCATCGAACATGTACCTCGTTTATAAAATCTGGAGGCTGACGCTCTGGCTGGCCTCGCAACCTCATTGGCAGCACCCCTTGGGACTCAACACTATGTAACGGTAGTTGGTCGAGACTTGGTCTGTCCTAAGAACAACCTATGCTCACAAATTGCCCATGCCGTGTCAACGAGTGCTGGTGTTAATGTCCGAGACTGGAGATTCCCGTTCATCGACTTCGCTGTTGTAACACCCAGTTTTTCGAAAGAGGATAATTTTGAAATTTTGTAATTATAATTATTAATTAATGATATTTATTTCATATTATGATTTTTAGTGATTTTTTAATTATTTTTAAACTATTTAAATTCATGACTTGAGATTTTAGGTGTTTTGCTAGTGAACCGTAGAGACTGTCTACCCTAGAGCCTAGTCATGCGATTAGGGTATTTAGACATTTTGGGGTTATTTGATTTATTAGAATTTATTTGAATTTATGGGAATTTTTAGGAATTATTTTGGAATTGTTTAGATTAGGTTGACTTTGACTAGTCTTGACCCTTGTAGACAAACCCAGGAGCTAACCCTAGTTAGTTGGACTTGGTTAGGTCAAGTGACTCTAGTCTAACCTAGCATGACTTAAGTTAGTGGGTTTTGATTCATTAGAAATTGACTTAAGGAATTAGAAATTAAATGGGTTGAGAAATAACTTGTGGTTTCACAAGTCATTTTGTGACTTAACCTAATAGGACTAGCCAACCTAGTTCAAACCCTAACCTAGCCCATCATGGCCAGCCACCACTAGTTAACCTAGGGATTCCCCCACTATAAAACCCCTCCTAAAATCAAGGGCTAGCCTCCCTTCCTTAGGAATTTCATTTCAAGAAGAAAGAGGTGAGTTCTTATCTTTAGAAATTCATAATGAATCCATTTTAGGTCCTATTTTTCCCAAACTAGTTGCATTAGATCCTAATAATATTGTTCTTGCTGTTGGTATTAATTTTTGACAGGAAGGAAACAATTTGTGAGGTTTGGGTGGTTGAGGAAATCTTTCCATTTGGGGCTTTTTCACCCATAGCTCAAGAATAGGTAATCTCTCCATTTCTCTATGGATTTTCATTTTGTCTTCATCAATAGGAAGCCCTAGGTGTCCTTGTGCTGTAGGAATAGGGTTTGCTTGATTTCGTGTCCTGTACGTGTCCGTATCGGACACGTATCTGTGAACAGCATAGGTGTTCGACGAAATGCCACAAAGGGCATTTCGATCGAGATTTTGATTTGTGTTTGAATAGGAATGTTCGTTTTACTATTACTTATGCATTTTTAATCTTCTGTGGTAGTGTTCGTGTCGCTTTGTGTCAGTTTTGTGGAGTGGACACGCGCGTGTACACGCTCGTACGCGTGCTACAGTGCTCCCCTGCCTATCGGGGTCTGTAGCGGACACGACACGACACTATTTGGGATGAAACTTTGGCGACACTTAGGACATGTGACTGACATGACACACACCAATTTTCAGCTCGTCTTATCGAACGGTTTGAGAGAAATCTCAACCGTACCGATTTCACACTGCACTGTACATTGTTGTTTATTGCCACTGATACGGGTCTCGTGTCCGACCCTGACACGTCGTGGACACAGGCCAGTGGGCCTGTGAGGTAGCCCTATAGGTGGGCTACCCGTGTGTATGACCACGAGATTCCCTCGTGTCTTGTGTCGTACACACGACACAAGTGCACGTGTGCACGAGGCAGTGCACTGGACAGTGCACTGTGTTGTTCTTTTTGAATTCTTGTACTGGACACGCCGTGTCAGGCCTTGGGTGACACGAAGTGAATGTGTGGGGTTGTGCACATGGGTTGTTTTCAATTACCAAGCAATAAATTCATGATTAGTTGATTTTGCTATTCGATTTCTCTTTTAACCAAGTTCTGATACTTAAATTCCTGTTAAGCTTCCAGTTTTCTAAAATGATGTTGTTTGATGATTTTAACCCTTGTAATGAGGGTAAAAACTGAGTTTAGATCCTAAATATGTTTCTCCTATATCTAAACTGTTAGTGTGTCGAATTGGGAGTTGTTTCGTGGAGTTTATGTTTTGTTTGGGGAGCTTGCAACTAGGGGACTGAAAACTGGACTGTTTGAATACTATGAACTGATTTCCTTGTTTAAATGTATGGTTCAACTTATGAAGTGAAACCTGGGTTGAAGTTAAACTGAGAATGTGTTATTCGCTGTTTAATTCATGTTACTTCATGTTTATGTTTCAATTTTGGTTTTCAATGAGAAGTAGGAATTCGAAGTATGGCTTGGGAATAGAAGTTTAAACTGTTAACTAAAACCTGAGATTGAAGTTGGTTTAACCCAGTTATGGACTGATTTGGGGTTCAATAGAAACCTATGTGTTGGTTTTGATGTGTGTGATACACTGTTTCTTTTAAAACTGAGTTTTCTTGATATAGAAATCTGTGATTTTGTTTATGTATGAAAACTGGAATGGATGGGGCAATGAATTGATTTCCTTTTCCTTTTTCTTCTTAACTGAGATTGAGTGCCTATATTGTATCAACTATGGAGGAGCTAATTATCTGAAAACTGGACTTGACAGTCTAGTTCAACTTATTTCCCCTCTCTTCCATTGTTTGTATTTTTCCTGCACACTAGTTTACATACACACTGTTGATTGTTGTACTGTTTTCATGTGCCACATTACACACACACACACCACAACAGTTTTCACACTGTCCTCTTCACAGTTTTACATTTCCTGCATATATGAAATCCTTGTATACACACACACACTTTTGATTACCCTTCCACACACTGCTGCACTTGTATACCCACACACAAATTCATGTTGTACCACACACATTTACTCATGTTTCCTATTTGCCTACCTAATATAAAGTACATTAATGAACCTCTAATATATGTGTCTATATATAATGCAATGTATTTATATTGTAGGTTAATATATACATTGTGATATACATATTCCTATGTATGTGAGTGTGGTTTTACATATAGATATATATAGAGTATGGGGGGATGCCATGATAGTATATATATGGGGTTGTATGGGTTATACAAGTTCATGTTTGTGCCATATGTGTATACTTGGATATTACTATAATAGGCATGTATACACTTGTGTTGAGAATAGGCCTAGGAAGTTTGGGATAGCTTGGTAAGCCTAGATAGGGCTTGTACAACATTATTAGACTTAGTATAGCCTAGTTAGACTTGTTAGACCTAGGTTTAACTTCTTGGTTGACCAGAGTTGACCAAGAGTTGACTTTGGCCTAGTTTGACCTAGAATCATGTAGAATGCATAGTAGGACTTTATTTTACTATTCTGGACTTGTTGTGACTTGTGCTGTTCTGATTAGGAGCCAGACACCACTCCTTGGACAGTACGATTCATATTGGACACTCAGATACAGGCGAGTACATTCTCTGATCATTTCATATCCTGCTTAGAATTATTTCCTGCAGTAGATTACTTTACTTGTACTGTCACGATGGTCACACGGATTGGTACTATATGGATCCTTTCTTGAGATTTTATCCTTAGGGAGCATCGGGTACTCTATGTTCTGTGCGTTTCACTTACATGGCGTATCATATGCTTCTTTGGTTCTTTGATCACTTGTGATATGTATTCTCGTATCACAGAGTCTTCTTTGAATCCTTATTCCATTTATTGGGTCTATCAGAATCCCCATTTATGGGACTTACACTGTTGGGTTACCCCCAGAATCCCCATTTATGGGACTTACACTGTTGGGTTACTCCCAGAATCCCCATTTATGGGACTTACACTGTTGGGTTACACCCAGAATCCCTATTTATGGGACTTACACTGTTGGGTTACCCTCAGAATCCCCATTTATAGGACTACTATGTACCACCCTTCGGGGCTACCACCCTTCGGGGGCTTACCACCCTTCGAGGGTTGTTACATAGCATCATATAACATAACCTGGCTGGATCCTTGTGTATTGATTGGGGGTACGGGAGAGTATTACATATTCATATTGTACTCTGACTCACTAGTCACTGTTAGTTCTCTATGTATAGTAGATATTTCTATTACAGATCTCCTTCTGTTTACATACTGTTTTCTTTCAGTACCTGTATCTTACTTTACTGCATGATTATATTTTCTAACCTGCTATGATCTGTTGAGATGTACTGTACTCGCTCATGTTCTGACTGGACCTGTTGAAAATATTACAGAGGACGAGGAGGAGGCCTGGGAGGATGCCTTTCACGGGACAGCTCTAGATGAGGACATCACCCCACTGCCTAGACTAGTTTAGTTAGGCCTTATCTTATTTTCTTGTTGTCTTGAGACTGTTTAGCTAGATTTACTTCTGTTCAGAGATGTTGAGTTGTATATATTCTTTCTTATTCAGTAGCTGAGATATGTACTCTGGATATTTGCTGGGATATTATCTTAGACTTTTTTATCTTCAGTATTTCCTTGAGTTCTATATCATATCATGTTTCTTCCTCCTTAGTTGTGATTGAGTTCATTTACTGCTTAGTATTATATTGCTAAATATATGTTGACCTAGGACAGCGTTCTACCGCCGACACTGCGGCGTAGGCTGGGCGTTGTGACGTTCTCGTACCCTCATAGTGGGTGCGGGTCGTGACACATTTTTAGTGGTGGCCCATACAGGTCGAGTTTATGTAGTGGTATTCGAACTAGAGTACCACTACAGTCTGCAGTAGGTTTAGGATACATATTTTGAAGGTACTCAATCACTGTTAGGATTCCTTGAAAGATTCCTGGGATGACCCTTGAGAATCTTATTAAACTTCGATTTGAATCATTTCCCTTGCTTTGTTGCTCTCACTCCTTGATTATTGAATTTGATTTTGTTGGATCGTTGTTGATTTGATTTTCCTATCGAGATGAATTTTTATGGCCTGAGTTACGATATTTTCTGATAACATATGTCGACGGAAATACAGGGATGGTAAACGTCTGCTTGGTTATGGAACCTAGAGTTTATCGCAGCTATATTAGCTGGCGTGGCGGAAACATAGAGACCTGACTCCGGATGTACATATCTTGGTTATGAGATTTGGAATTTCTCGCAGCTATACTAGTCGGCATAGCAAAAATTCCAGACGACATGATTATAGAGGTGCATGCCCCTGTTATGGACTCTACCGTTTATCGCAGCCTTGCTTACTAGCGTGGCGAGGATTCTGAGTATCATGATTTTTGGACAGACGCATATGATTATCAGATTGTATCTTGGAAACGTTCTTAAATATATCGTCTCTACCTTCATTCCAGTTATTATAATTGTTTTCCATCATTAAATAATTTAGGAGTAGAGATCTTTTAGCTTTATAGAGCTTATACATATGTAGTTCTTTCTTAGTGTGATAATTTGATGAGTTGTGATTAGGCCCTTGTCTTAAGAATGATAGTATAGCCTGGCTTTAAAATAGTGATTCTTGTAGCTAGTTCTCTTTTGTCGATATTTACTAGTTTTTAGCCTTGATGATTGATTTATTTTTATTTTCTTTTCTTTTCTTTCAGTATGGAACCCATGACCCGAGCCCGTCGCCTGAGAGCAGCTGCAGCTACTGAGAGCGTGCCTCTACCCCCTACTGTTCAGGAGATAGTTATCCCTCTATCTGATCAGGGTGTGGTGGCACCTCCTGCCATTGAGGAGATGGTGGTAGCCTCGCCAGAGAGTCTTCCTTCATCTCTTGTCGTTCAGGAGAGAGCTGTGGATTTGCCCGAGACCGAGAGCCCTTCCCTACCCTCTGTACTCCCTATTGTACCACCCGGAGGTTTGTTACTTGATGCAGCCCAGGTGTTTGCATTCTTCCAAGAAAGGTTGATGGAGTCACAAAGAGCTCATGAGGAGGCCATGAGGGAGCAAATCCAGAGGTTGCTACGTCTGCGGGACTCTGTGCTTCTAGGAGGAGAGCCTAGCTCCAAGAGGGCGAGGAGCAGTACCCAGTCCTACCCAGAGTTTGAGGAGTACCCATTTATCCAGCCTATATCATCATACCCAGCCCAGCCTCCTGTCCAGCAGAGGCCAGCTGAGCCAGAGCCTATCTGTGCCTACTGCAAGAAGTCTGGACACAAGTGGAACAACTGTAGAAAAAGACTAGGATTGTGCCTAGTCTGTGGTTCAGCTGCACACTGGGTACAGCACTGCCCTGCTATACCTGCCCCAACCAGGGCCCTACTTCCAGGAGAGAGTTCTAGTTCTCAGACCTAGCTGGAGGTGAGTTGACCTAACCTTAGTATTCCTTTCTGAGAATTTTGATGCATCCCTTGCTTGTATGTTTTGATACCTTGTGATTGCCTAGTACTGTAGCATGGTTAGTATAACTAGATGAGACCCCAGACTGATATTGCATGCCATGACCCCATAGGTTACACTTTTCAATTGTATGATTTAAGATAGATTCTGAGACTATGATTGCTGGGGGTTTAACCTAGAAGGCCTGCTACCATCTTAATTTCGAGGAAGAAATTTTTATAAGGTGGGTAGAATTGTAACACCCAGTTTTCCAGAAGAGGGTAATTTTGAAATTTTGTAATTATAATTATTAATTAATGATATTTATTTCATATTATGATTTTTAGTGATTTTTTAATTATTTTTAAACTATTTAAATTCATGACTTGAGATTTTAGGTGTTTTGCTAGTGAACCGTAGAGACTGTCTACCCTAGTGCCTAGCCATGTGATTAGGGTATTTAGACATTTTGGGGTTATTTGATTTATTAGAATTTATTTGAATTTATGGGAATTTTTAGGAATTATTTTGGAATTGTTTAGATTAGGTTGACTTTGACTAGTCTTGACCCTTGTAGACAAACCTAGGAGCTAACCCTAGTTAGTTGGACTTGGTTAGGTCAAGTGACTCTAGTCTAACCTAGCATGACTTAAGTTAGTGGGTTTTGATTCATTAGAAATTGACTTAAGGAATTAGAAATTAAATGGGTTGAGAAATGACTTGTGGTTTCACAAGTCATTTTGTGACTTAACCTAATAGGACTAGCCAACCTAGTTCAAACCCTAACCTAGCCCATCATGGCCAGCCACCACTAGTTAACCTAGGGATTCCCCCACTATAAAACCCCTCCTAAAATCTAGGGCTAGCCTCCCTTCCTTAGGAATTTCATTTCAAGAAGAAAGAGGTGAGTTCCTATCTTTAGAAATTCATAATGAATCCATTTTAGGTCCTATTTTCCCCAAACTAGTTGCATTATATCCTAATAATATTGTTCTTGCTGTTGGTATTGATTTTTGACAGGAAGGAAACAATTTGTGAGGTTTGGGTGGTTGAGGAAATCTTTTCATTTGGGGCTTTTTCACCCATAGCTCAAGAATAGGTAATCTCTCCATTTCTCCATGGATTTTCATTTTGTCTTCATCAATAGGAAGACCTAGGTGTCCTTGTGCTGTAGGAATAGGGTTTGCTCGATTTCGTGTCCTGTACGTGTCCGTATCGGACACGTATCAGTGAACAGCATAGGTGTTCGACGAAATACCACAAAGGACATTTCGATCGAGATTTCGATTTGTGTTTGAATAGGAATGTTAGTTTTACTATTACTTATGTGTTTTTAATCTTCTGTGGTAGTGTTCGTGTCGCTTTGTGTCGGTTTCGTGGAGTGGACACGCGCGTGCACACGCTCGTGCGCGTGCTACAGTGCTCCCCTGCCTATCGGGGTCTGTAGCGGACACGACACGACACTATTTGGGATAAAACTTTGGTGACACTTAGGACACCTGACTGACATGACACACACCAATTTTTAGCTCGTCTTATCGAGCGGTTTGAGAGAAATCTCAACCGCACCGATTTCACACAGCACTGTGCATTGTTGTTTATTGCCACTGATACGGATCTCGTGTCCGACCCTGACACGTCATGGACACAGGCCAGTGGGCCTATGAGGTAGCCCTATAGGTGGGCTACCCGTGTGTATAACCACGAGATTCCCTCGTGTCTTGTGTCGTGCACACGACACAAGTGCACGTGTGCACGAGGCAGTGCACTGTGTTGTTCTTTTTGAATTCTTGTACTGGACACGCCGTGTCAGGCCTTGGGTGACACGAAGTGAATGTGTGGGGTTGTGCACATGGGTTGTTTTCAATTACCAAGCAATAGATTCATGATTAGTTGATTTTGCTATTCGATTTCTCTTTTAACCAAGTTCTGATACTTAAATTCCTGTTAAGCTTCCAGTTTTCTAAAATGATGTTGTTTGATGATTTTAACCCTTGTAATGAGGGTAAATACTGAGTTTAGATCCTAAATATGTTTCTCCTATATCTAAACTGTTAGTGTGTCGAATTGGGAGTTGTTTCGTGGAGCTTATGTTTTGTTTGGGGAGCTTGCAACTAGGGGACTGAAAACTGGACTGTTTGAATACTATGAACTGATTTCCTTGTTTAAATGTATGGTTCAACTTATGAAGTGAAACCTGGGTTGAAGTTAAACTGAGAATGTGTTATTCACTGTTTAATTCATGTTACTTCATGTTTATGTTTCAATTTTGGTTTTCAATGAGAAGTAGGAATTCGAAGTATGGCTTGGGAATAGAAGTTTAAACTGTTAGCTAAAACTTGAGATTGAAGTTGGTTTAACCCAGTTATGGACTGATTTGGGGTTCAATAGAAACCTATGTGTTGGTTTTGATGTGTGTGATACACTGTTTCTTTTAAAACTGAGTTTTCTTGATATAGAAATCTGTGATTTTGGTTATGTGTGAAAACTGGAATGGATGGGGCAATGAATTGATTTCCTTTTCCTTTTTCTTCTTAACTGAGATTGAGTGCCTATATTGTATCAACTATAGAGGAGCTAATTATCTGAAAACTGGACTTGACAGTCTAGTTCAACTTATTTCCCCTCTCTTCCACTGTTTGTATTTTTCCTGCACACTAGTTTACATACACACTGTTGATTGTTGCACTGTTTTCATGTGCCACATTACACACACACACACCATAGTAGTTTTCACACTGTCCTCTTCACTGTTTTACATTTCCTGCATATATGAAATCCCTGTATACACACACACTTTTGATTACCCTTCCACACACTGCTGCACTTGTATACCCACACACAAATTCATGTTGTACCACATACATTTACTCATGTTTCCTATTTGCCTACCTAATGTAAAGTACATTAATGAACCTCTAATATATGTGTCTATATATAATGCAATGTATTTATATTGTAGGTTAATATATACATTGTGATATACATATTCCTATGTATGTGAGTGTGGTTTTACATATAGATATATATAGAGTATGGGGGGATGCCATGATAGTATACATATGGGGTTGTATGGGTTATGCAAGTTCATGTTTGTGCCATATGTGTATACTTGGATATTACTATAATAGGCATGTATACACTTGTGTTGAGAATAGGCCTAGGAAGTTTGGTATAGCTTGGTAAGCCTAGATAGGGCTTGTACAACATTATTAGACTTAGTATAGCCTAGTTAGACTTGTTAGACCTAGGTTTGACTTCTTGGTTGACCAGAGTTGTCCAAGAGTTGACTTTGGCCTAGTTTGACCTAGAATCATGTAGAATGCATAGTAGGACTTTATTTTACTATTCTGGACTTGTTGTGACTTGTGCTGTTCTGATTAGGAGCCAGACACCACTCCTTGGACAGTACGATTCATATTGGACACTCAGATACAGGCGAGTACATTCTCTGATCATTTCATATCCTGCTTAGAATTATTTTCTACAGTAGATTACTTTACTTGTACTGTCACGATGGTCACACGGATTGGTACTATATGGATCCTTTCTTGAGATGTTATCCTTAGGGAGCATCGGGTACTCTATGTTCTGTGCGTTTCACTTACATGGCGTATCATATGCTTCTTTGGTTCTTTGATCACTTGTGATATGTATTTTCATATCACATAGTCTTCTTTGAATCCTTATTCCATTTATTGGGTCTATCAGAATCCCCATTTATGGGACTTACACTGTTGGGTTACCCCCAGAATCCCCATTTATGGGACTTATACTGTTGGGTTACCCCCAGAATCCCCATTTATGGGACTTACACTGTTGGGTTACCCCCAGAATCCCCATTTATGGGACTACTATGTACCACCCTTCGGGGGCTACCACCCTTCGGGGGCTTACCACCCTTCGGGGACTGTTACATAGCATCATATAACATAACCTGGCTGGATCCTTGTGTATTGATTGGGGGTACGGGAGAGTATTACATATTCATATTGTACTCTGACTCACTAGTCACTGCTAGTTCTCTATGTATAGTAGATATTTCGATTACATATCTCCCTCTGTTTACATACTGTTTTCTTTCAGTACCTGTATCTTACTTTACTGCATGATTATATTTTCTAACCTGCTATGATCTGTTGAGATGTACTGTACTCGCTCCTGTCCTGACTGGACCTGTTAAAAATATTACAGAGGACGAGGAGGAGGCCTGGGAGGATGCCTTTCACGGGACAGCTCTAGCTGAGGACATCACCCCACTGCCTAGACTAGTTTAGTTAGGCCTTATCTTATTTTCTTGTTGTCTTGAGACTGTTTAGCTAGATTTACTTCTGTTCAGAGATGTTGAGTTGTATATATTATTTCTTATTCAGTAGCTGAGATATGTACTCTGGATATTTGCTGGGATATTATCTTAGACTTTTCTATCTTCAGTATTTCCTTGAGTTCTATATCATATCATGTTTCTTCCTCCTTAGTTGTGATTGAGTTCATTTACTGCTTAGTATTATATTGCTAGATGTATGTTGACCTAGGACAGCGTTCTACCGCCGACACTACGGCGTAGGCTGGACGTTGTGACGTTCTCGTACCCTCATAGTGGGTGCAGGTCGTGACAGCTGTCTACGGAATTCTTTCGGAGGACCCGAAAGAAGCCGTCTCAGTCAGGAGGCGCTCCCTTCGATTCTATTACGATACGGCTACTAAAATGCTGTACCGACGCTCCTACGATGGTCTTCTCCTTCGATGTTTATCCAACGAAGAAGCAGCCGAAGCCCTTCGAGAAGCTCACGATGGAACCTGCGGGGCCCATCAACCTGGGCCTAAGTTGTAGGATCGACTGCGACGCATGGGCTACTATTGGCCAACCATGGCAGCCGACGCTGTCGACTATGCTAAGAAGTGCCATACGTGCCAGCTTCACGCTGACTTCATCCATATGCCGTCAGAACCATTACATCCTACGGTTGCCTCCTTGCCCTTTGAAGCCTGTGGCATGGATATTGTAGGACCAATCACTCCTCCTTCATCAAGGGGACACCGCTTCATCCTAGCCATCACCGACTACTTCTCCAAATGGGCAGAAGCAGTTCCACTGGCGGAAGTAAAGAGCTCTAAGGTGATCAGCTTCATCAAACACCATGTCATCTATCATTTCGGGGTACCTCAGAGGATTATCCACGATAACAGTCCTCAGTTCATCAGCCATGTTTTCAGTAGATTCTGTGACAAGAATCGCGTAATAAAACGTGGCATCAGCCGCCTACAATCCGACAGCAAACGGATTGGCCGAGGCATTTAACAAGACTATCGTCAGGCTACTCAAAAAGATTGTGTCATCCAACAAACACGACTGGGACGAAAAGCTCGACGAATGCCTTTGGGCCTACCGCACAACGGTACGGATCCCGACGGGTAACACACCATTCTCCCTGGTCTACGGGAGCGAAGCAGTACTGCCTCTCGAAATCCAGATACCCTCACTCCGTGTAGCAATCACAAATTAACTCACAGAAGAAGACAATCAACGTCGTCGTCTGCGAGAATTAGAGGCACTTGACGAAAAGCGTCTCCTAGCTCAACAACGCATCGAACTCTATCAAGCCCGTATATCACAGGCTTTCAACATGAAGGTCAAGCAGAGGACTTTCCAAGTAGGCGACCTGGTTCTGGCAGTCAGGAGGCCGATGGTGTTGACTCACAAGACGCCAGAAAAGTTCGAGCCCAAGTGGGAGGGGCCTTTCATCATAGAGACGGTATACTCAAACTGTGCCTACCGTCTCGCCAAATCCAATGGGAACTTGTTCATGTTGCCCATCAACGGCAAGTTCCTAAAAAAGTACTACTCTTCACATCCTTCAGACTTGTACTTTTATCTCCACCCAACAAGGGAGTCTGTGGACCCAATCATCAGGGCTCACGTACACCTCCCGCAAAATCTTACGCTTCTGGAACCCAGCTGTTCCATAGCGTTCTATCTTCCAATAGAAGGACAACCACGTCCACATTACCTCTGAGTTGTTTCCCTACACCCTACAAAGCAGAATCTTACGCTCTGTAAGACGACGCTACCCATCATGTTTACCATGTCCACATTACCTCTGAGTAAACATCCCGTACAGACAACCCCTGCATTGCCGTACAATGATCGCAGAACTTCCACGTCCACATTACCTCTGGGCAGTTCCGCGTATCCCTCCAGAGTCATTCCTACCACGTCCGTAACACCTCTGAGTAGGAAGATTCTATCATTTGAACCCCATATTTGCCACGTCTACATTACCTCTGAGCAAGCATGTCGGTTCTCTCGAACTTATTATCTGTACCTAAAAACCAAGGTGTGCAAAAGATAATAGGTCCACACAAATCATCAAGTTCATGACAGCAAAAATGAACACACCACAAAAAACTCTGTATTCTTTATTCAAAAGTAAAGGATTACACCCCCAGCAAGAGTTGCAAATAACACAAAAAATAAGAGACTACAATCCCTAAACATCCCCGGGGTTGGCCGAAAGCTCTTCAATCCGACGCTTCAAGTCTGCCGCCCGAGTCTCTACGGTCGCCAGGACCCGGCGTTCGGCTTCTTGATGCATCCTTTCTATGGCTTCAGGAGAAGTGTCATCCTCATGCTTCTCGTCCAACTGTTGCCGCTGTTGAGCCAGGGTAAGAGCCCGGCGGGTGAAAGCTGCTTCCTCGTCCTTAGATGCTGCATGTTCAGCTTGGACTTGCTCAGCATCTAATAAGAGTTGGGCCCACTGGTCTTCAAGGAGGCGAATCTTGGCATCAACCTCCGCTATACTAGCGTCTAACGCGGCTCGCTACTCCACCTTCTCCTGCGTGGACTGAGATAGCCTCTCCACCGCAGCATCAGTTTCAGCCACCTCGCGTTCCCAGACACCCACGGTGGCCTGATAAGAGGACTCATCCTCAGCGATCAACTTCTCCTTTTCCGCGTCTATCAGGGCGGAGAGATCATTTCGCTGGATACACTGAAACTCGGAAAGCAGCTGGTCCAGCTCGGCCACCAAGGCCTCCAGAATTTCGGCCATATGATCACGACCCTGGTGGGAACGTATCAGACTAATGTGAGGGAGTGCCAGGGTTTTTGCCGTCGCGAAACTCCCATTGGCATCCATCACTGCCGATACGCCTCTCTGCAGCATCTTATACACCGCCTCAATAATAAACTTCACATACTCATCTGCATCCGCCAGCACCTGCGGCGTCATAGCAGGAGTTGGAGGAGCTGCTCTAGACAGCGGACCGGAAGAAGGCCCACCGGCTTCAGTCTGCGAGGCTGAAATCTCGGCATCAACGGACTCTTCCTCAATAGGGGCTTGACTACTAGCCCGAGGAGCCAAAAGAACAGGAGGAGCCGAGAGAGGCGTCGATATCGTACCCCAAGTAGAAGGAGCAACAGAGGGTTCCAGCAAACCCTTACCCTTCTCAAGCTCGGAGGGACCGCCGACGTCAGGGGCTACCGCATCCGTCCCCAGCACTCTATCAATAGGCCGCACGGGACATTCCCCCTCCGGCAGAGCAGTAAGATCAGCACTTGTTTTCTGACTCGGCTCCCTTGGAGTCAGGATCGACGGACGAGTCTCATTTTCACCATCAAATCCCTCCGCAGGGATAGAATCTGCCGCTACCTCCCGGTCGGCAGCCACCTCAGCCTCCACTGCTGAGTCTGGGGTAGGGCTCGGCAATGCTACAGCCGACCTTCCCTCATCATGACAATGAGGGGAATCAACCCTCTCCTCTGCTTCAATCCTGTCTGTTGCCCCCGCAACAGGCTCATGCATCTCTGGAGGAACGTCATCTGAAGACGACGAACTCCACTCCACTTCCTCAAGCCCCGTGTCTGCTGGACCCTCAACGTCCAAGGCCCCCACGACGGCTTGCACCATCTCGAAAACTGCTTCAACCTCAGCTTCCCTTCTAACATAATCTGGAGATACTGAAATCTCCGCAGGAACGACATCGTCCGGATTCTCCACCACGGAAGACATCACGATTGGCGGAATGCGCTCTTCAGATGAGCCCGCCACCTCCTTTGGTCTGCTGGCACCCGATTTTGGAGTTCAGGGTCTCTTTTTCAACGGGTCCTGCAAAAAAGAAAGGAAGTATATGTCACAAAAATGGTGGAACTAACCAGACTATATGGGACTCCTTACCTCCATAGAGCTGAGTCTGTTGACATTGCCGGTGACAATGCCTTCTTCTGTCGCTTCGGCGCAGAAGAGCCAGCCTCTGGATCAGTACGTCTCTTCGGCTGATCGCCCGAGGGCTCTGCCTGACCACCTGTGGATACGACAGGGGTACCTCGATAACCCGCCTCTGGTGGACGGTACGACCGAGCCTTCGCCAACTGATTCCCAGTTGCCTCTAACTGGGTGCCGACAATAAAACTGGTCTCCCGATCATATCCAGGAGATACGGCATTCAAGGCACAGTAAAATTTGGCGGCTGAGAAAAGAATCGACGGCCGCAGGTTCTGAACAAGCAGCGTAAAACGAGCTCCGGTACATCCAACATTGTAGTAATGCCAAGCTCGTGCACCATCCAATAAGCTTCCAGTAAACCCCAGGTTAATACTGGGGTTATCCAACATCAACTGAGCATAGCCGAATTGTCGTGCAAAACGGCTCGGCAAATACGGTTCCAGGTAACACTGGTTCCTATTCCGGTACACCAGATGGGACGGCCGGATACTTTACAACCAGCAAAATTCCCATAAAGGCAGAGTGGTGGCATCTTCACCCGAATCCATTAAGTCTTCGTTGGCCTCAAAACCCAAAAAGACGGGACCAACTTTGGTGATCTTCCACCCCTGAAGGTGGGATAAAACTTTCCAGCAAACAGGAACACCGGTACGTAACCAACTTCTCTGGCGGAAACGGCGGAGGAATGCATCTCCGGCTCTGTGGTCTTCTTTCTTGCCCGGGCTCATCACGTTGGGATGGTGCAAAATTAACCACCCCATCAAGTAATGAAATGACAGTTCGGCACGGGGGAAGTTGTCATTCCTACCTCGTTCATGAACCACATTTCCCGCAAATTCTCGTAAACCTCGTAGCAGGTTGCACACCATGGCAGGGAGCAAAGCCAGGCGTCGGCCAAAAACTAACTTCACAGCTGGCAGGATTAGATTCTGGGTCACCCTCTCCACGGAGCCTGACCCGCCCGAGAAGACATAATCCCGAAGCCAAATCATCAGATACGCAGCTAACACTGCTTTTGACGACATCCGATGAGTAAGGTGCCAGAAACAGCTATAGGAACGCTCATCCGACTGCCGGTCCTCGTTTTTCCAGGGATTCTTCTCACCTAACCTGCTCATTTCGGAGAGCACCACGCTACTGGAAAGTGCTGGCGGAGTGGTAAACTGAGAGGGATCCTCCTTGTCTTGCTTAAAGACGTAATCTCTCCAAACGGTCACATGAGGCTGTGATCCGCCCTTATCCCTCTTCTGCATATAATAATGATGGCTCGCCACCTCTTTGAAAACAGCCATCATCTCTGGGTCCTTCCTTTCCAGAACAACGATCTCTTCATTTGAGGGGAAGTATTCCTCGTACGGTTTCGAGCCCCAGGAAAGCTTGGACACCTCGTACATCTCATGGAGAGCCGGTCCTAACTCCCCCACTGGAGTAAAGAAAGTGCCAGTCTGGGTATTGAACGTCTCCAAGAGTACGAGAAACATATGCTTGTTGAGATCCACGCCGGCCTGTGTGGCACGGATAGCGGCCGTCAGCCCAATCTCTTTAAGCTCAGCCTTGAACTTCGATAACACCCAAAGGGTCAACTCGTCCCACTTCAGCGCGTGGTGACACCAACCTTCAACCCTAAAGCTACCTTTCGGATACATAACCTTCGATGTTAGCATCCGATTTGCAAAGGTCGAAGCACTAAAGACAAAGGTGTCATTAGGGACCTCACTATAAAGGCTTCCAGGACACAAAGTTCGGCAACTGAATGAGGGACCGGCTCGCGAGGCGGCCAAGGTATCCCTTTGATTCGAAGTAACGTCAATCGAAAGAGTACCCCCACTGCCCCTCCTTGAGAAGGAGTAAGTTCCCATGACATCCTTCTCTTGGAAGCTAAACGGTAGAAGGCCGTCAGCGACAATTGGCGTTCGAGTTGTCGCATGTACAGAACCATACCCTTCGCGGAGAAGAACCAGTCTTCCTTGATCTTTAGAATCTTCGCCTCGGTGGAGACCAGTCGGTCATCGAACAGAAAGGCAGGTTTTAAGATGGTCACATCCTCAGACTCAGCAGATTCCAGCTTGCCGCTCTCCATCATACTCTGGAGGAAAACAGGCGACTGATTCTGGATTTGTAGCATTCTCTCGGGTGGCTGATTCAATAGGATACCAGCTTTCGTGGGATTAATAACTTCCTCGTCGAAATCAACTCCCATCTGACAAAGAGAAGCATCCAGGAGGACTTCATTCAGCAAATGGATAGTCATCGACACTGACACAGCAAAAACAAAAGTCAGGCAAAAAGCTTTAAGAAGACAGAGTGTGTCAAGCAGCCTGGCGCATCATCAAGGTTTAAACCCATGCGCGTCAGCATTTGAGCTGTGGCGCATCATCAGGGTTTTAAACCTATGCGCGTCAGCATTGGAGCTTCGGCACATCATCAGGGTCTAAACCCATGCGCGTTAGCAGTGAAGCTTCGGCGCATCATCAGGGTGTAAACCCATGCACGTTAGCAGTAAAATCTCGGCACATAATCAGGGCCTAAACCCATGTGCGTCAGCAGAATAGCCTCGGCGCATCATCAGGACAGAAGTCCATGCGCGTCGGCAGCAAAGAGTTAAGGCACAACACTCAGCCATGTGCTCCAAACTCGTCTAAAAAGGTTGAAAGATGACACCCACCCGTCACCGCAGGCCGAACGTCGGCCGGAGTCACAATGGTGACAGGAACGTCCTCCTCGACGAACTCCGCAAGCTCCTTCCCCTTGCCAGCACAGCCGCGAGGAGTTTTAGGAGCCATTTCTTGAAAGAAGGAAGTTAGGGTTTTTCAAAGGAAGAACTCTAAAAAAAGAAAGAAAGCAAAGAGAGGAAGAACTCTCTCTCTCTCCATCTCACGCCCATTTATAGGCCCAGTCGCACGCGTGAACCGATGAAGTGTGACCTCAGCCGCCGCTTCGGGTTCTGTGAGGAGATAACTGCAAATAAATCCAAAAAGATCATCATTAATCTTCTTGGTTATCGAAGCATCATCATTTCGCCTTTACTGAGAGGAGCATGCGCCCCATCACTGATGCGCGAAGTAATCATGCGCCCGAACAGTCACGCGCCCCGTAGAAGACGCCACCATGCTTCTTATTCAAAGTATTCCAAAACTTGACAAAAAGTTTTGAAAACTTTGAAGGGGGTCTTGTAGAAGCATGGAATTTCAGGACCAGAAATCCTATGTGCCTAACATCACATACGCCAGGGAGCTCAGATGAAGTACTTGGCACAGCAAAGCATAGACATTAAAAGAAGACTTTTATTTTCATATAAAAGTCTGTTACATGTCTTAAAAAGAGCTGTACAAAGGAAAATTTCTACAAAGAAAAGACCCTAAGTCTACAGCTAGGCGCAGCAACCACCATACGCTCTCAAAACAGGCGCATCTCGCCATGCGCTCTCAGTCAGGCGCATCCCTTCAGCAGCTCAGTAATGTGCATCCTCAGTTATGTGCATCCCTTCAGCAGCTCAGTTATGTGCCACCCTTCTGCGTCCCAGTCAGGCGCATCATGAAGTGTCAGCATATGTGCCATCAAATGCTTCGACCAATGAAGCATTTATTGAGCAGAACGAGGGTGGCAATCAACCCTCTAGCTGGAGGAAGCGCTCCCTAAACCAAGGAAGATGAGAGCACCGCAACCAACCTGCGGCTAAAGGAGCAGCTTTCAACCCAACCAGAATGGGCAACACCCACTCTAGCGGGAGGAGGAGCTCTCCCAAAATCCAAGGAAGATGATCGGGGCACCGTAATTCCGATCTGCGGCTCTTCCAGCAAAACGGAGACGAGGCTCGAGCATCCCGATCTTTGGATGCAACAGGCACCTTCCGTCTGCCTCAGAAGCCCTCGACTCCGACTTTTGGATGTAACAGTCACCTTCAAGTGCATCAATGAAGACCATGCGTCGCATCTTCACCCTCGGGAGCATCTCATCAACAGAATGTGCTCGAGTAAACAAGTTCATTTTGGGAGGACGTGAGAGAACGAGAAGCAAACCCTCTCCATGCCACTATTTATAGGCCGGGCAAATCAAACCCATGCGCCAAGTGGCTGGCTCTCCGAATCCCGTACAATGAATTTATATTAATGGTGATGAACCTGACGCTTCGAATTCAGCCAAGTCAAGACGGCTACTTAAAGCACTCAAAGAACGTAACAGTCGGGCCCATAAAGACGTGTCATGCAAAGTGGATACGCCGGCCAGACCGCGCATCGTACTGACGCGCCCAGCTTCCATCAACCTCATAAGGATGTGCCCCCATGCGTCCCTATGCGCCTAGTGGAATGCCGATCGATGCGCCCACTCAATAAACCCATCACCTGTCAAAAGAACATTAAATGCTGAAGTCTGACAAAGTTGGCAGCACGTCCCCTGAGGACCGAACAGTTGACAGCTTTTTCAGAAAATGAAGCGCCGCCGACGTCAGCATCATCATTACTCCCCTCCGGCGGTTACAAACCACGTGGCCGCCCAACCATCTCGCATGCGCCTCCGCAGCCATGTGCCTAAATCTCTGCATGTGCCTCAAAAGTCGTGCGCCTCAGACTTTTTCTCTGATCCCTAAAGACAGAAGTAAAGTCACTACTGAAGCCCCGCATGCGCCTCAAAAGCCATGCGTTCCGACTGGTTCGTGACTCCTAAAGGTTACGAGCCAAAGCCTCCTCATGCGCCCAATCCCAGGCGCATCCGATCAGATCACTCCCCACCAAATCCGAGATCTTCGAGCCATGGACCTACGACACGCGTCCTTTGACTTGATTCAGCCTATGAAGGGGTGTTAATCACCCAAGATCTCAGCAACTGAAAGATCTTCTCCGTTGCTACGTGTCAGCTCTGCCGCAGCCCACGACAGCAACAAGAAAAGTTTAACACCTCAATCAGGGCGCATCGCCCATGCTCCTCCATCAGCAACCACCACGTGGCGTCCCCACGTACAAGCGCATCCTACAAGCGCGCATGAGCAGCCAGCCTGCAAAGCTATAAATAGAGGGATCATCTCCTTCTAACACACACACACACAGACAGAGACACATCGTACAACCATCAGCAACATATAAAGAGAGGCAGATACAGACACTCAACGTCTTCTTCCTCTCCGCAAGCTCCTGCACCTAGAGCAACCCAGATCTTCAGAGAACCGAGAACCGTCGTCAGATCGTCAACGGAGTCAACGCATTACCACTCGCTCCATCGGTACAAGGGATCCAGATAAACAAAAGTGTGCTCCTAGGATTACATCTAAGTCCTACATTGTAACACTGTTCTGTTTGTATTGAAATTACATCAAAAGATTTTAATGGCAAACAAACGCCTCAACAGAATAATTTTACAATAAGGTGGAAGAACAAAAGAAACCTACTCGTTGCCAGGGTTACGTCTGGTGGTCACCATCTGGCTGGAAGGTAGGTAGATCCTCTGGAGCTACTCTGATATCTGGCCATACAAAACCAGCTGGGTCAGACCCCAGAAAGAGCAAGTGCCACAAAGGAGGCTTCACTTAGGAACTAAAACCAGCATATCACAATAGAATATTAAAGATAAATAATAAATAAAGAACTGATAACAATAGAGATAACAACAGTAAACTGAGTACGAAGAAACCATTCAAGTAGCCAGGTCACAACCCTTAAACCAAACAAGGACCGGGGTTGTAACCCTTCACCTGAATAGAAACCCGTCTCAAATACTATTGGTAAGGTAACAAGACAATAAACGAAGAGAGGACACAGAACTGCTCCGAGAGCCAGGTTACAACCCTTAAACCAAACAAGGACCGAGGTTGTAACCCTTCGCCTGAACAGAACTGGACCACTGATCTTTATTGCTAAGGCTAGTATGAATAATTAATCATACTGTTAAAGGAAAGTAAAACATGACGAGCATGGCATGGGGTACAATAAGACATTAAACGAAGAGAGGACACAGAACTGCTCCGGGAGCCAGGTTACAACCCTTAAACCAAACAAGGACCGGGGTTGTAACCCTTCGCCTGAACAGAACTGGACCCCCAATCTTTATTGTTAAGGTAGGATCAATAAGCAGGACGATATATGATAAGATAACCATGGAACTATTCAGATAGCCAAGTTACAACCCTTAAACCAAACAAGGACCGGGATTGTAACCCTTCATCTGAACAGAACTTGGTATTCTATCATTTATCGATACAAGAAATCATGTCATGATACAATCTTGTACCGGATCACGATAAACTAGACTGGCTGAACTCCATCCAATCAATCACGGCCAAACAATAAGTACGACTTGATACTTTAACTAACTAGGGTTATCACAGGCCTAGTTACTATCAAGATGCAATAAGATTATCCCAACAGCCACAAGTCCTGCAGACCATCCGGTTATCCGGGTCGAATGTCTATTTATGAAGGGTGCACCACATGACTGTGTGCTGAAAATGTGCCCTATTCGTCGGTAGGCTACAAGTCCACTTAATGCGCCCAGATAACGGGATTGCCTGTAGCTGGAAATCTCTTCATGTCTACTGAATTATTCTAGTTTATTAGTCTTAGTCAATTACTGTAGGTATCCCTGATCGTGGTACTCAGGGATCCCCACCCTAGACATGATGCAAGACAGTACTGATTTATTTGTACAAACACAATCGTCCACGGTGTCCAAGTCATTCATACTTGTCGTGTCAGGCTAGCTGTCATAACAGTATATCATCATATATCATGTCAGTTTGCTTGTCGAGAGTGCGCCACGGTGGGCCACTATCGTGTTCAGGAATTATGCCAGAATTACATGACATAAACATATATGAGACATTTTAATAATACTAATAATAGTAATAATAATAATAATAAAGTGAACGAGACTGTAGAAGGAGCCATGCGGCAGAGGACATGCGCGCTTACGCAGCTGGGGACTGCGCGCTCATGCGACTGGAATAAGGGCAGGTGCATACGGCTGGGGAAGGAAGGGGGCGCATGCGACAGCGAGAACTCAAGCTTATGCGGCTGCGGGTGGAAGGGCCCATGCGGCAGCGGAATGACAACCTTATACGGCTGTAAAGATAGGAGTCTTATGCGGCTGAGATCCAAGGGCAGCTTATGCGGCTCGCGAGGAGCAAGCCTTATGCGGCTGGAGGATCAATAGATATATGCGGCTGGAGATAGTCTAGGCCTTATGCGGCTGCGAAGAACCTCTCATGCGGCTGGAAATGAATGAGTTCATGCGGCTGAAGGAAAAGTTCATACGGCTGAATCATGGAGTCTCATGCGACAAAAGTTCATGCGGCTGCGGGGGTGATTAGCTTATGCGGCTGGGAGACCAACAAGGCCATACGGCTATGGAGACTTGCCGCATGAAAGTCATACGGCTAAGGCTACCATGCGGCTGTGAAAACTGTTCTTCTTCTCCACTGATCCGAGAAGAATAACCATGAAGTCCTTGACTTCAAGGCTCCATAATTTCCTCATTCTAAGTCCAAATCTAGACTTCCATAGGTCAAAATGGGGCAGAATGAAATGCTCTACAACATGGAACCAACAAAACTTGGAAATAATAATGTTAAGTAGATCAAAAGCCAAGAAATTCGAAAATACTATAAACTTAGATCTACCCAAATTGAACCATAGAAATTGAAAATGCTAAGTACTAAAGTGTGTTAGAATCTCAAGAGGAAGAGAATGGAACAATAAAAACGAAGTTCCTCCATGAAGCAAGCTACACTTGCGTAATCTCTCTCTCTTACTCTCTTGGTGGTTGAAGAAGTAATGGTGGAGAAGAAAAAGTAATAGAAGGAATTAATGAGAAGAGAGAGAAGGGAGTGGGTTAATAAATGGTGAGGAGGTGGTAGGTGGGGGTTCACCTTTGGTTCATGATGGACCAAGCAAACCAATCCAGCCGAACCAACCCAAGAATAAACCAGCTAATGAAATGCTAGAATAAATCAAGCAGGAGGACATACAATACGGGTCAAATTACGTATACGTATACCAAGATACGCAATACGAACCACAGACATTACAGGTTCAAGCCATGTCTCTTTGATACAAAAAATGCATGCCGGCTCCCTCCCCTTCTACTTCTCCTTGAACAAGTACCATGTGGCGTCGTAACTGTCTATCGTACTGGCTCGCCATACACAATTCCAGTCATGGTTGAATTCGTCAAAAACTTGCATGTTAAGTTTACCATCCACCTTTCCGAACTTCAACTTACATTGGGATTGTATATTACGATTTACATGAAAAGTACATAGCAATGTATCCGCTTGAGGAAACACAATCCGAATAGCATTAATTAGAGCATACTCTCTGTCGGTAACAAAAACAGAGGGCTCTCTATGACCGGTGTAAAGTATTTTTAGTTTCTCCAACGTCCATGTGTATTCTTCAAGTTTTTCACTCTTCATGAAGCAAAAAGTAACTAGAAATATTTTCCATGTAGAGGTGAAGCCGACAACATGAAAGAAAGGCATCTTGAACTTATTGGTCTTGTACGTACAATCAAGAACTAACACGTCGACAAAAGACCGAGCCAAATGTGTGCAATCGGGATGAGCCCAAAAGATTGAAATGACTTCATTGCTCTGGGGATGTCTTCTATGGTGCTCAACATAATGATTATCTCCAAGCAACTTCAGCACTTCTTGCATCGCCATTCTCGATTTCGACCGAATGGCGTTAGAAGAAGATAGGGCACTGTATATTGACTTCATTGTAGACTTGTTCTTCTCATCTTCATGTCGTATGACGGAATATATTTGTCTCGGTGCAACTCCGGAAGTGGACAAGTCTTTGACTATCTTCTTCTCCGTATTGTTCAACCGTCCGACATACGGATGATCCAATAGTGTTTCGGCAATCTCGTGGTTGTGGATTCCATTCTTGACTTGGACTGTCCACTTCGCTTCTTCATCGTTTCTAATATAGATTTTGAATGGACAACCATATTTTCTCGTTCCAACATTCTTTTTGAAACTTTACTTTGGATAACTTTATCTTTCTTATGGCTTCTGAACACACTACCTCGTTCACATGAAACCACCGTAGTTTGTTGTCCCGGACGGTTTCGGGCCGATCTAGATATCCCAAGAACTATGTTGTTTGCCCGTCCAACTTCTCGGCACCAATTTAGCGCACCTTCGCTTGATTCAAACCACATATCGGTCCAGAATAAATGGCCTACATCGACGCCAATTGGAGCAGCTACCTTGATACCGGAAGATGATAAGTCCTACAATATAATTTAAAGTTAATAAAACTAAATAACACAACACCAAAACTATGGAAACTACTGCCAAAATATAGGACTGCAGAGGGAAAGGTAGTCCTTGCAATAATCAGGACTGCCACCACTCTGGCAGTCCTTCTGGTCTAAAGGACTGCCGCGGTTTTGGCAGTCCTGTATTTAGAGGTGGACTGCCAGAGTAGTGGCAGTCCTGTGTGTCACAACCCCGAATTTCACCCGACGTGAATGTTAAAATTTACTTACCAATAGTGCATCTGAAGCAAAAATGTGTTCTTCGGACATAGTGGGACGAGAGTCTACTACATTCGATGACCCGGGTTCTTCCATGTTCTTTTTTTCTAAATTAAACACATATAAATCATAATTTATATGTGAAATTATTGTTGGAAAGTCTACAAATATATTAATTAGATGACATACCCATTAACGGAAGAAGTCGATGACACTATAACTAAAATTTGCACCCAAAATCTTCACAATGGCTTGGTTGGGAGAAAATTTGGGTTAGGGTTTACAATTTTATGACCTAGAAATTTTGAGGAGAAGAAAAGAGTAGAGGGAGAGAAGAAGAGCTGTGAAATAAAATGAAGTTGGTATTTATATCATTCTTTGGACTAGCCCCAAGTAAACAATTTTGATGGCAAACTTGTAATTTTTTCTAAAATTTTTGGGATAGTCCCTAGTACTATGTGTGGTGCCCTTAGAAAAACCCATCTAAAAGTTGGTCTGTTAAAAGAGCATATATATGGTTTTCTTTTAAAAGAATGTATTCATCGTATATTGGCGGATGGGAATCCAAATCCGTTTCTATGGGATTTGGGCCTTGTTTGGTTGGCGGAAAACTTTTTTTGATTTTTTGCTCACATGAAAAATTGTAATTCCATCAACTGTATTTTTCAATGTTTGAAAAGTCAGAAGTATAATCAGAATACATTGTAGAGCAGGAATATTTTAATTCTATAATTTTGTAAAAATATAAAAATCTTCGAAGTAATGCATAGAACCATTTTTTTTCTCTATGTTTCTTTCTTTGATTCTGCGAACCGAGTATGGCCTTAGGCTATCTCCAACCCTTGTCCTCAAAAACCTAATTGAGAATTTCTCCTCAAAAAACTCCTCCAACCGGTCCTCAAAATGAGGATGAATCCTCAAAAAGTTTGAGGATATGAGCACTGATCCTCAAATTTGAGGAGAGAGAATAAAAATTCTCAAATTTGAGGATCCACTGTTCATGACAATTTTGTCCTCCAAGATGTACCTAATTATTAGTATATCCTACATATGTTAAACACTAAATTTAATTAACTTAACATATTTTTAAGTTATAATTATAAATAATATAATAATAATACTAGTAAAATATTCTTGTTGAGATCTTCAAATATAATTTAATATTGAATATATTTATTATAATATTATCTATACGTTAATGTTTATGAAATATTATAAATAATATATTTAATATTATAAAATATTAAATAATATAAATAATATTATAATATTTTTATTATAATATTATCTCGATAAATAATATTAATAATATAACGTTAATATATTTGATTATATTAAATGGTTGTGAAGAAATAAATAATGGTTGTTTATTATTTGAAGATTGATAGATTTGAAATGTAAAATTTTAAGGATAGCATCATAGAGGAATATTTTTTGTTGAGTCCTCAAATTGAGAAAATTTTTGAGGATGGGTCAGTGGTTGGCCTTAGGTCATAATGATTTGGATATATAGAAAGTAAATAAGGAGAGGTAGTTGGTGGCTTGGTGTCAACACTCCGACAACCCTCAAGAGAGCATGAAGATTAGAATTGACCCACGATTATTCGGGAAGAATAAAAAAAGTTAATAATTCAAATATAGTTCTCGTAATTCACATATTCTAGATTGCAATTTTTTTATATTTTATTATTATTTTTTGGTGCTTGAAAACATCATGAATATAGTCAAAATACATCCTAAAATTTTTTTAATGCAAAAATTTGTGAGAAAAAGTGAATACTTGGAAAGAATAGGAGAAGCATTTTTCTCACAATTTTCTTTTTTTTTTAGAATCATTTTTTTTATTTCACATCGAAAGAGAAAATGAATGACTTTCTTTTTCAATTTTATGATAGAGAATGGGCTTGGAGAATTCCTTCCAAAATTTAAATGATCCTGACAGTGTTATAAATGTGATTGTCACTTTCTCCAATAATAGATTGCCACTTTCTCCAATAATACAACTAGGGCTGTCCCTGGGATAAGTCGAACAAGTCATCGACCTTGGAGAACCCCCTTGATTAGGACAACCCTCTGAGGCCTCTAAGTCCCCAGCTCTCTGAGCTAGGGCTGCAAACGAGCCAAGACGAGCCAAGTTTTTGTAAGCTTGAGCTTGGCTTGACTATAATTAATCGAGCTCGAGCTTGATAAATTTTTTATTTTAGAGCTTGAGCTTGACTCGAGCTTGTTTATATTAAGCTTGAGCTTGGATTGGATTGAACTCGAACTTGGCTTGATAAGCAAGTTTGATTCAAGCAAGATAGACAAGCTCGATAAGCTCAAAATCAAGCTCGTTTAGCTTTGAGTTCAAGCTCGCTCAACTTTATTTCAAGCTCACTAAACCTGATTTCAAGCTTAACAAGCAAGATTTCAAGCTAGATAGATTTGAATTCAAGTACCTGTAATATGAACAATTTATTTTAAAAATAATTAAAAAAATTCTTTAATATCAATTATTACGGACATTAAATATATAATGCACATGACAATTTTGTTATACAAACATATACAAAATTAGAATTCAACAAAGAACAAACGAGCTTCTAAACGAGCTCTTAAACGGGCTTTTAAATGAGCTAGCTTGCATGCTCAAAAACGAGCTAGCTCGCGAGCTCAAACGAGCCGAGTACTCCCAAGCTTGAGCTTGGCTTGTTTATTAAACGAGTTCGAAAATGAAGCTTGAGCTCAGCTTGTTTACCAAACGAACCGAGCTCAAACGAGCTTTTATTAGGGGTGCAACTTGGGCGGGCTAAACCCGAGCCCGATTGGATAAACACGTTAATGGGTTGGGTTAGGGTTGAAGATACACGGGTTCGGGCTCGGGTATGGCTTAAAATATTTGAACCCGATCAAAATTTGGGTCGGGATCGGGTTCATGCGTCGGGTTACCCGAAGAACCTGATATATATATATATATATTTATATATATATATATATATATATATATATATATATATATATATATATATATATATATATATATATATATATATATATATATCAAAAGCCCCCCTTAGAAAACCCCCTAAAAAAACCCCTCACTCTAATTCGTAATATTAATGTTAATTTAATATTTATTTTTTTATTTTTTTATATTAATGTTAATGTTAATGTTAATATTAATGTTAATGTTAACGTTAATGTTAATATTAATTTTAATGTTAAGTTTAATATTAATTTTAGTATTTAATGTTAATATTAACATTAATATTAACATTAACATTAATATTAACATTAATATTAACATTAAATTACGGATTAGAGTGAGGGAATTTTTTAGGGGGTTTTCTAAGGGGGGGCATTTGATCCGCTTCCTATATATATATATATATATATATATATATATATATATATATATATATATATATATATATATATATATATATATATATATATATATATATAATTGCAAATGAACTCTAGTCTAGTGGTTAAGAGAGATGCATGCAGCCCGAGTGGTCAGGAGATCGATTCCAAGTGGGAGGCATTCGCCACAATTACCTTCTTTCAATATATATATATATATATATATATATATATATATATATATATATATATATATATATATATATATATATATATATATATATCATTTAGAAACCAAAGTCCGTGTCAAAGACACCCAGCCGGCTTTGGCCCGGGAGCCGTGGAATAAATCCACCCAGCCGTCCCCGTTGGGGCTCGATCCTACGACCTCCCCCCTATATGCCAATGGATAGGCTATATGTAAAACCCGCATTCTTGATTATTGGAGTAAGGGAATTATTGTACTTTTGGTTTGAACATCAGATTTTGGTTGCACTATCATAGTATTAGAGTTATTATTATTATTATTATTATTATTATTATTATTATTATTATTATTATTATTATATTAGTCGGATCAGAAAAATATAATTTTAAAAATTAATTATTTGGATTTTTTATTGTGGCCCTGTCCGGATCCTGTGTCCGGAGTCCAACCCCGAGTCCGGACACCGACTCCGAGTTCGAACTCGATTTCCCGAAGCCCGACTCAGTTCCGAACCCGGCCTTATTTCTCCCTTTTAAATTCCGGTCATTATTATATATGTTGTTTTTTAAAAAAAATTAAACAAATCCTAAACCCTTTCTATTTCGCCCACACGTGGACCCAGCACCCAGCTTCCCACGACTCAGCTGCTCCCCTTATTTCTTCTCAGCTCTTTTCCTTCCTCTCCACATCTTCATTCCCACTCTCTCCATATAATCCCACCACCACCACTCATCCATCTCCCTCACTCTCATTTCCTTCTCAAATTCCTATTCCCACTTCATACCCTCTCTCACGAACAGCACCAGAACCACCCCCATCTCACCCTCACTCCCATTCTCCCTCACCAGAACCTCCGGCCGTGCCCGCGCCCGGCCAACTCCGGCCGACCCCGTGCCCCCGTTCCCGTCTGCGACCCGCCGGAGCCCACCGCCTCCGACCCGGGCCTTCCGCCGGCCGCCTCCCGGCCGCTCCCCATCAGCCGAGCCCCGCCGGCCGCCTCCCGTGCCCGGCCAGCGCCCCGCCGGCCGTCTTTCGCGCCGGCCAGACCCCACCGGCCTCCGCTCGCCTCTGTCCCGAGGCCGCGCCTTCCCCGGCAACCCCCTGCGCGCTGTTTCGCGCGACCCCGTGCCGTTTCGGCCAGATCTGTTTTCGACGAACCCTTCTGTGTGCTGTCCCGCCGAACAGCATCTCTCCGGCGACCCAGAGTCCCCGTGTCGCTGGCCAGCGCCTTTCCAGCGTGACCCCGAGCCCTGTCGGCTCTGCCCCAAGTTCCGCAGCGCTTTTTCGAGCTGGTTTTCCGCCGTCCGTGATTTTTATTCTTCTAATATTTGCATCTGAGAGCTCTAGCCAAGCAATTGAGGTATAACTTCGTGTCCCCGTGTCCCTCCCGTAGATAGTCTATGATGACGTGGTCCCGATCCCGTTTCGGGATTCGGTATTTTGAATATGGTTGCTTTTGGGTGATACGTAGAGTATCGGTTACGTCGCGGCATATTTTCTATTTTGGTTATGTTGTGCTATGGTTATTTTGGGTTGGATATTCATTTTAGGCTGGTAATTAGTGATCCCTGGTTTGGGATATTTATTTGTGTTGCGGATTGGCATCCTCCCAGGATTGGGTTGTCCCAGTTACAGAGGAGGTGCTGTCGAAATTTTCGGAAAGGTTTTCAAAATAAAAGTATTTAATTAAATTGGCAAATAAAATTCTATTCTCAAATTCGGTCTTTGCAAACGATTTACAAAATTGGTTTTGTCGGCTTTAAATACGAATTTTGTGAGTTTTCGTATCCCCGTTAGGCGACGACCGTATCGGTCGAATGAGCCTCGGCAAAACGCAAACGATACAGGGTCACCTGTACGTTGAGACGTTAGCCAGCAACATGAGATTGCACGACCAAGTCTGAGACACTTTAGTTTTTATTTTAATTATAATTTATTTTTTAGAACTGGTACTGCTTTTAGTATTTATGGTGCAGGGCCTCGACCTACTGTTTGGACCGTTTGCAGCACTCAGAGATCGCCTTAGGATTAATTAATTTATGTAAATAATTTGTAAGGGCATAAGCCCAGTTTTTTCTTTATTTCTCTGTGACCTTGTATTGTGTAGCGTAGCTTTTTCTTAATTTTTTAGAATGTTGTTTTCGCCGTTAAACGCGTAGAATATAAAATAGATATATTTTTTATAAAGAAAATTAATAAGTTTTCTCATAATAAATAATCTAGTAATTTAGCAATTCACATGTTTTCTCATTTAAAAGAAAAATTCTAGTTTTATTTATATATATTTAAAATACAAAGTTTTGCCAAATTAACCAGTAATTGCTATTTTTCCAATTAATCAGTAACCGACTTATTCAATTAAAATGATAACGAGCGTAGTTGCGACGTTAGACAATTTCTGGTAGATTAATTAATAACTTAAAATCTGACTAGGGTCTGCTTCTAGATATTGTAACTAGCACACCTAGAATGGTTTCATTATGGTTCTAAGTCAAGGTTCTCAACTGTAGGATCTCGGAGACATACTTGACTTCCTCCTCGGTACCGACATTCCCGATCCAGTCAATTAACAGAGGCAAGTTACGGTTATGTTTTCTTGTATTTTATTTAGTAATTATCAAGTTGCATGTTAAACCAAATTGCTACATGAAACCCTCTCCTAGGGTTCGAATATTGATTGATATTGATTATAGGGATTGGGGGAATAGTGTAACGTTTATGGCCAATACCCCTCATATTGCATATTGATTGTGCGAGCTTATCCCTCTTACACACGGAGATAAGCCGTATCGCGTCGCTAGGATGCTATTGTACAACCCAAGCTGGTCATAGACGATTACACATTCAAATCACATGGTTTTAAATTGTTAAATTGCTGGAAAATATTGTTTCAACTGTTTAGCCTGCACTTTTCCATTATTACTTGAAATGTGAGATACATATTCGTACTTGCTCCCTCCTGACTGGAGATCCACATTTTTAAGTGACATTGAGGATGTTGAGCTATTGTACAATAGCTACTATGACCCGGTATTGTATCCTGTGGTGTTGCCAGAGTCTCCTTTGGAGGACGCAGAACCTGAGGCCGATGAGCCGACCGCCTAGCTAGTCGTTTTCTCGTTTTCTAGTTTTATTGTTTTGGAGTTTTGTTAGTTTGAATTCAGTACTTTGTATCAGCTCTTCCATTTCCAGTTGTACTTTTCAATTGGTGAATAAAAGTTTTAAAATTTTCGTATATACAAGTTGTGACAAATATATAGTTATGGTTGTGAATACCTGCATATAGAACAGCTTACTGCCGCCGTCTCACAACGGTGCAGGCTGGACATGATCCGGTTTGACCCAAACAATTTTGGGATCGGATCGTGACATGTTTTTAGTGGTGGCCCATGCAAGTCAAAACAACAACTTAGGTAAACATATCTAGAAACAATTAGAACACTAGAACATTGATTTGTCACAACATAGGTCCAAATTATATACTATAAGTAAATATTTTTGTTTGTTATAGACTGGTAGGCTATCTTGCTTATGTTTTGCATCCTAAACCTTATCCAGCATAGGCCGATTGTATGGTGGTCTATTTTACTATCTACTTTAGTTTCTAGATTTTATATATCTTTTAGTGTCCCTTGGCTTTCAGAGGTTATCTTCCTCCATATCCTTATCATACTCCAGCATTCCTTAGCATCCATACTCTTTTGTTATTTATGGATTAGGATTAGATTTTTCCTAATCTCCTTCTTCAACAAACCAATTTCAAAATTTTCAATTATTAGTTGATCAAATCATACTTCTCTATCTTTATTTAGAATCTAGATCATTTCACTATTGAGAGTTTCAAATTCTCCTTTAGCAAACTTGGTAAACTTTTATCTATCCAGAGTATTTTTACGACTAGTGATTCCAACCATTTATCTTGACATTATTTTCAATTGACTTTCTTGGGACCAATCCCGAACCAAATTCTTCTGGAACCATAAAGTCCCAAGGTTAATTATTACCAAAAGAATTGGTTCAACTTAGCTTGTTCACGAATCTTCCAAGGGGATTATTTTCCAAAAATAATTCCAATATTGATTGATATTTCCTAATTTATTCTAAGACCAAGAATATTTTCTTTTGTTGACTTCCTCCACTCAACCTGAAACCTTACTCTCTCTAAGAACTTCTTGATCAGTTCAAGGCCTAGGAAGCTTCCAAAACTCAATACTTTTTTTTGTTGATTATTACTAGATGATACCCTGTAGAGTTGTAATAAGATATCTTTTGAATTCGTAAGAATTTGCTGAATCTTTCCGATATGAATCGACCCTTGATTACACTCTTTGTTGGCAGTGTCTTTCACAAAGTCATGTTTCCCTTACAATACGAATTCTGAAAACTTAGAAGATTCTAATCTTAATGAGAATATATGGCAGTACTTATCAAAGAAATATTGGTGTTAAGATTTGAGAAGAATGAAATTCTTCTTAGATACGTGTTAGTGCTCGAGGTGATAATGACATGAGGAGTGAAATTCTAATCTGAATGAGTTATAGTGATAGGACAAGCAACTTATCGAGAAAATATATTACGGAGTGTAAGGGTGAAAAGATATATGGATATTTAGGGATCGAAATCATTTATGGAAAAGGCAGGGATGCAGTAACGATCAATTAATTATGTGACTTAGAGGTTGAAAAAAAAAATGATAAATACTGAGGTGTTCTTTAAGGAGGAATAAACATAAAGTATATGGTGAACAAAAAAAAATCTATAAATGATTGCGGGGCAAGGAATTTTAACTCGAGGTACAACTTAACTAAGGACGACAATTGATAATAAGGAGAGGAATCGAGGATAATTGAATCTTATGAATATGATTGTGAGTAATACGAAGTTAAGAGATATGTGATGAAAAAAAATCAAAAATTCACTTGGTAAATTCGAGGTCGTGGAAAAAGATAAATACAGAGGTGTACTTTAAAGAAATGACATATTGAAAAAAAATCTACACATGGTGGGCGGAGCAAGAAAACTCGAGGCACAATTTAATTGAAGACAACGATTGATGATGAAGAGATGAATCATGGTGTTTGAGTTTTATAAATAAGATTGTAAGTATTATAAGAAAAAAAATATGTACGATGAATTGAAACGTACCATCGATGAATGAAACAAAATATTTGAAACTTGAGGACTACTCAATTGGGGATTGAAAATACAAATCGAAAGACCCAGATGTTATAAATAAGAGATCAAAGGATTAAGGGATGCAATAAACTACTCCTGAGAAAAATTTTATTGGCTAAGTGATAACAACAAAATTAGAAGCTCAAGATGGAATAACCGAACTTCCATTTGGTCAAGGATTTTGAATCAAATGTTTAAATCAGGAGATGTCAAATGTACGTGATGGTGAAAATAGAAGTCTAAAGGAATACAAGATTGATGATGGATTAGACAGTTGCATAAGAATATCATTCACGACCAGTTTAATTTTGGAAGAATATTGGGTTGATTTTCTAGAACATTATTTTCTTTAAGATACCCAATTTTTAGTAACACTATTTCGTATGTATTCGTGACTATACATGACTTTGCTTGACATGACAATTTAACCATTTCTTAGTGTGTCTTTTGCAATTCTTAGACTTTACAGCACTGTTAGAATCATAGAGATGGAATATTGATAAAGATAGGAAGATAGGATGTGTAGGATCATGAATAAGTGAGTTGGTGACCATAGAGTAGTTTGGATAACGAAGTTAAATCATGATGTTTTGAGAATTACCACTTGAGGGAGAAGTGGTGCAAGAATCAAAAAATGATGATGAAAAAAAGGCTAATGATTGTAAAAAATTGATGACTGAGAAAATGTTTCATAACTGAGGTACCATTTTTGAGATATAACCAACAGTTGATGATGTCTTTCGTCCCATGACTTTCTGTTAGAATAAGACCCTGTTTTATTACCATTACAGGTGTAGCTAGTAGTATTTAAATAGTCTATAGAATTTTATTACGGGATCAGTATTTATGAGAAGTTGGATTACAATTAATATTTGGATAAAATACGAATATTGAAAGAAATCTTGATCAATGAATGTAAAGTTTGGACATGATTGGAGGGAACTTATATATTAATCTTTGTTGTTGAATGACAAATTTGGTTTGACAAACTTTTGACAACAAGTTGGAAGAAAATCGCAATTATACGACTCTAAACGGTGACATAACGGAAAAGTTTTAAGTGACATATATTTGAGAAAAGACTTTTGTAACCCAGTTATTGAAAGGGTTGTTGCGACAAATTGATTATAAAGACAAAATATGGGACTATAAATTCATCGATATGTGATAAAAGGGTTACTAATGCTTGATATTGAGTTAAAGGCATGACACCAAGTGGAATGTATCAAGATTATTTTGGAGCGTATATAGCGACGCAATACGAAACTGGATCCTTGGTAAATGTTAAATTGATCGGTAAGGTAATAAGAGGGTACAAATTATTGGAGAATAATTATGTGGATTTAAGTAACTTATTTTTGCACAAGTATTTTGCCGATTTATGATTTGGAAATAAGAGCATGCTAAAAGTAATTTTGCACAATTATTTCGGTGATTAACAATTCAGAAATGGAAGCAAACATTAAATTGTGGACAATAGCCGTATTTCTAAGGAGGGAAGAACGTTCTTGCATGAATTGACTAAGATAGTTCTTTTGTAGCTGACCTAGGGATTGCCAACATTATTAAGAGATAATCAAGGTAGTAATTGTAAAGGTTTGATCATCCCCTAACAGTACCCTTAAATTTCGAGGACGAAATTTTCTAAGGAGGAAAGGTTGTAAAACCCGCATTCTTGATTATTGGAGTAATGGAATTATTGTACTTTTGGTTTGAACATCAGATTTTGGTTGCACTATCATAGTCTTAGAGTTATTAGCTAGCATTATTATTTATTATTATTATTATTATTATTATTATTATTATTATTATTATTATTATTATTATTATTATTATATTAGTCGGATCAGGAAAATATAATTTTTAAAAATTAATTATTTGGATTTTTTATTGTGGCACTGTCCTGATCCTGTGTCCGGAGTCCAACCCCGAGTCCGGACACCGACTCCGAGTTCGAACCCGATTTTCCGAAGCCCGACTCAGTTCCGAACCCGTCCTTATTTCTCCCTTTTAAATTCTGGTCATTATTATATATGTTGTTTTAAAAAAATATTAAACAAATCCTAAACCCTTTCTATTTCCTCCACACGTGGACCCAGCACCCAGCTTCCCACGACTCAGCTGCTCCCCTTATTTCTCCTCAGCTCATTTCCCTCATCTTCACATCTTCATTCCCACTCTCTCCATATAATCCCACCACCACCACTCATCCGTCTCCCTCACTCTCATTTCCTTCTCAAATTCCCATTCCCACTCCATTCCCTCTCCCACGAACAGCACCAAAAACACCCCCATCTCACCCTCACTCCCATTCCCCCTCACCAGAACCTTCCGTCATGCCCGCGCCCGGCCAACTCCGGCTGACCCCGATCCCCCGTTCCCGTCCACGACCCGCCGGAGCCCACCGCCTCCGACCCAGGCCTCCCGTCGGCCGCCTCCCGGCCGCGCCCCATCAGCCGATCCCCGCCGGCCGCCTCCCGTGCTCGGCCAGACCCCGTCGGCCTCTGCCCGCCTCTGTCCCGAGGCCGCGCCTTCCCCGGCAACCCCCTGCGCGCTGTTCCGCGCGGCCCCGTGCCGTTTCGGCCAGATCTGTTTCCGACGAACCCCTCTGCGTGCTGTCCCTCCGACCAGCATCTCTCCGGTGACCCCGAGTCCCCGTGTCGCTGGCCAGCGCCTTTCCGGCGTGACCCAGAGCCCTGTCGGCTCCGCCCCGAGTTCCGCAGCGCTTTTCCGAGCTGGTTTCCCGCCGTCCGCGGTTTTTATTCTTCTAATATTTGCATCTGAGAGCTCTAGCCGAGCAATTGAGGTATAACTTCGTGTCCCCATGTCCCTCCCGTAGATATGATGACGCGGTCCCGATCCCGTTCCGGGATTCGGTATTTTGAATATGGTTGCTTTTGGGTGATACGTAGAGTATCGGTTACGTCGCGGCGTATTTTCTATTTTGGTTATATTTTGTTGTGGTTATTTTGTGTTGGATATTCATTTTGGGCTGGTAATTAGTGATCCCTGGTTTGGGATATTTATTGGTGTTGCGGATTGGCATCCTCCCAGGATTGGGTTGCCCAGTTACAGAGGAGGTGCTGCCGAAATTTTCGAAAATATTTTCAAAATAAAAGTATTTAATTAAATTGGTAAATAAAATTCTATTTTTAAATTCGATCTTTGCAAACGATTTATAAAATTGGTTTCGTCGGCTTTAAATGCAAATTTTGTGAGTTTTCGTATCCCCGTTAGGCGACGACCGTATCGATCGAATGAGCCTCGGCGAAACGCAAATGATACAGGGTCACCTGTACGTTGAGGCGTTAGCCAGCAACATGAGATTGCACGACCGAGTCTGAGACTTTTTAGTTTTTATTTTAATTATAATTTATTTTTTAGAACTGGTACTGCTTTTAGTATTTATGGTACAGGGTCTCGGCCTACTGTGAAACCCGTAAAATTTTAGTTAATTGAATAATTTAATTAGCTAATTAATATTATAAATCATTATTTGTTAATTTAGGAAAATTGTATTTTAGAAAAATTTATTATTTCTGGATTTTTTTAGTTGGACCTAACTCGTTCCGAACCCATCTTGAACCCAAGTACAATTTTTCCCGAAATTAATTGTGAGTCCCTTAGTATTTATATATATTTACCATTTTCCTTATTTAAAGAAAAAGAAAACTTTTTTTAAAAACAAAACTTTCATTAAAACTTTAACTTTCTTTACAACCTCTTTAAACTTTCTCTTTCTTAAACTAACAGCAAGGAAAGTTTTTCCTTTCCTTCTCATACGTTCAGCCACAGCCAATCCCTCGGCTTCGAAACGTCCACCCGACCCTTCCTTCCCGTAACTCCGATGACCCCTCGGATCTCTCGTAATCCCCAAATTCTCCTATATAAAACCCCATCTCATCCTCCATCCTCATCTATCCTCCCCCAAACCCTTATTTCCCAAACCCTAACCCCCAAATTCGGTGAACCCCGCCTGATTCTGCGCCCTTCCGGCAATTTTTCGGCCGCCCGATCCCCTCCGCAGGACCCCGGCCAGCACCTCCCTGCCCGGCGACCGTCCGCGCGAGCCACCCGCCGTCGGACCCCCTGCGCGGCCCCTTCCGGCCGACCCCACGCGGCTTTTCCGCCGTCGTACTTTCCCGAGCCACCCGCGGCCGCCCCCTTTGCGAGCCGTGTGCTGTTCACCTCCCTGAGCGACCCCGATCTGCTATCCACAGCATCCTGTGGGTTCTGATCGGCTGTTTCCGTGGCCGCAACCCGCTGTCTTCGTGTTCTGGAGTTTTCTGAGTTCGCGTGGATTTTCTTGTTCCCTAATTTTTCACCTGAGAGCTCTAGCCGAGCATCCGAGGTATATTTTCGGTGTTCCTGTGTCCCTCCCATTTCATGTCGATGATGACACTGTCTTGATCCCGATATGGGACTCGATTGTTACATATTTTAGTTCTAATTTCTGAATCAGAATTAGTTCATTGGTTCCGATTTAATTTCGGAATTTATGCTGTGAATTTTGGTTTAGTGTTCTGGTTCCTATTCGGGATTTGGATCTGATGTTTCCGACTTTGATTTAGAATAATCGGGTTTGCTTCTGATTCGAGTTCGATATTTTTCGAATTCTCGGATTGAATTCTGTTAGAACTCAAATATAGGTGGCTTAAACTCTGTGGATTTCTTTATGGTGTATGTATACATTTATGGTTTTGAGATGGATTTTTAGTTGGGTTGGCATTATTCCTGGTTTGGGATATGTTGGTTGTATTCTCCCATTATTGGGTTATCCCGATTACAAAGGAGATGCTGCCCGATTTTTCTAAAAATATTTAAAAATCTTTCGGTTTATTTCTTGAGTTCAACTATAGTCATTTAACAGTTTGGCTTTCGGATAATATTTTTGGGTTCTAGCGTAATACAAACGAAATCGGAACTTCCGGACGTTGAGGCATGAGCTAGAATGCAACATGACATTTTAGACCAAGTTCGAGACTTGCCATATTATTTATATTTTAAATAAAAATAATTATTTTAGAACTTGTTACTGGCAAATAGTATTTTGGGTGCAGGGCCTCGGCCTGCTGAATGGACCGCTACCCGGCGTTCAGAGTTCACCAGAAAATTCAATTACTTTAATTCGTGTAATTTATGTAAATAATTGTAAGGGCATAAGCCCAACTCTTTATCTTTTTCTGTAGCCCTGTAATAGTGTAGAGTAGCTTTTAAATTCTGGTTTTGTTGGTTTGTCGATAAACGCGTAAAATATCAAAAAGACATTATTTTGCATATAGAAAATTAATATCATTTTCTCACATTAAATAACTAGGAAAATTACAAGTTTGTTATTTAAACAAATTCACGTTCTTCTCATTTAAAGAAAAATATTAGTTTTATATATAATATTACAAAATACTAAGTTTTGCCAAATAATCGGAAAATGCGATTTTTAAATGTTAAATTGATTTTTCTTTGTAAATTAATAACTAGTAAATCACATCGATAAACGTGTTCTGGTAGAATTTGTAAATAACATAAAATTGGATTAGGACCAATTCTAGATATTGTAACTAGCACACCTAGATATGGTTTCATCTCTGATGCTAAGTCAGGATTCTCAATGTAAGATTTCGAGGACGAGTCTGATCTTCTATCCTGGAACCGACTTTTCAACCCAGTCATAAACAAAGGCAAGTACGATTGTGTTTATTTTTCAATTTAGTTAATAATTGTAATATTGCAAGATTAAACCACATTGCTACACGGAACTCTCTCCTAAAGTATTGATTGTTATTGATTGTGGGATTGGAGGAGTAGTGTAGTGTATTATGACCAATATCCCTCATATTGCATATTGATTGTGCGAGCTTACCCCTCTTATACACAGGGATAAGTCGTATCATATCACTAGGATACTATTGTACAACCCAAGCCGGTCATAAGCATTACATACTCAAATCACATTGTTTTCAATTGTGGAAAATTGCGGTAAAATATTGTTCAAGTATTTTAAACTGTTTAAATTTCAAATTTCTAATTATTAGTTAAATTGTTAAATTTTCATAATTGTACTTTGCTCCTTTTCTGACTGGATCTCCCACCCCCAATAGGTTCCTTTGATGAAGCTGAGCTATTGATAAATAGCTACTATGACCCGGTGCTTTATCCAGCTGTTCTGCCAGAGTCCCATTTGGAGGACGATGATTCTGTGGCTGACGAGCCAACTGCCTAGATGATGTTATTTTCCTTACTAGTTTGATGTGTTGAATAAAAGACAATTTTTATTTTATCAGTTGTATTAAATGAACCTTTTATTGGACAAGTTTTTATTATTCGAAATTTAGATGTTGTGACAAAATAGATTGTGTTATTGTGATTACCTGCATTTGGATACAGCTTACTGCCGCCATCTCACAACGGTGTAGGCTGGACATGATCCGATTCGATCCAACAATTTGGGACCGGATCGTGACATGTACTGTTTGGACCGTTCGCGGCACTCAGAGCTCGCCTTAGGATTAATTAATTTATGTAAATAATTTGTAAGGGCATAAGCCCAGTTTTTCCTTTATTTTTCTGTGACCATGTATTGTGTAGCGTAGCTTTTTCTTAATTTTCTGGAATATTGTTTTCGCCGTTAAACGCGTAGAATATAAAATAGATATATTTTTTATAAAGAAAATTAATAAGTTTTCTCATAATAAATAATCTAGTAATTTAGCAACTCACATATTTTCTCATTTAAAAGAAAAAGCCTAGTTTTATTTATATATATTTAAAATACAAAGTTTTGCCAAATTAACCAGTAATTGCTATTTTTTCAATTAATCAGTAACCGAATTATTCAATTAAAATGATAACGAGCGTAGTTGCGACGTTAGACAATTTTCGGTAGATTAATTAATAACTTAAAATCTAACTAAGGTCTGCTTCTAGAGATTATAACTAGCACACCTAGAATGGTTTCATTATGGTTCTAAGTAAAGGTTCTCAACTGTAGGATCTCGGAGACATACTTGACTTCCTCCTCGGTACCGACATTCCCGATCCAGTCAATTAACAGAGACAAGTTATGGTTATATTTTCTTGTATTTTATTTAGTAATTGTCAAGTTGCATGTTAAACCACATTGCTACACGGAACCCTCTCCTAGGGTTCGAATATTGATTGATATTGATTGTGGGGATTGGAGGAATAGTGTAACGTTTATGGCCAATACCCCTCATATTGCATATTAATTGTGCGAGCTTACCCCTCTTACACAAGGGGATAAGCCGTATCGCGTCGCTAGGATGCTATTGTACAACCAAAGCCGGTCATAGACGATTACACATTCAAATCACATGGTTTTAAATTGTTAAATTGTTGGAAAATATTGTTTCAACTATTTAGCCTGTACCTTTTCCATTATTACTTGAAATGTGAGATACATATTCGTACTTTCTCCCTCCTGACTGGAGACCCACATTTTTAGGTGACATTGAGGATGCTGAGCTATTGTACAATAGCTACTATGACCCGGTATTGTATCCTGTGGTGTTGCCAGAGTCCCCCTTGGAGGACGCAGAACCTGAGGCCGATGAGCCGACCGCCTAGCTAGTCGTTTTCCCCATTTTCTAGTTTTATTGTTTTAGAGTTTTGTTAGTTTGAATTCAGTACTTTGTATCAGCTCTTCCATTTCCAGTTGTACTTTTCAATTGTTGAATAAAAGTTTTAAAATTTTCGTATATACAAGTTGTGACAAATGTATAGTTGTGGTTGTGAATACCTGCATATAGAACAGCTTACTGCCGCCGTCTCACAACGGTGCAGGCTGGACATGATCCGGTTCGACCCAAACAATTATGGGATCGGGTTGTGACACTATATATATATATATATATATATATATATTTTATATATATATATATATATATATATATATATATATATATATATAATCCGGATCAAAAGCCCCCCAGCGGGAGCCCCCCCAAAAGTCCCCTAGTGCACCGTTGGATCGAGCGGGCTACATGGGGCCCGCGGGCGTGTCCCCTCGATCCAACGGTGCACTAGGAGGGGGGACTTTTGGGGGGCTCCCGATCCGGACTTATATATATATATATATATATATATATATATATATATATATATATATATATATATATATATATATATATATATATATATATATATATATATATATCTTAAATTATAAGTTTATTTAAGAAAAGTTACAAAGTAAGAAGCACCACCAATAGATTTTACCTTCATAGGACCGCAGACATCCGAGTGAATTAACTCGAGCAACGCCGGCTTCCTTGAACTTGGGTGACTTTGGAAAGACACCCTATTTTGCTTTCCAGCTAAGCAGTGCGTGCACTTCTCCAACTTTGTGGACTTGAGCCCTGGAATCACCTTCCTGTTCACCAAGTAGCTCATCCCCTTCTCGCTGATATGGTCGAGCCGTCTATGCCATAACTCGGTAGACGCATCACTGACTGCGTTCATCTCTTGTGCCCCATGTGCGCTCCCCTCCATATAGTAGAGACCGGACTTTTTGCTTCCTCTGGCAATCACCATCGAACCTCTAGAAAGCTTCCACTGACTATTCTCGAAGAGACTGAAGAATCACTCGTCATCCAACCTTCCAACCGACACCAGGTTGAAACGGATATCAGGGACATGACGAACATCTTTGAGAATAAGAATTGCACCCGTCTTCGTTCTCAAATGTACATCTCCAACGGCAACCGCCTTTGACACATCTTCATTGCCCATCTTCAACACTCTACAGTCGCCTGTCGTGTAAGTGGCAAATAGTACCATGTTGTTAGATACATGCGCTGAAGCCCCTGAGTCCACCAGCCAAGAATTGTCATCGCAGGCGAGGTTTGTGATAACCTCATCACCTACGACGATCACATCGCCTCCATGTATCGAAGCCGTCGTTGTAGTGTTCTCATCTTGCTTTTCCTTGTCGTCCTTCTTCTCTCTCTTCCAAGCGAAACAGTTTCGCTTGATGTGGCCCTTCTTGCCACAGTGGTAACACTCCGAGTCCTCGTACCGACCCTTGGACTTCCCTCTGCTCTTGTCTCTGCCACCACCTGGACCCTTTCTTCTGCCCCTTCCGCGGCTCTCTGTGTAATGCCCCGCTCCGTACGGCGCATTACATTTAGACGTTGACTCAACGAGTCACGTTGACCGAATAAAATGTACCGATACGAATCGATACGAGAGTTACGTTGTCCCGAGCAACGCATCGAACTAAGTCGATGCGAAGAGTTGCCTTGTCCCAAAGAATGCATCGAGTGAATCGATGCGAAGCGCCGCGTTGCCCCGAAGGATAAGTTCGTTGAGACGGCTCGAAGATTCTAAGAAATCGAATCGACCAAGGCGCAAGTCCGAATCGATACAAGTATTAATTTTAGTTGGTTTCATGTACAAGCTATACGTTTACGCTAAAATATTAGAGGTCGACATTCTGCCTTATTCAGTAAGGGGTCCGCGAAACCAAATCGTCGCCTTGCGGCGGGCTGAGACTTGGGCACGGTAAGCCAAATCGGACGTATAATTCAATGAAGCACGAAGTGCTCGAATAGCTAAGTCAGGAGAGTTGGCCGTGCAGCGAAGTTATGAAATCGAGTCGCATCGGCTCGACAAAACGACAAGGTGGGAGGATTGACTCTTCTTTTTACTCCTTCATTTTCTAAGTCAGAATATATCATTGTATGCTAAGTTAACATATCGCCGCCACGGGCGTGGTCCGATCGGAAGATAAATCGTAGTATGAGTCGAACACTAGTTAGAACAATTAAAATGAAACGTGCATCAAATGCACGAGTCGCTATGGAACATGGGATATCGCAAAGGCGAGCGCCTCGGTGCGCAAGCTGCAAGAACATAGGATAACTGTATTCGGCGAGTGCCTTAGTGCACGAACCATACCGTGCCTTCGCGCACGAGTTAGAAAGGCTAGAACATTGAAAGACAATAGGCGAGCACCCTAGCGCGCAAGCCCCAAACATTGAACACTAAGGCATAGAACATGGAAATGCGGCTTCGATGCGTGCAACAAGTGCACGACGCGAAGGAAAGATGATAAATGTGTTAAAACGTGCCTATGTGCACGAGATCAATAAAAGATGGCTTCGTTGCGAAAGAATACAGTTGTGGCATGAATGTGGCGGAACTGTCGGATATGACATAATGCCTCGAAAGGTGTTCGGGACCTTTGGTTTACGAACATTGAGTTGAGGCATGATGCCATTGAACATTGAAACGAAGTATGAAACGTAAGAACATAGAAAGTTAACGGAAGAAATACGAGACGATAAAGTCTGAGTCTCGGACTCAAGACTATGCTTGGTTGTTTGAATAATAGTTCGTTGCATGGTCGAATGGAATGGACTTGAGATAAATGTGATTATCTTCCGTGCACGGGTGTTCCCTCGAACGGTTAAATGCCGGGGCACCGGAACCGTTTGGCCTAGGAGGGAGTGTATCTTTGATAGGCGCACATCCGTAAGACGATTAGCAACCGCTTGACGAGATAGAAAAAGCCGCAAATGATGGTATGCAGCGGTAAAGTTTCGGTTGTTTGGGATAGCAACCCAACCCGTGAAACGCCAGGCTGCCCAATTTCGAGAAAGAAAAGAAGGAAAGAAAAGAAAGTAAGAAAAATAAAAGAAAATCCTTTAGTCCATTCCGGCGCGGATACGCCAAGACCTTCATATAGCTAAGGAACGATGGGTTGAAAGTGCAAGGCACGTATGTGTCCTGCACACATAGATCCTGCATGGAGGGCACTTATAACATGACAGGAAAGGAATGGGGCGTATTCACCTTGCGTTCAGTACAAGGGCGAGTGCGTCGACTTGGCAAGAAGTTACGCCACGAAACAAACACGAGATTGTTTGCCTGCTTGCCTATTCAATTTGAATAACATGCTTGCCATGATAACATGCTTTACGCTTTCGAATATGCCATGAAATTGACCCTAAGGAGAATATAGCAAGATCATAAGCTAAGTTGCATGATTCAACATAAATACTACAATGTCGGTTTAGAAAGAAGGTCTTTGCATCAGTACATGCGAGGATGAACGTACTGACCTCCCACCAGCTTTCATGCAGGGTGCAGGGAATGGATAGCTCGCGACGAAGCTTCGCTTGAACGCGTTAAGGCTTGGAATGCCGAAGCGTATTGATGCGTGCGATCGCATTAACGCTCGAACTTGCAACAGGATTGATGCGGCCGGGATATAAAAGGCATGATGTATGAAACGGTGAAATCCTTTATGGGCAAGAGAGAACCTGAGTGTTGTAGCCAATCTGGCATATATTATTGGGCTATCAAAAGCCTTTGTAATCTCCGTTCGAATATCAATAAAGAGAATTATTTCGTATACTCTGTTTTCCTTTCGTTGCTAATATCAATTCAAAGATAACCATTTGAGAACTTGTCATCTTGCCTTGCACGAGCGCAACTCCAGGCTCGTGCGACATCACGTCCCCTGCGAGGACGATGATTCGGGTGATTCCGGGTCGGGGCGTGACACTCTGAAACTAGTGCCTCTGAGTGGTGGGATGTGGATGAAGTGCCCTGAGAACGTCTCCGCATCTCTTTATTCAGCACCCCGCTCTTGGCAAACTCCAGACTGACCACGTCCTCTGGAGCAGAAGCGATCATAGATACTTGTAAGGTCTTCCACGAGTCTGACAATGTATACAGCAGCCATAGTCCTTGAACCTCGTCGTCGAACTTGACTTCCATCGAAGACAGCTGGTCAACCACGTCCTGAAAATCACTCAAGTTATAGTACCCCGTCTCGCTCAGTCAATCGAAAGAATCAAAACGCCAACGCGTTCGGACTTGACCTTACAACGGCGACTCGAAGACATCGCTCAGGTGGGGTAGTTTCGGTGAACTTGCGTCATCTTAGCCTTCACTTAATAATTCGTGTGTTTTCAACTTGCACAATAGGATTGATAATAAAAGAGACGAATCCATATAGCTAAGGGAATAATCTCGACGTGTCGAATCGATATTAGAACATAGAAAACGTCCCACGGTCGGATTAGAGTTGGTGCATGACGTGCTTTGAAAATGACACTCGGTCCTTCGTCCCATGGCTTGGGAGAAGGAAAGTTGGTATTCGTCACAAACTATGAGTTAGCCTAAGTCAAAGGCATTGCCCGCGTAGTGTAACTCCCCTTCCCAAAAATTTAGAAATATTTTATTTATTTTATTTTAATGGTAATTTTTAGATTTTATAAATAATTATTTAGTTAATTATTACGGTGGATGACTTAAATCCTTGTGGAGTTATGGAGCACAAAAAGATTAGAAATTGTGGCACGTGAGATGTAGCAGTGTGTCTTGACTAGTGTACTAGCCATGCCAGGGGAAACCTAGCCATAGGAATGTTCGAACTAGAAAAACCAGGCCAAGTTATGACTTGACCCTTTTAAATTATTTAATTATATATTATTTAATATATTGACTTTAGACGACCCGGTTGTGCCAATTTAGTTTGGACTCAGTCCGAATTGGACCCAAACCCATACGATTGAGTAGTGTGCTCAAAGACGTTCATGTAGATATATTTTAGGATATTTCTTTATTGTCTTTTAGTAGCTACCTTCTATAAGTAAATAAATATTATTTGGTGTACACCATTTTATATAAAAGACCTACTTCAGAAATTATGTTATTATTAGGTTCATTGAGAAGTTACAGGTAGATACATATATAGGTTTATATATATATATATATATATATATATATATATATATATATATATATATATATATATATATATATATATATATATATATAGGGACATATATATTTTGTGTAAATATATATATATAATAAGAAGAGGAAATATAATATTCTCTTATTGATATATATATTTAAAAAAATATATATAGAAAAATATAGGGACATATATTTTGTGTAAATATTTGTATATGTGAGTATAAATAAATATGTATATGGAAGCGGATCAAAAGCCCCTTAGAAAACCTCCTAAAAACCCCCCTCACTCTAATCCGTAATTTAATGTTAATATTAATATTAATGTTAATATTAGTGTTAATGTTAATATTAATGTTAATATTAACATTAAATACTAAAATTAACATTAAACTTAACATTAAAATTAATATTAACATTAAAATTAACATTAATATTAACATTAACATTAACATTAATATAAAAAATAATAAAAAATTAATATTAACATTAATATTAACATTAACATTAATATTACGAATTAGAGTGAGGGATTTTTTTTAGGGGGTTTTCTAAGGGGGCTTTTGATCCGCTCCCTATATATATATATATATATATATATATATATATATATATATATGCAAATGAACTCTAGCCTAGTGGTTAAGAGAGATGCAAGCGGCCCGAATGATCAGGAGATCGATTTCGGGTGGGAGCGTTCACCACAATTACCTTCTTTCAAATATATATATATATATAACCACTAGGCTAGAGTTCATTTGCAAATATATATATATATATATATATATATATATATATATATATATATATATATATATATATATATATATAAACCAAAGTTCGTGTCAAAGACACCCAGCCGGCTTTGGCCCGGGAGCCGTGGAATAAATCCACCCAGCCGCTGTCACGCCCCGCTCTCGTAGGAGCGATCGTCCTTGCTAAGGCGTGATGCCGCACGAGCCTAGATTGCGCTCGTGCAAGGCGGGTTCCATAACGGCCGATTACAGCGGCTGCGACGGGGTCGTCGCACAGAAGTCCCAAGCAGAGACATTGAATAATAGCAGCAAAAATTTGAAGCAAAACACAAGTTATCCAAAGAAGCTCTTTATTGATATTGAAACAAAGATTACAAAGGGCACAAGGCCAAGATTACAAGTCACTCAAGCTCACTCTTCTCACATTACAAGTCACTCAGCTCTCTCTCATCTCTCAAATACAAGTCTTGAACCAGCGGATGCTTCGGAAGGCGACGTCCATACATTATGTCCCGTATAAGTCTTGACTCCATGCGGTCGCACGCTTCGAATCGCCAAGGAACTCCGTGCCTCGACGCATCCAAGCGAGCTCCGTGCCACGAGCTTCTACCTGTGCCTGCACATGAAAACTATGTGGGTGTCAGTACTCAACTGTACTAGTGGAGTGAGCTCCTTGTCCGCCCATACAAAACCAACACGTTCATCTACTTTTGTGCAACATAGTCCCTTCTTATCAATTGTCTTTCTAGTCTTATCTTAGGATCGGTTTTAGGACAGACGTCTTGGCCTATTTTGTGTCTCTAGACCATCCCGTGCTTGCATAAACATTAACATATCAAGTCGTGCTTGCCTTTCGGCCCGTAATCAAAGATGCAACTACTCTGTGAGACCCCATTTCCATGTGACCGTGCTACAAACCCATCATGTCGTGCCTTGCAACTCAGTTGTGACTTAACCATATCGCCGCCCCGCGGCCCTTGCTACTTTGATCACCAACTGACCCAATCGAGACTTGTGAACTTAGTCTCACTCAACCAACTTTGCCTTGCGGTGGTTTCCTGACTTAAACTCCAACGACTCAAACCAACTTATGCAACTTATATGCCGACAACATAAGACTTGATGCTACATCTCGTGCCGAAGTACGGTGTCTTTGTTGCAGCCAAATCTTAGGCCCAAACATTATCTTCTGTTCGTGCACGCATTCGACTCGACTAATTGATATAGTAAACACCGTACTAGACTCAATCCAAAGGTATACACGTGGATCGCCGCCATGCCGACTCATCTATATGAATTGGTCACTGACTCCTATAGCCATTGTGGACTCCCTTTTGCTTTTGTTAGACGGGGCCCTTTCAGTGCGAGTAGCGAGCCCCGCTGCAAGTCTCCGCCTAACTTGTGCCCAGAACAACTTTTGTAATTGTTTCCTTTCTTTGTCCGCAACGGTCCCGTGGCCTCGGGTTGCCGTTCCGGAAAACTCTACCTTGTCGACAAGTTACCCATGACCATGCAAGACTCAACTCAAACTGACATCTCACACAGTCAATCTACTTCTAGTGTCACCATCTCTTTCAGGGCCAAGTTCAATACTTCTCACATTTGAGACCTTGCCTCGACGACCCAGTCGCGAGCATTTTTGTTCCTTGCCCTATCATTTCATTCAACTCAAGAACAACTATTTGAAGCACTTTTCTAAACTCAATGATTCAACCGTGGCCCGTGCCTTAAAATACTAAGTTCTTGACATCGTGTCTTAAACCAACTTGAACTCTATACACACCACCGCCCAAATCATACTCTACATGACGGACCTTGAGACCGTAAGACTATGTGGTTATATCCAGCCGTAGAACTCATAGGACCGTACTTGGAATGACTTAGGTCGACCGCCATCACTTTGCCTAACTTAATCAAGCCTACAACTTAACCCAAGGGACGAGCAAAGGCTATGCCAAGCCTTGCATCGTGAAAACGTGCATGCTTTATCGAGCATTTACGCGGACGATGCCTATGACTTAGGCTAATTCATAGTTTATGTCGAAGACCAACTTTTCCTTCTTCCAAGCCACGGGATAAAGGACCGAGTGTCATTTTTAAAGCACGCCGTGCACCAACTCTAAGCCAACCGTTGGACCTTTCCATATTCTAACTCAATTCGACCTTGCGGGATTACTCCATTTAGCTATGTGGATTCGTCTCTTTTATTATCAAGCCAACTTGTGCAAGTTGAAAACATACGATTTATTATGTGAAGGCTAAGATGAGACAAGTTCACCGAAACTACCCCACCTGAGTGAGCGGTCGCCTCGACCGAGCGATGTCTTCGAGCAGCCGTTGCAAGGCTAAGTCCGAACGTCGTCGGCGTTCCGATTCCTTCGATTGACTGAGCGGGACGGGACACTACATCATACACCACTCAGAAAAAGTTTTGTCCTCGAAACTAACTGAGTACTTACTCATCGACTTATCACTCGAATGTTCAACGACTCTCGCGCACAATCCTCCTATGACTTTCTCAAATTCGAGCCACGCTCGTGCTACCCTCAATCCTTTCTTCAAAACTCATGATCTCAAAATCCTCAACACTTTTCAGTTCCTCAAGTCTCACTTGACTTCAACGTATTTCTTAGTTTGGATCGTGCACACATTCCAGGCGTCCCCGAAATACATGCATTTCAACCAAGCCTTGTGATAGTGAATCCAATCCCACCTATCGAGTCATCCACTCAATACGAAAATCAATCATACCGATGCTAACTCTCGCAACATGGACATCTCGCCTAGCCGCTAGGCCATCTCTCCAGGCTAAAGTCAATTATCAGTATTGGAATCATAGTTTACAAACAATAATATCAACACTGACCCCATCCTAAGGTCAAACCAAATTGATAGTACAGGATTTTCTACCCAAGCTCGCATCACTCCAATCTCTAAACATCGAGCATCGATTCCCTACACACATCCCAATATTCGTCGTACGGGGTCTGAGTCATTCAGTAAAGCCATCCTACGATAACTTACGTTCAACCAATTCCACGACGTATCAATATTGCTCGAACAACAAGTCATTTCGCATAGTCTATCTTTTCGAACACGTTCAACATAATTCGCCTATCAATCCTTCCAAGTCAAACACGCTACGACATATTTTATCGCTAAACCATAATTCATATTTCACATTTCCTGAGCCATCTATTCCAATTCACGTAATTGATCATAAGGTCGTCTAGCTTAACAATATGTTGCGCCCCGATCTCACGCGATTCAGATTATCCACGGTGGGCATGAATCACCATGCACGCTCCTGCGGGATAGTCATCCTCATCGAGACGTAACTCTTGTTTTGTGTCAAGACTAATTCATTCTCGATACGTAGATTGGATCTATTCAATCCTCAAGTTTTCTCCATCATCAATCGCAAGTCCAAATATCCTCAAATTTTTCTTCGCACCAAACCAACAAGTTGAGACAATCAAAGTTGCCGCGTTCTGATTTTCCGAGTTCGATCATTTCTGCGACATGAATCACCATGTCAGCGCTCACGCAAAACGATCGTCCCAAATCCGACGCGACGCATGTGCGAGGCTAGAGTTGCGCTTGCTCAAGACAAGATCGTCGACGTTGCAGTTATCAACATAACCATCATGACACTATCATTTTTCATCCAACATTCATCTCAATCAAAATCCTAAGTATAGCATCCAACCGAACAATAATACTTGCACGATCACCATTCGTCGAGTCAGAGTACCCCCGAGTTATCGCATATCGATCTTTGATACGCCTCAATACCATCGATGATATGCATAACCTGACGATCTTCCTTTGCAATAAATTTCGAGTCGTACGAATGATGCTATCGTCCGACTGGATAATCTAATCGACATTTAAATTCAAGTTCGATCATCATCCCTCGAATCATCCACAACATCAATTTCCCTCAAACCCAAATTTACGTATTGTTCATCCGTCTATCTTAAGTCATTGAGCAACGTTTTTCTTCAAATCACATCCTTCCTTGCTAACTCAAATCATCGACCAATATTCAATCCAATCCTTAGAGTCATTTGCGTAACTTCAAAATTTCAACTTTTTTATGCACGATATCATCCCATCGTGCTAACTTTTCGTATACGATTCCTATCAATTTTCTCGATCAGGTCATCCATTCGTACACCCTAACTTTTCTTCGATTCGATTTCACCTACTCGATCATTTTGTATTTCATACTCGCACAATCCTCAATTCCATGCACGTTCCGTGCGCGTCAATTTCTAAGTTGTTCGAATCGACTTGTCAAAATCTTCAAGACTACATTTTGCTCAATCATATTCAATCTAAGGCTTTGCATACACGCGACGCTTGTTGATAGACCCATCGACACCCCGTATCCTCAATCGATCGATCGACATTCCTGAGGCTATAGCATACATCACTCAGGGATGAAGTCATTCAACAAATCCTCAAATTATTATTCGATTCACAATCTATTTCCTTGAATTTCTGTCCGAACGATTCCTTAAATTCCAAGCACGCTCATCTATATCGCACCGACGATAACATCGTCGTTCGATAGCACCCCTATCGATAGTCATCTCATTTACTCAATCAAGTTCAACTCATTCTTGCTCGACACTAGTCAATTCCCGCACTCGATATTTCTAAGGTCGACACAACTTTTGGTGTATATCCCAGCCCGACTTAGCCAACCGTGCTTACGTGAACCATCTTTTTGTTTCTTATAAAAAACTGTTCTCCTACATTTTGCAAATTATTTAGACTTATAGTATGGACATCCCGTGGGACATTTGAGAGAGAGCGCACCAACGATATCAACTTTTACGGAAACAACAATTCAGAGTTCGCGGAAACAACAAAGTTAAAGACTTCAATCGATAGTCCAAGGATGTAAAGCCGTACTCTGATACCATTATGTCACGCCCCGCTCCCGTAGGAGCGATCGTCCTCGCTAAGGCATGATGCCGTACGAGCCTAGATTGCGCTCGTGCAAGGCGGGTTCCATAACGACCGATTACAGCGGCTGCGACGGGGTCGTCGCACAGAAGTTCCAAGCAGAGACATTGAATAATAGCAGCAGAAATTTGAAGCAAAACACAAGTTATCCAAAGAAGCTCTTTATTGATATTGAAACAAAGATTACAAAGGGCGCAAGGCCAAGATTATAAGTCACTCAAGCTTACTCTTCTCACATTACAAGTCACTCAGCTCTCTCTCATCTCTCAAATACAAGTCTTGAGCCAACGGATGCTTTGGAAGGCGACGTCCATACATTATGTCCTGTATAAGTCTTGACTCCATGCGACCGTACGTTTCGAATCACCAAGGAACTCCGTGCCTCGATACATCCAAGCGAGCTCCGTGCCACGAGCTTCTACCTGTGCCTGCACATGAAAACTATGTGGGTGTCAGTCCTTAACTGTACTAGTGGAGTGAGCTCCTCGCCCACCCATACAAAACCAACACGTTCATCTACTTTTGTACAACATAGTCCCTTCTTATCAATTGTCTTTCTAGTCTTGTCTTAGGATCAGTTTTAGGACAGACGTCTTGGCCTATTTTGTGTCTCTAGACCATCCCGTGCATGCATAAACATTAACCTATCAAGTCGTGCTTGCCTTTCAACCTGTAATCAAAGATGCAACTACTCGGTGAAACTCCATTTCCATGTGACCGTGCTACAAACCCATCATGCCATGCCTCGCAACTCAGTTGTGACTTAACCATATCGCCGCCCCGCGGCCCTTGCTACTTTGATCACCAACTGACCCAATCGAGACTTGTGAACTTAGTGTCACTCAACCAACTTTGTCTTGCGGCGGTTTTCTGACTTAAACTCCAACGACTCAAACCAACTTATGCAACTTATATGTCGACAACTTAAGATTTGACGCTACATCTCATGCCGAAGCACGGTGTCTTTATTGCAGCCAAATCTTAGGCCCAAACATTATCTTCTGATCGTGCACGCATTTGACTCGACTCATTGATATAGTAAACACCGTACTCGACTCAATCCAAAGGCATACATGCAGATCGCCGCCATGCCGACTCATCTATATGAATTGGTCACTGACTCCCAGAGCCATTGTGCACTCCCTTTTGCTTTTGTTAGACGGGGCCCTTTCAGCGCGAGTAGCGAGCCCCGCTGCAAGTCTCCGCCTAACTTGTGCCCAGCACAGCTTTTGTAATTGTTTCCTTTCTTTGTCCGCAACGGTTCCGTGGCCCCGGGTTGCCGTTCGGAGAAACTCTACCTTGTCGACAAGTTGTCCATGACCATGCAAGACTCGACTCAAATTGACATATCACACTGTCAATCTACTTCTAGTGTCACCATCTCTTTCAAGGCCAAGTTCAATACTTCTCACATTTGAGACCTTGCCTCGACGATCCAGTCGCGAGCATTCTTCTTCCTTGTCCTATCATTTCATTCAACTCAAGAACAACTATTTGAAGCACTTTTTCAAACTCAATGATTCAACCGTGGCTCGTGCCTTAAAACACTAAGTTCTTGATATCGTGTCTTAAACCAACTTGAACTCTATACACACCACCGTCCAAATCATACTCTATATGACGGGCCTTGAGACCGTAAGACTATGTGGTTATACCCAGCCGTAGAACTCATAGGACCATGCTTGGAATGACTTAGGTCAACCGCCATCACTTTGCCTAACTTAATCAAGCCTACAACCTAACCCAAGGGACGAGCAAAGGCTATGCCAAGCCTTGCATCGTGGAAATGTGCATGCTTTATCGAGCATTTACGCGGGCGACGCTTATGACCTAGGCTAATTCATAGTTTATGTCGAAGACCAACTTTTCCTTCTTCCAAGCCACGGGATGAAGGTCCGAGTGTCATTTTCAAAGTACGCCGTGTACCAACTCTAAGCCAACCGTTGGACCTTTTCATATTCTAACTCAATTCGACCTTTCGGGATTACTCCCTTTAGCTATGTGGATTCGTCTCTTTTATTATCAAGTCTATTTGTGCAAGTTAAAAATATGCGATTTATTATGTGAAGGCTAAGATGAGACAAGTTCACCGAAACTATCCCACCTGAGTGAGCGGTCGCCTCGACCGAACGATGTCTTCGAGCAGCCGTTTCAAGGCTAAGTCCGAACGCCGTCGGCGTTCCGATTCCTCCGATTGACTGAGCGAAACGGGGCACTACATCCGCCCCCGTTGGGGCTCGATCCCACGACCTCCCCCCTATATATATATATATATATATATATATATATATATATATATATATATATATATATATATATATATATATATATATAATCCGGATCAAAAGCACCCCAGCGGGAGCCCCCCAAAAGCCCCCCCCCAGTGCACCGTTGGATCGAACGGGCTACGTGGGGACCGCGGGCGCGTCCCCTCGATCCAACGGTGCACTAGGAGGGGGGCTTTTGGGGAACTCCCGCTGGGGGGCTCCCGACCCGGACTCATATATATATATATATATATATATATATATATATATATATATATATATATATATATATATATATATATACGTCGGGCGCTTGTAGCTCAAGTGGCTAGGCGCACCGGCACTTGGGGCATCGGACGGAGTTCGAGCCCCCACGGGGGCGGCTTGGTGGTTCGCCCACGGCCCCCGGGCCAAGCGGTGGCTGGGTGTCTTTGACACGGCTGCTTGGTTTAAAAAAAAAAAAAAAAATATATATATATATATATATATATATATATATATATATATATATATATATATATATAGTTTCATATTTCTTAAATAATAAGTTTAAATCATAAATTTCTTCACCCAAACTTTTCAATTTCTTATCCTAAATCTTATTTCAGTTTGTATTTTGTAATGACCAAGACTTGATTGCTATTTGATTATGTGTTTAATATTACTTTTGTTTAAAATTATTTCAAATATTATATTAGAGCCCGATAAACTCGATGGACCCGACCAAACCCGTGTTCAACCCGAGCCAAATCGGATCCTCTGGGCTTGGTCTTGGGCATATGTTTAACCCGAGGTCGGGCCGGGCTTGGGCTAAGCTTATGATACATCGGATTGGGCTCGGGTTGACCTCAAGCCCGACCCAACCCATCCGAGTTGCACCCCTAGCTTTTATCGAGCCGAGCTTCAGCGCGCGAACGGCTTGCTCATTTACGACCCTAAATAGAGCATTTGCTGTCCACCCCAACTTTTTCCTGTCAGTTGAACTGACGATCTCTCATGTTCATCTTCTCTGTCAGTTGAACTGGCAATCTTCATGTCCATATTTTAATATTCTACTAGGAAGGCCTCGAGTAGCTCAGGAAAGGAACTCAGAATCCAAGAGACAACTAGCTTCTCAGCGTTTGTCAAAAATCATTGGTCTTATTTTCCTTGCCACAACACTTATATCTTTCAGCTTGTTGTAATTTTTTTACATCTTTTTCTGGAGTCAAGGAACAAGGGCAACCAAAATTAGTTCCGAGGATCACTCACAAGTAGCCATCCACAGTGTATGCTTCTCAAGAAAGTTGTATAATGTTTGTACTGAGATCGCGGAAAAAGAGAAGCTTTCGGTCATGTTTGGTTGAGGATCAGATCAGAGCAATACGCCATTGCCATTATAATACCTAAGCTTCCTAGAAAATTTAAGGATTAGCTTGCACATATATAATTTTAGGGTGCGGCTATCCGCACCACATGACCTACAAAGCACACCAAAAAAAAATTTAATTCCTATCGTACCCCTCCCCTCCCGACCCCTCCTCCTCCTCCCGACCCTCCTCCTTTTCCTCCTCCTGACCCTCCTCCTCCTCCTCCTCCTCCTCCTCCTCCGACCCCGACCCCTCCTCCTCTCTCCTCCTCCGACCCTTCGACCTCGACCTCCGACCCCGGAGGAGGAGGAGGGGTCGGAAGGGGGGAGGAGGAGGAGGAGGGGTCGGAAGGAGAGCGGGGGGGAGGGGTAAGATTTGAATTTTAAATTTTTTTTGTGTGTGTTTAGTAAGTTATGGGATACAATAGTGTAGAAAATAATAATGCCTTGTTCGCATTGCTAGGGTTTGTTACAATATATATAGTGTCTACATTTGGGCTTATGGGCCATATTTACAATACAAATATAATCTAACACCCCCCCCCCCCCAAGTTGGAGCATACAAATCACAAATGCCCCACTTGGGAAGTAAAGAATCAAACACATGCTTTCCAAGGGGCTTGGTGAAGATGTCAGCCAGTTGAGAAGAAGTAGGAACATGCGAGGCTATTACGGTGCCATCTCGAATAGCATCGCGAATAAAATGCAAATCCACCTCAATATGCTTACTGCGCTCATGAAATACCGGGTTCTGAGCCAGGTGTAGGGCTGACTGACTGTCATAATACACCGACATAGCAGACTCCTGGCGAACGCCCAAACACACCAGTAACTCCTTCAACCATTTCAACTCACAAACAAGCGCAGCAAGAGACCGGTATTCAGCTTCAGCGGAAGATCGGGAAACAGTTGATTGCTTCTTGGTCTTCCAAGAAATAGGAGACCCCCCCAGAAATACCAACCAGTCTGTAACAGAGCGGCGAGTCAAGGGACAACTGGCCCAGTCGGAATCACACCAACCAGAAAGACGGAGATCACAATCAGCTTTCAAAAGAATACCCTGTCCCGGTACATGTTTGAGATATCTGACAACTCTCAAAGCAGCATGCCAATGATCTTGTCGAGGCTCCTGTAAGAATTGAGACAAGATATGCACAGCATAGGCTAAGTCAGGGCGAGTAAACGATAGATAAATCAACCTCCCAACCAGCCTCCGATAAGTCTCTGCATCCGCCATCTTTGGACTAGTCGATTCTGCCAGCTTGTGATTGGGCTCCATGGGAAAGCCAGCAGGTCGAGATCCCATCAAGCCGCATTCTGAAATAATGTCCAAAGCATACTTCCTTTGACACAAGGAAATTCCTTCTGCACTCCGAGCCACCTCTATGCCAAGAAAGTACTTCAACGCACCATGGTCCTTCATGTGAAAGCAAGAACTAAGGTACTTTTTGAAAGCATCTAAAGCACCTGTGTCATTACCAGACACAATCATGTCATCCACATAGATCAAAACATGCAACTCTACATTTCCTTTAAAAAGAGAGAAAATGGAATAATCGGAATGAGATTGAATAAATCCATAGGATATCAGAGAAGCAGCAAGCTTAGCAAACCAACAACGTGGTGCCTGTTTTAATCCATATAATGACTTATGCAGGCGACACACTTTGTTGGGTTCACTATGCAAAAAACTTGGCGGCAACTTCATATACACTTCTTCTGTCAGATCTCCAAATCATACAGTTTCCATCCCTTTTTATCAAGTGGATATCCAACAAAGATACATTTTCTGCTCCTGCTAGCAAATTTATCATGTCGGAATTTCAAATCATACACATAGCACAGACAACCAAAAATACGTAGATGATCATACGAAGGAGCCGAACCATATAAAACTTCATAAGGAGACTTAAAATGTAAGATAGTAGAAGGGGTTCTATTTATCAAATAGCATGCACCCAGAACACATTTCTCCCAAAAATCCACGTAAAGAGAACCCTGAAATCTCAATGCTGTTTGCCATTGATTGTAAAAGTACAGAACAGTTTTATGGGAGGACTGAACTTAAACTCACAATACAAACTCGCTTGTACAAAGAAAGCCTAGGAACGAAAACCTAGGTACAGCAATCTAAGTACAATTGTTTATTTTTTTCTGGGAGGTAACGGTAGAGGCTCGGGAAAGCGACGGCAGCTCTGTCTTACTCCTTGGACGATCGGACGTAGCCTTGGCTCTAATGAAGAAATGCTCTCGGAACGTGCGGGGAGACTCTTCTATGCGTGCCTTTTTCTCTCTGTATGTCCAGCCGAGTTTTTTTTGCAAGGGAATGGCACCTTGCTATTTATAGGAGTGGGGTGTGATCATTAGGGTTTGCAATGATTCCCCTTTGAAGAGTCGGGGGTTTGGCGATTAATTACCATTTTCTTTGATCCTGTTTTGTTGGCAATTAATCTGGGCCGTTAATCTTGACTGCAACAAATCTGGGCAGTTAATGTTGATTGCGCCAAATTCGTATGGGTAATTAATGTTGATTGCCACGAATCTTTAGGATTTGTTATGACAAGCTCGGATCTCTTGCCACGTGTTCAATCGGCTTGATTGTAATAAATCTGATTTAATCCGGGTAATTATGATGATTGCACTAAATCTGGTTGTTGGGATTTTTTTGATAGTAACAAATCTGAGTGGATAAATCTTGATTGATTTGGTGCCACGTGTCCAACCATCATTATGCTGCAAGCCGTAGGGACGCGGGGGGAACTGATCCTCTGCCACGTGTCCTAATCGTGAGCCACAGGGACAGGGTGTCTTGACAGAGCCGCATGAGGGTAGCTTCTCAGGATTTGAACCGCATGAAGATGGCAGCCGCATAGGTATGGCCTCCGAAATCCGAGCCGCATGAGGGTGGTTTCCAGCTGAACCGCATAAGGCTGGCCACATGTCAAGGCTGCATGGGCGTGGCCTCTCAGCATTTGAGCCGCATGGAGATGGTCCTATGATCTGATCCGCATAGGGGTGGCCATATGATCCGAGCCGCATGAGGGTGGCCCTATGATCTGAGCCGCATAGGGTAACAGTCGTATGGGGTAGCGACCGCATGAGAGTGGCAGCCGCATGGAGATGGCGGCCGCATGGAGATGGCAGCCGCATGAAGGTGGCGGCCGCATTAAAGTAGGTAACCGCATAATGAGCTTTGGAATTGGTGGATTTGTGCCAGCTATAAAGATTTTCTTTGTTTTCCTAGGAGCACGCCTTTACGTCAGAGTCATCATTACAGCTTTATGTCAGAGCTGTCATGTCATCTTTATGTCAGAGCTGCCTTGTTGTGTCAGAGCATTAAATGAGGCCGCTGCTTAATGGCCAGCTGTAGAGGCGAGCCGCATAAAGCCACGTGGTTTTTACTCGAGCCGCATGGCTATGTTGGGTGACTTTTGAGCCGCATAAAACTCTTGAGCCGCATGAGAGATTCTTTGAACCGCATAAGACTCCCTCTGTTTTGAGCCGCATGGATTTTCCTGTTCTTTTCCATGCTTCTACAAATGCCCTGGCTACATTTAAAATATGTAGATGTTTTCTTTCCACCCTTCCATTCTGTTGAGGTGTCCCAACACAGGATGTTTGGAACATTAATATACCTTGAGATGAAAAATAATCTCGTAAACAATTAAATTCAGTGTCATTGTCACTCCGCACACGACGTATATCAGCCCCAAACTGACGCTTCACCATAGCAATGAATTTAAGAAACATAGAATAAACAGCACACTTATCCGTCAATAAAATAACCCAAACAGCTCTAGAAAAATCATCCACCAAAGTCAAAAAATATCGTTCCCCATTAGATGACGGAACACGATATGGTTCCCACAGATCACAGTGTATAAGTTCAAAGCATCTCAAAGCACGACTACTACTATCAGGAAAGGCATCACGAGTCTGTTTAGCTTGATGACAAATATCACAAGCCTTATGAGAAAACACACTACTACCAGAGAAAAAAGGTAAAGTCTGCATTACTTTATCTGAAGGATGTCCCAGTCTACTATGCCAAACCTCGGAATCACTCTCTTTGCATGTCAGGATCACCGAAGCCAAAGAAATTGGAACCTCCCCCAAGAAGTAAAGTCCACCCCTTTGTTCACCTGCTCCAATCACCATCCTTGTACTTCGGTCCTGAACAAAACACAAATCAGGAGTAAATAACATATCACAATTTCTGGCACCAATCAATTGTGAGACATAGATCAAATTGCAAGTCAATGTCGGAACATAAAGAACATTCGTCAACAGCAATGAAGCAGTCAAAAATACTTTGCCTCTCAGAACAGCCTCAATAATGCTCCCATCAGGCAAAATCACAGGACAGACAGGGCCCTCAAAGCAATCAACTAAACAGTCACGAGAGCCTGTCGCATGAAGAGTAGCCCCAGTATCGAATATCCAAGTGACAGAAGAACTCTTACCCATCAGACGATCAGAGTTTGAAGAACCAGGGTTGAAAGGATTGTTATTACCCAGCAAGCTCATCAGTTTCTGCCATTGTTCACCTGAGAGTGGTGAAGAATATCCTCCAGGCATCATATCCGCCGAACTACCAGCAAGACCAGCAGGGACACCATGACCAGCAGCGGCGACTGATGAACAACCCCTGTGCCACCAATACCGCGTCCCCCATCACATCTTTGCTGTGGTGTCGGGCCTCTGCCACCGCCAGCACCACGTCCGCCCTTACGCCGAGGACGAGTCTCCCACCACTCTGGATAGCCAATCTTGGCAAAGCACGTGGCAACATCATGACCTGTTTTCTTGCAATGAGTACAGATCATACATGATTTGTCCCTGGAATCTGAGGTTCTACTATTAGAAGTAGTAGAAAGACGAGGTGAAGTCTTGATAGCCAGCGCCAACACCTCCTCAGCAGCGGATTGGACCTGAGATTTACACATATCCTCCTCCTCACGGACTGCTGGTATGCCCGATCTAAACTTGGCTGAGGATCCTGAGCCAGAAGATTAGATCGGGTATGACCATACAACTCAGCATTCAACCCTTACATAAAGTCCTGAAAGTGGTCTTCATCCCTCATAGCCTGTAGCTTTGCAGCAAGTGTCACGACCCGCACCCTGATTAGGGGCACGAGAACGTGGGTACGTCCAGCCTACGCCGCAGTGTCGGCGGTAGAACGCTGTATAGGTCATCTATAACAACTAACATCTAACAATAAGACATATAAACCTGTCATCTCCGCACGGAGGTATAACATAACATCTCAACTCTATATCTCAAACACAAGTCTAGGAAAGATAAAGATAGAACATGATATGGAATCAGATGAAAGGAAGAACTGAATATATATAGAGTTATCACACCACACAAGTAGATGTCCAACATAAATAAGTACAAGACCTGAAATATAACTAAGTCACAACTAACAATCGGAACAGTCCGATACAAAATGAAAACTGTAAATACTAGACTAGACTAGGCACCCTCTACTGAGCTAGATGCTCCTCAGGATCCTGAAGGTCACCCTCATGTGTCCTATAGAAGGTAGGACAGTCACCATCATCATCTGTAATATTTTCAACAGGCCCAGTCAGGACAGGAACGAGCACAATACATCTCACGCAGTTCATATCAGGTTGGGAAATGTAAAGCATGCATAGAGTAAGATACATGAACTGTAAAGAATATATGTAAAACGAGAGAGATTTGATAACTGGAAATATCTATATATATGGTAAGTAAGAACTGTAGGTAACCTGTGATTTAGAGCATGATATGGTTATATAAACGGGCTTAGGACATATACAAGATTTTACAAGATTTCACATGAATTTGTACAAGATGGGATTTGATCACATAACCATTTCCTACTCACCCTCCCCAATCAATACACAAGGATCCAGTCAAGTTACGTTACTTTGTACAAGAGGTTTTTATCATGTTTGCTCACGTGATCATGAAAGTACAAGATTGCACAAGAGTATACATGAAAGCGGTGTACATGAAATACAAGATGTTCGTGAAAAGCACATGACAACTGTATCTGATGCACCCCGAGGGAGATAACATCGCATAACAAGATCCATATAGTACCAATCCGTGATAATGACGTGACAGCATCATGTAAGGTAATCTAAAGCAAGAATATAAGTCCTAACAAGCATGAAAAGATCAGAGAATGTACTCGCCTGTCACCCTGTATGACTGATATGAATATATGTCCGAACTGGTGTCACAGAGTCCTATTTAGAGTAAAACAGGTCACAACATATCCACAATGGTAAAAATAGAGTATACAATGCATACTACATGATTCTAGGTCAATCTGGTCAAAAGTCAACTATTGGTCAACTCTAAAGTCAAACTAGTCAAAGTTAGGTCAACACTAGTCAACTAGTTAGGGTTTTAGTCAAACTAGTCAAAGTAGTTGTTTTAGGTCATTCCTAGTCATTTCTAGGTTAACTAGGTCACTTTTGACCTAAGGTTGACTTTGGTCAACCCTTAGTCAACAAGGGTCAACAAGTGGGTTTAGGGTCATTAGGGTTAGCCCCTAGCCATAGGCTAATGATCTTGGCCATAGGCTAATGATCCTAGGCCATAGGCCATAGTCATAGGTTTTCATATAAACCTATACCTAGTAAGTTATATATATATACATGTCTATATATATATATAGATATATAGACTTGTATATATATATATATATATATATATATATATATATATATAGGAGTATGTGGGTGTGGATCCCAGAGGCTGGCGATCCCCTGCCCCCCTGTCTTGGCAGGTGGCCGGACTCCTCCGGCCGTCCCCTCGCTCGCCGGACGTCCCCCGCCCTCTCCGGCCTCCATGGCCTCTTCTCTCGGCCGGAGCCCTCTTGGCCCCAACCCGCAGCCGGCGTTTGCTATGCGTGCGGCGGCCCTCCCCCCTTTCCCTTCCACCCTCGGCGACGCCGCCGCTCTCGGCGCCGTCGGGATCGCCGCCTCCAGCGTCTTCGGCCGCCTCCGGCACCGTCCATCCTCGGGCCCCCGCCAGGCTTCCCAGGCGCCAAGCGCGTTGCGCGGCCGCCCCCCGACCAGCCGCTCCCCAGAGTAGCCATCCCCGCCGCAGCGCCTCACCTTCCCTCGGCTGCCCCTAGTTCTCCTCCAGCGGCAGTGACCGCCCCCCCTCCCCCGCCAGCTCTCTGCTTCGGCTCGTCGAGTCAGCCTCCTCCGGCGGGTGCCTCCCCTTCGACACCCTCCGATCCGGATCCTGTGGCCCCTCCGGCCGAGGATCCCCTCGCCTCGGACAAGGACCTCCCCCCGGCTCCCCCCGCAGTGCAGCCGGCCTTCTCGATTGCGGATCCCCCTCTTCCGCCCGTCGCCCAGGCTGCCGTAGCGGCCCCCGTCTCCTCGGCGGCGGCGGGGACCTACTATCAAGACCCCGCCACTCGACGGTGGTTCTGGGTCTCCCAGGACCCCTCTTCCCTTCGGTGGCGCTGGACCGCCCTCCCTTCCCAGGCGGACGTGCTTCAGTGGCTCACCACCGCCCTCGGTGGAGCCTATCCCCCCTCCGCCTAGGCGTTGGGGCAGCGCCGCCGCCTAGGGCCTCCGGCCGGTGCGCCCCGCCCCCTGCCCTCTCTTCTCCGGTCTCCCCTTCGCCTCAGGCCGGTGCGCTCCGCCCCCTGCCCTCTCTTCTCCGGTCGCCTTCGTGCCTCCGTCGCCACCGACGGTCGGCAGCGGCGGACCCCCAGGCGTTCCCCTCCTTGGCTTCCCCCCTCCGTCGTGGGCTCGCCGCGGCCAGCGTCTTCTCCTCCCGACTGTGGCGCTGACCCCCCGAGTCGAGCCTGGACCCTCCCGAGCTCCTCGTCAGGCTCCGCGCCGCCGTGGTGTCCTCCCCTGCCGCCGCGGTGGTCTGCCCCACCCCCTCTTGCTCCGGCAAGCGAGCGGGAGTCCCGAGGGTCTCCTCGGTCCGCCCACCCCCTCGGGCCCCGCGCCCATCGAGCCGCGCGCGTGGACCAGCCCCCCTTGGGAGACGTGCGAGCCCGCCACGTGCCCCCTCCCCGGGACGCGTGCGTGTTTTTGAATTTCTATTGCGGGGTTTTGTGCTTTGTCCCCTGCGCGGGACTGTTTGGTGGTCTGTGTTTTGTGTTTGCTCCCCTGCGCGGGACAGTTTGGTGTTCTGTGTTTGGCCCCCTGCGTGGGACAGGTGGCTTAGTCTGTCTTGTCTGTTTCTATCTTCTTTTCAATAAATTTTCTGTTAAAAAAAAAAAATATATATATATATATATAGATATATACAAGTCTATCTACTACCCATTTATATATCAATATATGAATACTATATATAATACCATCACCCACATATATATATATAAAATGATACTACATGAGAACTAATACAATATATATATATATATCATATATATATATACATATATATATATATATATATATATATATATATATATATATATATATATATATATAAAACTTATATATTATATATATATATATAGAGGGAAGAAAGAGGGAGAATTAGAGTGAGAGAGAGTGAATGAGAGAGAGGGATAGAGAGAGAGAGTGACACACTGCTGTACACAGCAGGGGGGTTCAGTTTCCTGGAACAGGAAACCAGTCCCTAAACTATACCAAAACACACACACACCCTACATATATACATGTATATACACATGTATATACATGTATACTCACCTAAATTTCTCCTACACACACACATACATATATACATGTATATACAATATATATACACATAATTATACATATATATATACATCAAAAATTAATTTGAAATCGGATTTTGAGAACTGGAAATACAAAAATACTGTTCATACTGAACATAGAGGGGGTAAACCAAATTCGACCCCTAAACCCTAGCTAATAGTTCAATCCAATGGTTGGTAATTGTGTCCCCATACGTGTAGGTGTCGTGTGTGTCCACGGGAGTCCACCACGACACGACACGGCGTGTCCAAGTGTTTAAAAACACAAACGGGTAAGTCACAGCGTCGTGCACGCGTGCACTTAGCTCTAGGACACGACACACGTGTCTAGGAGTCTCGTGCACGTGTGGGTAGGTTCGCCTAGGGTTGGTTTAGGGTTTAGGTAGCCTGTCTCGTGTCCACGTGTCCTCAGGACACGGCACGAGACGCGTATCAGTGGGGAAAATCCGCGCGTGTACAGTGCGTGTAAAATTAGTGCGCGCACGTTTTCTTCGTGCACACACATCGAGGTCGTATGAAATTTTATGGGTGTGATGTCAGTCACTAGGGCCACGTGTCCATGAAGTTTCGTGTCAAACCATTGCGTGTCGTGTCCGCAATCGGTGTCGGGTAGCAGGACAGCGTGCACAGTCTCGTGCACGCGTGTCGAAGGGTCGTGTGCTCTACACGGGGCACGTAGAGCCTTGTGCTCGTGTCAGTGGGCTGGTAGGGAAGTTAGGTTCGTGTCTAGGTTACTGTATCGTGTCCACGACTCATGTGGACACGATAGGAAGTGTCGAACAGTGGGGTTTAAACAGTGTGCAGTGTAGTGTTTAACAGTGTGTTCGTGTCCAATTTGAACACGGACACGATACGATTTCGTGCTCAGTAAGTTAGGGTTGTGTCCTACGTGTCTAGGGCTACCCAAAAATATAATTTGTTTTACAAAAACACAACATTAAACCCTAAGTGACATTTCACCAAACACAGAATTTAGAACACAGATACGTGTCCGATACGGACACCAAACCAATCCTATTTCCTACCAAACTTAGCCTACAGTTCCCTAGTATCTATATGCATGCAAATATGAAGAGAAATCACTATATTAACTAGGTTTGATAGTATTTACCTATTAGTGCAAAACCAATGGAAAAACCCAATGTAGGGGGGGTGTGTCCACTAGCCTTGATGATGCCCCAAAGCTTGTGACCTTGTTGGCTAGCCTTCCACAGTCTCTTCTAGGTACTAGGATTCCAATACAAAAGATTTGAGTGGATTTGGAGTTAAAATGAACAAGTTATGGGTGTTTGAAGTGGAGGGATTCTCAAGGTTTCATGAAGTTGTAAAAATGGCTTGAATGAATGATGGGGTGTGCATATAGGATGGGGGTGTTGTTGGCTGCCATGGGGGGGGTAGGTGTAGGCTATAGGGCCCCTTTCCACCTTGCAAAGCTTAGCCCCTAAGGCTTTGACTAAGGGGGTTAGATATTTAGGTTCTAAATATCTAAAAAGTGAAATATCTAGATATTTATCTAACTAGATATTTATACATAAGGCTAATATCTAATCATTAGTCTTCTAGGTTAGTGGCTAACCTCTAGATTAGGGTAAATAGGTTAGGGATCATCAAGTCACAAATCAAAAGTCCAGGAATAGTAAAATCTCACTAATCCTTCTTAATTCCTAGAAAATTACCAAAATACCCCCTTAGGCTAAAACCACTAAAATGATATTCTAAGCCTATGGTCAAGTTCTCATGGTCATGGCAACTTCTAGGTTAGAGAAAACTATGATTTACACTAAGTTATACTAACCAAAATCACAAAGTCATAAGTCATGACTTAGCATGACTTTAGAAATGGTTTAACTACACTAATAATCACCAAAAATCATATCATGACTTAAATACTATTAATTAATAATAAAAAATAATAAATTTTCAAAAATCTCCAATTTCAGAAAACTGGGTGCTACAAGTCTACCCTCCTTAGAAAATTTCGTCCTCGAAATTAGAATGGTCATACTCCTTCTAGGTCAAACACTCAACAATCAAAGTCAGAGTTACTACTTAGCAGCATACAAGGTCAACAAGTAAAATGTGGATAGTAGACCTATACTGGGTCATGTCCAATAAATTGGACTGGCAGGTTTAGGTCAAGGGTGTCCTCAATTTAAATTGGAATCAAAAGTAACTCTATGGGGTAATTTAGGATGAAGTCTTGTATCAGGAAAGTCATACTAAGCAATTGAAGTATAAAATGGTGTGCCTTAGTGGGATACTAAGGTCATGGGTGTAGGTTGTCAAGTCTAGGTCATGCCTGTGAAATTGGTTTTGAGAAAACAACTAGTCTTGTGCTCCTAATTTAAAAGTCATGGTAATGCGCCTACGATGATCATAATTAGAGTGGGAATGGTCAATGGCCTAAATTTAAACCAGAAGTTGTGATGCAATAGTAGTACAAGGATAGGTTAAATGGGATAGTCTGTGACTATGGGTATTAGACTAGGTAGGTAAGAAAACAATGAATCAATAGGGTTAAGAGGTTTACCATTCTATGGTTAGAGCTACTCTTCTAAGTCAAAGGTATAGCACATACATCAATTCATTCCTAAAGAATTATATTAACAATTAGAGCTACTCCTACTCCTACTCCTACTCCCACTCCTAAGTAAGAGATAAAATCAAAAGAACTATCAGGTCAAATTCATCAAAAATAAGAAATAGGTAGGAGCATATGGAATTGGATTTCAAGACAGATATAATGAAACAAGATGGGAATGGATTTGAAAGAACAGAACCTGCAAGTGGCTCCATCCATGTAGAATAATATATGAAAGCGAACCAAAGTGCAATAGGTTGATCAGACCATCATGCATCGGCCCTGATTAGACAATATGTTAGTGGGTACTAGCCCCCAATAAAATATGTCGTGATCAAGCTCGATAAAATATAAGCTTGCAAAACTAAGGCTAAATTAGCAGTAAAGAAGGTCAAAATATAAGGGAGGTAATGATGAATAAGGTTAAATAGTCCAAGATCCCTTAAACATCAAGGAGTGAGGGTGAATTAAAACAAGAGGAAAAGGGTTTTCAATATCGAAGTTCAAAATAAGATTCTCAAGGGTCGTCCCGGAATCTCTCATGAAATCCTAACAGTGATTGAGTATACTCTCATCCTAATACCTTAATTCCTATATTCTATCGCAGGCTCGTAGCAGTACAACTAAGTCGTCGTGCTACTACGAAATCGCACAAATGCGACTCTCGACCTGCGTGGGCCACCAAAAAAATGTGTCACGACCCGCACCCTGATTAGGGGCACGAGAACGTGGGTACGTCCAGCCTACGCCGCAGTGTCGACGGTAGAACGCTGTATAGGTCATCTATAACAACTAACATCTAACAATAAGACATATAAACCTGTCATCTCCGCACGGAGGTATAACATAACATCTCAACTCTATATCTCAAACACAAGTCTAGGAAAGATAAAGTTAGAACATGATATGGAATCAGATGAAAGGAAGAACTGAATATATATAGAGTTATCACACCACACAAGTAGATGTCCAACATAAATAAGTACAAGACCTGAAATATAACTAAGTCACAACTAACAATCGGAACAGTCCGATACAAAATGAAAACTGTAAACACTAGACTAGACTAGGCACCCTCTACTGAGCTAGATGCTCCTCAGGATCTTGAAGGTCACCCTCATGTGTCCTATAGAAGGTAGGACAGTCACCATCATCATCTGTAATATTTTAACAGGCCCAGTCAGGACAGGAACGAGCACAATACATCTCACGCAGTTCATATCAGGTTGGGAAATGTAAAGCATGCATAGAGTAAGATACATGAACTGTAAAGAATATATGTAAAACGAGAGAGATTTGATAACTGAAAATATCTATATATATGGTAAGTAAGAACTGTAGGTAACCTGTGATTTAGAGCATGATATGGTTATATAAACGGGCTTAGGACATATACAAGATTTCACAAGATTTCACATGAATTTATACAAGATGGGATTTGATCACATAACCATTTCCTACTCACCCTCCCCAATCAATACACAAGGATCCAGTCAAGTTACGTTACTTTGTACAAGAGGTTTTTATCATGTTTGCTCACGTGATCATGAGAGTACAAGATTGCACAAGAGTATACATGAAAGCGGTGTACATGAAATACAAGATGTTCGTGAAAAGCACATGACAACTGTATCTGATGCACCCCGAGGGAGATAACATCGCATAACAAGATCCATATAGTACCAATCCGTGATAATGACGTGACAGCATCATGTAAGATAATCTAAAGCAAGAATATAAGTCCTAACAAGCATGAAAAGATCAGAGAATGTACTCGCCTGTCACCCTGTATGACTGATATGAATATATGTCCGAACTGGTGTCACAGAGTCCTATTTAGAGTAAAACAGGTCACAACATATCCACAATGGTAAAAATAGAGTATACAATGCATACTACATGATTCTAGGTCAATCTGGTCAAAAGTCAACTCTTGGTCAACTCTAAAGTCAAACTAGTCAAAGTTAGGTCAACACTAGTCAACTAGTTAGGGTTTTAGTCAAACTAGTCAAAGTAGTTGTTTTAGGTCATTCCTAGTCATTTCTAGGTTAACTAGGTCACTTTTGACCTAAGGTTGACTTTGGTCAACCCTTAGTCAACAAGGGTCAACAAGTGGGTTTAGGGTCATTAGGGTTAGCCCCTAGCCATAGGCTAATGATCTTGGCCATAGGCTAATGATCCTAGGCCATAGGCCATAGTCATCGGTTTTCATATAAACCTATACCTAGTAAGTTATATATATATACATGTCTATATATATATATAGATATATACAAGTCTATCTACTACCCATTTATATATCAATATATGAATACTATATATAATACCATCACCCACATATATATATATATATATATAAAATGATACTACATGAGAACTAATACAATATATATATATATATATATATATATATATATATATATATATATATATATATATATATATATATATATATATATCATATATATATACATATATATATATATATAAAACTTATATATATTATATATATATAGAGAGGGAAGAAAGAGGGAGAATTAGAGTGAGAGAGAGTGAATGAGAGAGAGGGATAGAGAGAGAGAGAGTGACACACTGCTGTACACAGCAGGGGGGGTTCAGTTTCCTGGAACAGGAAACCAGTCCCTAAACTATACCAATACACACACACACCCTACATATATACATGTATATACACATGTATATACATGTATACTCACCTAAATTTCTCCTACACACACATACATATATACATGTATATACAATATATATACACATAATTATACATATATATATACATCAAAAATTAATTTGAAATCGAATTTTGAGAACTGGAAATACAAAAATACTGTTCATACTGAACATAGAGGGGGTAAACCAAATTCGACCCCTAAACCCTAGCTAATAGTTCAATCCAATGGTTGGTAATTGTGTCCCCATACGTGTAGGTGTCGTGTGTGTCCACGGGAGTCCACCACGACACGACACGGCGTGTCCAAGTGTTTAAAAACACAAACGGGTAAGTCACAGTGTCACAGCGTCGTGCACGCGTGCACTTAGCTCTAGGACACGACACACGTGTCTAGAAGTCTCGTGCACGTGTGGGTAGGTTCGCCTAGGGTTGGTTTAGGGTTTAGGTAGCCTGTCTCGTGTCCACGTGTCCTCAGGACACGGCACGAGACGCGTATCAGTGGGGAAAATCCGCGCGTGTACAGTGCGTGTAAAATCAGTGCGCACGCGTTTTCTTCGTGCACACACATCGAGGTCGTATAAAATTTTATGGGTGTGATGTCAGTCACTAGGGCCACGTGTCCATGAAGTTTCGTGTCAAACCATTGCGTGTCGTGTCCGCAATCGGTGTCGGGTAGCAGGACAGCGTGCACAGTCTCGTGCACGCGTGTCGAAGGGTCGTATGCTCTACATGGGGCACGTAGAGCCTTGTGCTCGTGTCAGTGGGCTGGTGGGGAAGTTAGGTTCGTGTCTAGGTTACTGTATCATGTCCACGACTCATGTGGACACGATAGGAAGTGTCGAACAGTGGGGTTTAAACAGTGTGCAGTGTAGTGTTTAACAGTGTGTTCGTGTCCAATTTGGACACGGACACGATACGATTTCGTGCTCAGTAAGTTAGGGTTGTGTCCTACGTGTCTAGGGCTACCCAAAAATATAATTTGTTTTACAAAAACACAACATTAAACCCTAAGTGACATTTCACCAAACACAGAATTTAGAACACAGATACGTGTCCGATACGGACACCAAACCAATCCTATTTCCTACCAAACTTAGCCTACAGTTCCCTAGTATCTATATGCATGCAAATATGAAGAGAAATCACTATATTAACTAGGTTTGATAGTATTTACCTATTAGTGCAAAACCAATGGAAAAACCCAATGTAGGGGGGGTGTGTCCACTAGCCTTGATGATGCCCCAAAGCTTGTGACCTTGTTGGCTAGCCTTCCACAGTCTCTTCTAGGTACTAGGATTCCAATGCAAAAGATTTGAGTGGATTTGGAGTTAAAATGAACAAGTTATGGGTGTTTGAAGTGGAGGGATTCTCAAGGTTTCATGAAGTTGTAAAAATGGCTTGAATGAATGATGGGGTGTGCATATAGGATGGGGGTGTTGTTGGCTGCCATGGGGGGGTAGGGGTAGGCTATAGGGCCCCTTTCCACCTTGCAAAGCTTAGCCCCTAAGGCTTTGACTAAGGGGGTTAGATATTTAGGTTCTAAATATCTAAAAAGTGAAATATCTAGATATTTATCTAACTAGATATTTATACATAAGGCTAATATCTAATCATTAGTCTTCTAGGTTAGTGGCTAACCTCTAGATTAGGGTAAATAGGTTAGGGATCATCAAGTCACAAATCAAAAGTCCAGGAATAGTAAAATCTCACTAATCCTTCTTAATTCCTAGAAAATTACCAAAATACCCCCTTAGGCTAAAACCACTAAAATGATATTCTAAGCCTATGGTCAAGTTCTCATGGTCATGGCAACTTCTAGGTTAGAGAAAACTAGGATTTACACTAAGTTATACTAACCAAAATCACAAAGTCATAAGTCATGACTTAGCATGACTTTAGAAATGGTTTAACTACACTAATAATCACCAAAAATCATATCATGACTAAAATACTATTAATTAATAATAAAAAATAATAAATTTTCAAAAATTCCCAATTTCAGAAAACTGGGTGCTACAGCAAGTTCACCACAGGTACAAGTAGGCAATGGGAAATAAGCAGCTTGTTCATCCCACAGAGACTGCAAATTTCCAAAGTAGGTTTCCACAGACATCGAAGCCGTTTGTTTACACTCAGCCAAAGCCACCTTAATTTGTTGCTTCCGAGTGTCATTGCTAACAACAAATCTTTTCTCCAACAAGTTCCACAAAGGATAAACCTCCTCAAAGTATGGCAAAGATTTCTTCAGAGACGGATCAATGGTATTAAGAACCCATTGAACCAATAGCGCTTGCACGCATCGCCAATCAAGCAATTTACTAGCATTATTAACAGGTTTGACTTCAGTACCTTCCAGAAAAGTGATCTTTCGCCTAGAGATCAGAGATAGACGTATCGACCGAGACCACTCAGCATAGTTCGGTCCACGGAAAACAATAGGAGTAATGATATTTCCTGGTTGATCAGCAGAACTCAGAAAATATGGATCCTTCGGATTAGGATAATTTGGGTTGTGTGCACCGCCATCGTCAGTCGCGACGGAATAGCTGGACGCAACATCATCTGCCATCGCGGATGTCGGGTGTACAAAATTTTGTACAACGCCAACGAATCAACCGCTGATGGACGGGGTCGGCGGCGAATCGGCCGTGATCAGAGGCGCCGGATCTGGCGCGTAGAGGCGAATGTCGGGTGTACAAAATTTTATACAACGCCGACGAATCAGCCGCTGATGGACGGGGTCGACGGCAAATCGGGCGCTGAATCGGCGAATCCGGCGAATCGGCGCGGATCGGGCGGAAACCACCAACAGAACGGACGCGGATCGGGCGTTGGCGCGATCAGGGGCGGTCAGGCCGGCGCGGCTGACTCCCGGTCGGGCGCGGGGAGATGGCGCGGTCGGGCGCGGATGACTCCCGGTCGGGCGCGGTAAGGAAGACGGCGGTCGGGCGCGGTTGGGAAGACGGCGGTTGGACGCGTTAAGGAAGATGGCGGTTAGGGTTTTTCTGGAGATGGCGGTTAGGATTTTTCGGGAGGCTCTGATACCATGTAGAAAATAATAATGCCTTGTTCTCATTGCTAGTATTTGTTACAATATATATAGTGTCTACATTTGGACTTATGAGCCATATTTACAATACAAATATAATCTAACAAATAGCCGCGTCCATAATTTCAAATCAAGGAAAATAATTCAAACTCCTTAATTTGGGAAAAAGAAAAGAAATGAGATGCACAAAATAATCGAGGGTGCTAAGAAAAGACTGCGCAACGTAAACTATGTGATCGATCGCATGAATGCTTAGTTTTTGTGTTGAAGGAAAAGAGAAGTACGGCAATTAATGTGCCATCAAGAAGATGAGAATCACCCAACTATTAGCATTCTAATAAAGAGGAGCTAGACAGCATGGACATGTTACCAATATCCCCCTAGGTCCCCCTATCTTCAAGATCCTTACTATCCATTAATAAAGAAGTTGCTGGACTAATTTAGACAAAATCATGAGAAATCATAGAGCAACTAATAGCAGATATGAAAGCTAGCTGGTTGGTCACATCCATGATCATTCGTACTAGGTACAGTTAGGACTCATTTGGTTCTCGGAAGCAAAATCAATTCCCTTATTTATTTTTTATGGCGATGAGATCAGAATTCATGTCAAATTTTCACTAGAATTAATGTCAGATTTCTTTTCGTGTATCCGGCAAAACAACAAAAACATTCAAGAAAAGATCATTCGAGTTTCCTTTCAACATTTAGTTAGTGCCAATTACCTCTAGTCTGTTGGTAGAAGAGGGAGGCCAGGAGGTTGCTAGTTTCGGACCAGTCTCTTCTCTCTCTCTCTCTCTCTCTCTCTCTATATATATATATATATATATATATATATATATATTATGACTATTGTCGTCTTAAATTCTCGAAATAAATCATGAAAAATGAGAAGAAAAATCAATCTTATGGGTTCTGAGAGCAACCATCTTCTTCTTTTTTTTCTATTGTTTTCTCTGCCGGAAAAATAGTTTCCAAGTTTAAGGCTACCAAGTTAAGGAATAACTTTTCTTATCCTGTTATCCAAGTTGTACAAATATGAACAATTATAAGTGCTATGAAAACATCACTTAACAACAGTAACTCTAGTCTTTTAACTTCAATAATGGGTTAAAAAGCATACCTTGGTTGAACTTGAGCATAATATACGAGTAGTAGGTTCGCTAATACTTAGTTTTCACGTAATCATACATTGAGAGGTAAGACTTTGAACAACAGTCAGTCACTCGTTTGAGCCATAATTAAGTAACAACAAACAAATTGTGCAGCTAGCATATGTGAAAATAGAATAATGCTATTTGTCCAATCAAATCATTCCTCCTTACATTGTAGCTAACATGGCATATAGCTGTAGCAGCTGACATGACAAAATTTAAAATTTAAAATTAAAATTAACATTAAAATTAATATTAACAATAATATTAATATTAATATTAATATTAATATGAAAAAATGGGTAATTAATTTTTTGGATTAAAATTTGTCATGTCATATGACACATAATATTATTTATCATTCCAAGTCAGCTACCACATAAGGAAAAATAGTTTGAAGAAATAATTAATTGAAGATACGAATAGCATTACTCTAACAATAAATGGCCCTCCTTAGCTTCCCTGGTCGGCATTAATCTCCCATGTCATCAAACAACTGACAAACTTTTAACAAAAAAAAGACTAGAGTATAGAGTCCATTTTTGTTCACCCACCAAAACTAGGTGGGATGTTCACCTCCCAATAAAAATATAACACAGTGGCATTTTTATTCAACACAAACCACTTTGTAAGTGGTTTTGTTCACCCACCAAAATGGTTTTGTACCACGTGTCATATTTTTATTGGGTGATAAACATCCCACCTAGTTTTGGTGGGTGAACAAAAATGGAGAAAACTTTGATACCGAAGGGGGTATCAAAGTTTTGATACCCTCTATGTATGACATGTGGGCCTCTCCCTCTTCGTAAAATGTGGAAACATATATATACATAAATATTGAGGGGATCCCACTTGTCATATATAAGGGGTATCAAAACTTTGATACCCCCTTCGGTATCAAAGTTTTACTCAACAAAAATGGACTCTAAAGAGTATATATGGATACCCCTTAAAATTCATAAATGACAGACCAGTATCTAAAAACAAGGCTAATTATAAGGGCACAGCCTTTTTTACTCGGGGCTAGCCAGGATTAGGGCTAGCCAGGTTGGAAGGAACTTTTACTAGGGCTATCCAAATATTCCACTCAGGGGGCTGTCCAAAGCCCACAGCCCCCCAAATCCAAAAAATCACTCTCATTTCTAAATTTCACTCTCTCTCTTCACAAACCCTAGTTTTCTTCTTCTTCTTCTATCCATCTTCTTCTTCTCCACCATTACCATTCTAACATCTTCATCAAAACCCTAATTTTTTTTCTCATCATCATCATCATCTTCTTCTCCACCATTTCCATCATCACCATCTCCATCAAAACCTAGTTTCTTCTCTTTTCCAATTTCGATGGCACCCAAAAAATTAAATAAACCCTAAAATGTATGAAAATAAAGGTTAAATACTTCTTTCCTCACAAAGAATGCATGAAAATAAATCCTAAAATGCATATTTCACTCTATTATCAAGATTAAAATAAACCCTAACATGTTTTTTTATTCGGGAATGTCGACTTTAGGACTGCCAGAAATTGTGGCAGTCCTGAAAGGAACTTGCTGTACAGCAAGTATCTTTCAGGACTGCCACAATTTCTGGCAGTCCTCAATATGTCTAGGACTGCCAGAAATTGTGACAGTCCTGTTGTAGAGCATGTCCCTTTCAGGACGGCCACAATTCATGACAGTTCTTACTACTTCTAGGACTGCCAGAAATTGTGGCAGTCCTGTTATACATCGAGTCTATTCAAGACTGCCACAATTCCTGGCAGTCCTCATTACTTCTAGGACTGCCAGTAATTGTGGCAGTCCTGTTGTACATCGAGTCTATTTCAAGACTGCCACAATTTCTGGCAGGCCTCAATACTTTTAGGACTGTCAGAAATTGTGGCAGTCCTGATATGAATCCAATTATTCTACAACTAGGATTTCTTCCATAGTTTTCTTCTAAAACTAGGATTTCATGCGTAATTCTTCTATTAATAAAGAAAAATTGGTTAATAGACTAATAGATTAATAGATTTGATAGATTTGATAACACAATTTCTTCTACAACTAGGGTTTCATCCATAATGCAAGAAAATAAAATAAAATAGGGTTTGGAGAAAGAGATCTGAGAAATTAGAAGAGAGCAAAAAATTAAAATAAACTAGGTTTGCAAAAATTGATGTTCTTGTTTGTTTGTTTTTTTCTTCTTCTTCTTCTTCTTTTCTTCTTGTGAGGAATGGAGAGAGAGAGAGGAAGAAAACAAAAATTATAACACTTATCTTTTATACCTACTACTTGGATAGCCCTGAGTAATTTTTTCAGTGGCAAACTTGTAAATAATGGAAAACAGTCACTTGGACAGTCCCGAGTAAAAAAGGCTGTGCCCTTATAATTTGCCAAAAACAAGATCTAAACTTTAATGAAAGATAGGCATTTGTGGCAGCAACTGCTACTGTAGATGGATAATCATCAATCATTAATATCTCCGGAATTTAAGAGGAATCAGAAGACTTTATTTTCACCAATCATTAATATCTCTGGAATTTAAGAGGAATCAGAAGATTTTATTTTCACCAATCATTAATATCTCTGGAATTTAAAAGGGAATCAGAAGACATTATTTTTGTTTCAAATGGTGCCGCAGAAATAACAAATCTCGCCCAGCAGCCAACAGATTTGGTAAAGTAATGGAGAGGGTAAGGATATTGTCCTAAGTTAGCAAGAATAAGACGGTGAAGGGAGGAGAAAAAGAATAAAACTGAATGTAGGAAGACTATTTAATAGATTAACACTTCAAAAACAAAAAGCTTGTAATAAACAATGGCTAAGGGTCTGCTGGATAACCTTATTTTTATCGGTTTTGGAATATTTTTGAACAGACCGATTATAAAAATATCTGCTTGTTAATTTTTTTTATGCATTGATTTTGGTCGGCCCAAAAATCCTCCAAAGTCGGTATAGTATAATTTTGTGTGACTTTATAAACACCCATAATCGATAGATTTTGAGGAGTTTTATTATTTTATTCTATTTATAATCTCACAAAAAATATATAATTATAACTACTAATATCCTACACTATTTTTTTTTCTTTACCATTTGTGTTTTTCTTCTACTTCTTCCAAACTATGGCTAGTTTTTCCGTAAGTTTTTAAAATATTTCTTTCATAATTTCAACCAGACGTTTCTATTATTTTCTGTGTTCTATTACTTTGATCAAATGTGGACTTTTACCTCTTGATCGAGGCGTGAGCTTGGTGGCAATTCTCGCACTCGGGACCGTTTTGTTTATATTTGGACATACATGTAATTTTATTCGTATAAAAAACTTTCAGAACCACTCGTTAATTACCAAGCGTGGATTGGACTGATTTAAAAGCCGCCACTTGAAACCATGCAAAACCGAACCCCCCAGAACCGCTCATAATCGGTAATCTAAAAACAACTCATAACCGCTAACCCTACAATTGCCAAGTAGGCCCTAAAGGAACAAGAACGCCAAAATACATATAATTCAATAAATTGTGTTTAATAGAAACTCTCAATTTGTCTGTATGGATTTCTCCGCAATGTTGTACTGGAAACGAACGCGAAAAATCATTCCCCAAACCGAAAGAACTTAGTGAGGACCGAAAAAAATCGCACAAATCAATTACATCAAAAAGTCCACACACAAAAGCACAAAGTGAACACAATGATCTTTACGTGGAAAGTGTAACGCCCCAGAACCAGAATACTGGAGAGCGGGGGCGTACATAGCCAGCTACGTATATTGAAATGGAATCCACCTCACTATACGGTCACGGCTACTAGATACATGAGGGTTTAACTACAAGCCATCAGTCTCTTATGGTCATGAACAAGCCTATTGTCTCAATCTCATGCAAGAAATAGCAGTTACAAGATGTTAGAGCATCAAATATACAATAGTAAGGCGTCCCATACATTACATATTTGGATGATCATGAAGCTAGTCGTACAAAATGTGAAGACTAGCAAGAGTTTTAGTCATACATGATCAACCCTAGGATTCGTCAATCATGTTACAGCCCATAGGCAGACAGTAAGTAAAGTGCAATACGAGCTAACACGTGCTCGCCGGCTAAACGCCTCAAAAGAATATTTTTACAATAAAGTGGGAGAACAAAAGGAAAACCCGCTCGTTGCCTTGGTTACGCCTGGTGGTCACCATTCGGCTGGAAGGTAGGGAGATCCTCTGGAGCTACTCCGGTATCTGACCATACAAAACCAGCTGGGTCAGATCCCAGAAAGAGCAAGTGTCACAAAGGAGGCTTCACTTAAGAACTAAAACCAGCAATTAGCACAAAACATAACTATATAATAAAAGACTGAAAATATAGAAAACCATGACGATATACGATGAGATAACCATGTGACTATTCAGATAACCGAGTTACAACCCTTAAACCAAATAAGGACCGGGGTTGTAGCCATTCGTCTGAACGGAACTTGGTTTCCACCATTTATCGATAAGTAAAGCACAAGCAATGAGGTCATGTAACAATCTTGTACAGGATCAGGACAAGACTAGACTGAGTTAGACTCCATCCAATCAATCACGGCCAAGCAATAAGTACGGCTTGATACTTTAACTAGCTAGGGTTATCACAGGCCTAGTTACTAGCAAGATGCAAGGAGATGTTCCAACAGCCACAAGCCCTGCAGACCATCCAGGTTATCCAGGTCGAATATCTGTTCATGAAGGGTGCAACACATGACAGTGTGCTGGAAATGTGCCCTACTCGTCGGCAGGCTACAAGTCCACTTGCGCGCCCAGATAACGGGATTACCTGTAGCTGGAAAATCTCTTCATGACTACTGGGTTATTCTAGTTATTAGTCTTAGTCAATTTCAGTAGGTACCCCTGACCGTGGTACTCAGGGGTCCCTGTCCTAGACATGATGCGAAACAGTATTAGTTTATTTGTACAAACACAATCGTCCACGGTGTCCAGGTCATTCATTCTTGTCATGTCATGCTAACCGTCGCAACAGCATTCAATAGTTCCCATCATGCTTGCTTGTCATGTCTTGTCATGTCATGTCATGTCATGTCATGTCAATTCGCTTGCTATACCATGCCATGTACAATTATCAGTCCAGTCATGTCAATCAATTCGTGATTATCAAGTTCATGAAAAGTGCAAGGACATAAAGACAATCGAGTACGCAAAAGGGGATCAAGACTCTACGCTAGCGAACCTCTACGCTAGGCCAAGAGGCCTCAAGCGTAAAAGTGGCTTACGCGAGCAAGATCAAGGAAAGGCCGCTTCTACGCGAGCTGGAGCCCTACGCGAGAGGAAACTCTACGCGGGCAAGGCTCTACGCGAGCGAGCACCCAATGCAAGCGAAACTTTACGCGCACGAGCACCCATGTCACGCCCCGCTCCCGCAGGAGCGATCGTCCTCGCTAAGACGTGATGCCGCACGGGCCTAGGTTGCGCCCGTGCAAGGCTATGTCCAGAACGGCCGATTTGAGCTAGGCCACAGAGTCGCACAGAGTGTCCCCATTTGCAGCGGAAAGTAAAATGAACACAAATTGAAGCGAATTCAACTCTTTATTGATATTCAAGAAGTTTACAAGCGGCGCTAGACCGATATTACAAATCGCTCAAGCTCTCTCTCTCTGAAACATAAAAGGCGTGCCAAGTGGCTTACAACATGGAATGATTCATGGCGATGTTCCGATACATTATGTCCTGTATATGGTGCTTCAGCTTCTTGCAACGTTCCAAGGCCCCAGAGTTGGCTCCGCGCCTTAACACGTTCGATGGAAGCTCCGCACCCGCCGGCGTCTCCTACATCATGCAAGCAGACTGTGGGGTTATCAGTACATTGTTATGCACTGGTGGGGAGGCTAGCTCGCCCACAATGCTATCATTACCAAACACGTTCTATTTACTTTTGTGCACCGTCTATCATTTATTGTCTTACTAATCTTGCCTTAGGATCATTTTCATGGCACATTATATAGCCTATCTCGTGTTGCGTAAAACAAGTGTCGCACGAAAATACATGCACGACTTACCCATACTTACCGTCTGGCCTTCCCTGTCCAATGTAAACCAAGTTAGTCAACAATTCATATGAAATAACTTAACGTAGTTCATGTAAGCATTCAATATCAAGTGTGTGTCCTTGCCTCGGGTTCTAGCATGTCGTAGGCACGTTTTCTAACTCGTTTGCTCGAAGTACTCTTGATCATTTTGTGTTATATTCAAGCTTATTCAGAAGGTGCTTTGTACAGTTAACTTAGACTACTTTGATTTCAATGCAAGGACTTGCACGTGGATTGCCACCAGCAAAGCCCATTTAAATCTATATGCACCGGTCGCTGGCATCACAAGCCATTTTGGACACATCCAAGCCGTGGTATTTCTTAACTAGCGTAGGGTGAGGACTGGCACACACCCCGTTAGTCTCTTGAAATACTCCTGCACTTACGTCCCCCGGGTGGCTGAGTCCGCACCCAGGCAGCCCGTAAGCCATGACTTGATCCCGCCTAGGCCGGCCACGATCCTCCCTTTGATCATGTCGCGGAATCCGTATCACCCGTGCACGGGTCCGTCCACGACCATTTCGTATTTTATCGTCATAGGCTAACCCTTAGCCATAATGCGTTATCGACCAGGTTGGCGTCCGTACAGCGCGGGTAGCGAGCCCTGTTGCACGTGTCCATCACACCTGTCGCTAACCATTCCTTTCCTTCTTATCTTTTATTCATTCCTTCTTTTCTTTCTTTCACTTGTCCATTTGTTCATTGATTCATTTTCGTATTCATCCTTTCGTTGATTCATTCATTCACTCGTTTATTCGTTCATTCTTTCATTTATACATTATGCAACTTCCCGTGCGGGAGTCGCCTTGGCGACCCATCGGTCCCATAGTCTTTCAATGTTGCTAAACTCTACTCGGAACGCCTATGTTGATAGTCTTCCCGTTTCATTGTTGTAAACCATTCATTGTTTTCATTGTTGAACGCATAAGGGACTTGAACGTAAGCTTGTGCCTTAGCACGAGCGTGGAGCGCGGTGCGAGAGTTCTCGTATTTTCTATGTTCCTTTCCATATTCTATACAACCATACAAGATGGGATTAATCCCTTAGCTAGGTGCGTTGGGTCATTTATTAGCATGCGCGATGTTATCGCCTAGCGATTTCAGTGATAGTGTCCGTATTATTATGTGTCTAGGCTAAGCAAAGACGGGTTCATCGGAGCCACCCACCTTAGCGATGTTCGCATCGGCCGAGCGATACTCCGAGCGCGCCTTTGAAAGTTTAAGTCTGGATTCATCTTCGGCGGGCCAATGTAAGCCTTGCATCGATTCTTCTTCAGGTCGATGCCAACTCTTCGGGTCGACGGCTCGTTTGAGTCGTTGAACTTGTCGTTTGAATCGGTGTTCCGCTAGGGCAGAGCGGGTCGTTACATAATACACCACTCAAAACAAGTCTCGTCCTCGAGACTTCCTGAGTGCAGGTCATCCTATCATTTTTTAACTCGTGTCATCGTGTTTCATCGACAATTCTATCGAACGGCTCTATCGTTCGATGGCATCGAACCATGCTCGGTACCTTTCCAAGTTCCGTGTCACATACGTTTGGTCGATTTTATTGAATGGCTTTTCATTCATTTCAGAGTTGAAGGTTCTTATTCAATTGTCGCATTTCTTCAACTTGGTTGCTATTTCGACGTATCATGGGACTGAAACGGTCGTACGAGGTGCGTTGAAATTCTCAAACACGAGAGTCGTAGGCTGAGGCAAACTCACTCATTCGTTCATGCGCATCTCAACACCCACTTGCAGCTGCATTCGAGTTCATCATATCGCTGAGTTTGGATCGTGCACGCATTCAAGGCGTCCCCCGAATACGTACATTTCAACCAAGCTTAGCGACTAGCGAAGTCGGACAAGCTACTCGTGATAGTTTTGACTTGCCGATCGTTTTGCTAACTTCGATTTAAAACCGAACTCATGTGCGTATCACATATCGTTTATCTCGGTCCTCGAGATGATTCGATTCGCTTCTCAAGCGCTCTTGTCAACGAAATCAATACGATTTCTTCTTAGCGGAGTCGGCCAAGTCTAAGTAATTCCCGTCCGATTCGAGACCAAGTATTGCACTACCATCGAGTACGTCTTTCGACCAATGATTCAATTCATTATTCCAACTTTACTTGCGCATCATCCATTCCTATCATTCCTATCGTTTGGGGCCATTCTCGCTGTCGTTTATGCACACTCCTAATTTTCCCTCCTACTCTAAGTCTTGTTGCCCCAAGTCTATCGTCCGTCCAGACGATACTCTAATATCAATCTCACAGGTTCAATCACTCGGTATAGGGTCGTCCGCCTATCCGCTAGGCTATTTCTTTTCGAGGCTAAGTCAATGTCAGGATTGGAATCACAGTTCCCCAACAATAATGCCAACACTGACCCCAATCCTAGGGTCAAACCAAAGTCGGTAGTACGGGGGTTTTCTACCCAAGCTCGCGTCACTCAGATTTCTAAACATCGAGCACGATCACCTATTCGCATCAATGTATTCGTTATGCATATTCGAATCCATTAAATCACCCAATCGACATACTTCACATATCCATTCTAACCAATTCATGTATTCGATCACGAGGTCATCCAGCTCGACAATATATTGCGCCCCAATCTCACGCGAGTCCGATTATCCACGGCGGTTCATGAATCACCATACAACGCTCCCACGGAATAATGATTCTCATCGGGGCGTAACTCTTGTTTGAGTTTTAGTCTAACCCATTCTCGATACGCGGATTGGACCTACTCAATCCTCAAGTTCAATTCTTCAAGCACACAAATTCATTCTCGAGTCCACCTTCGCGTCAAACCACAAGTCGAAGCAATCAGATTGCCACGCCATCCAAGTTCAATCACTCCCGCTGTATGAATCACCATATCAGCGCTCACGCGGAGTGATCGCCATAATCCGGCACGACGCATGTGCGAGGCTGGAGTTGCGCTCGCATAAGACAATAACGTCAACGTTGTGGTTGTCAACGAAGCAAATCCAACCATTCACATTTTCATCCAAACCAAATCAATTCGATAGTCTGACCGTCATACGTTCAACTAGAAAATCCTCGAGCTAAATCTATCTTTTCCTCGACACATTTTCAACATCCCAAGTATAGCATTCAACGGAACAATGACATTTGCACGATCGTCATTCGTCGAGTCAGAGTACCCCCGAGTTATTGCATATCGATCTTTGATACGCCTCAATACCATCGACGATATGCGTAACCTGACGATCTTCCTTTGCAACCGATTTCGAGTCGTGCGTTGATGCTGTTGTCCGACTTGGATATTCCACAATTTTATTTAATGTTCAAGATCAAGTTCAACTGCTATTCCCCAAGCTAGTTTCAAGATCGTTGTCCAAACTCAAGTCACAATTTATTTGAATCAATCTAAAATCGTGCGCGTGATCCTCTAAGTTTTCCTCGATCAAGACCATTCATTTTCATTCATCGTTCCGAATCGTTTTCTAACTTGCGTTGTCCATTGACAAGTTGTCCGAACGACATCTCGTTCGGGACATTCGAAGTCACGACCAACTAAGTGTGACGCGTTCTAAGGCTTTGCGCGATCGCATCGCCTCGCCGACGTACTCGTTGTGTTTCGTAATCCTCAATTTTTCGCTCGAATGATTTTCCAAGAGCATCCATACACCACTCGGATTCGAGCCATACGATCTAGTCGTCGATATTCATTCTTATTCTTCTCCGAACCTATCACATACACCACTCGGGTTCAAGCCACGCTAAGACATCCTTCAGATTCGTTCGACGAATATCTAGCGTAATCGCTCACGTCGCCTCGACGTACTAAGTCGTTCGCACTAATCCTCAAAATCCAATAAATCTTTCGTGCACGCCTAAGCGTTTGTTTGATAGCTTTCCTATCGATATACACTGTAAGTGTATCTCCGTTCCCGACCGAGCGGTACTTGATATCGCTCGCAACTCGATTGCACCAGGAGTCGAGGTGCGCGACACGCGGCACAACTTAGCCAAAAGGCCGTGTGTATAGCTATCCCGTGCGGACTATATTCGAGTTCGCATGCTCACTTATTCTCGTTCGAGCGATAATCGATCTCACTCGCAACTCGTTTGTACCAGAAGGTCTAGGTGCGCGATACTCTGCACAACTTAGCCAAAAGGCTGCGTGCATAACCATCCCGTTCGAACTATACTTTGGTCTCGTGTACTCGTTTGCTGTCAGCGTAAGCTCATTCAAGCACGTACTGCGTTTGCTAACTCTTAGCATCGGTTCCTTCCAACTCAAGTACGTCGTGGTTCGGCACAAAGGCCTTCGCCTATCAATCCCTTCAACCGAGCACTTGTACGAGCTTTTGAAAATATTAGACTTATTGTATGGAACATCCCAAGGCACAACGAGAGAGAGCGTACACTTCTTTTGTTTCAAAACCGAGCTTTCAAAACTGAGAAAATTGAAATGAAGTCCAAGGACGTAAAGTCGTGCTCTGATACCAATCTGTCACGCTCCGCTCCCGCAGGAGCGATCGTCCTCGCTAAGACGTGATGCCGCACGGGCCTAGGTTGCGCCCGTGCAAGGCTATGTCCAGAACGGCCGATTTGAGCTAGGCCACAGAGTCGCACAGAGTGTCCCCATTTGCAGCGGAAAGTAAAATGAACACAAATTGAAGCGAATTCAACTCTTTATTGATATTCAAGAAGTTTACAAGCGGCGTTAGGCCGATATTACAAATCGCTCAAGCTCTCTCTCTCTCTGAAACATAAAAGGCGTGCCAAGTGGCTTACAACATGGAATGATTCATGGCGATGTTCCGATACATTATGTCCTGTATAGGGTGCTTCAGCTTCTTGCAACGTTCCAAGGCCCCAGAGTTGGCTTCGCGCCTTAACACGTTCGATGGAAGCTCCGCACCCGCCGGCGTCTCCTGCATCCTGCAAGCAGACTGTGGGGTTATTAGTACATTGTTATGCACTGGTGGGGAGGCTAGCTCGCCCACAATGCTATCATTACCAAACACGTTCTATTTACTTTTGTGCACCGTCTATCATTTATTGTCTTACTAATCTTGCCTTAGGATCATTTTCATGGCACATTATATAGCCTATCTCGTATTGCGTAAAACAAGTGTCGCATGGAAATACATGCACGACTTACCCATACTTACCGTCCGACCTTCCCTGTCCAATGTAAACCAAGTTAGTCAACAATTCATATGAAATAACTTAACGTAGTTCATGTAAGCATTCAATGTCAAGTGCGTGTCCTTGCCTCGGGTTCTAGCATGTCGTAGGCACGTTTTCTAACTCGTTTGCTCGAAGTACTCTTGATCATTTTGTGTGTTATATTCAAGCCTATTCAGAAGGTGCTTTGTACAGTTAACTTAGACTACTTTGATTTCAATGCAAGGACTTGCACGTGGATTGCCACCAGCAAAGCCCACTTAAATCTATATGCACCGGTCGCTGGCATCACAAGCCATTTTGGACAAATCCAAGCCGTGGTATTTCTCAACTAGCGTAGGATGAGGACTGGCACACACCCCGTTAGTCTCTTGAAATACTCCTGCACTTACGTCCCCCGGGTGGCCGAGTCCGCACCCAGGCAGCCCGTAAGCCATGACTTGATCCCGCCTAGGTCGGCCACGATCCTCCCTTTGATCATGCCGCGGAATCCGTATCACCCGTGCACGGGTCCGTCCACGACCATTTCGTATTTTATCGTCATAGGCTAACCCTTAGCCATAATGCGTTATCGACCAGGTTGGCGTCCGTACAGCGCAGGTAGCGAGCCCCGTTGCACGTGCCCGTCACACCTGTCGCTAACCATTCCTTTCCTTCTTATCTTTTATTCATTCCTTCTTTTCTTTCTTTCACTTGTCCATTCGTTCATTGATTCATTTTCGTATTCATCCTTTCGTTGATTCATTCATTCACTCGTTTATTCGTTCATTCTTTCATTTATACATTATGTAACTTCCCGTGCGGGAGTCGCCTTGGCGACCCATCGGTCCCATAGTCTTTCAATGTTGCTAAACTCTACTCGGAACGACTATGTTGATAGTCTCCCCGTTTTATTGTTGTAAACCATTCATTTTTTCATTGTTGAATGCATAAGGGACTTGAACGTAAGCTTGTGCCTTAGCACGAGCGTGGAGCGCGGTGCGAGAGTTCTCGTATTTTCCATGTTCCTTTCCATATTCTATACAAGCATACAAGATGGGATTAATCCCTTAGCTAGGTGCGTTGGGTCATTTATTAGCATGCGCGGTGTTATCGCCTAGCAATTTCAGTGATAGTGTCTGTATTATTATGTGTCTAGGCTAAGCAAAGACGGGTTCATCGGAGCCACCCACCTTAGCGATGTTCGCATCGGCCGAGCGATACTCCGAGAGAGCCTTTGAAAGTCTAAGTCTTGATTCATCTTCGGCGGGCCAATGTAAGCCTTGCATCGATTCTTCTTCAGGTCGATGCCAACTCTTCGGGTCGACGGCTCGTTTGATTCATTGAACTTGCCGTTTGCGGCGTTCCGCTAGGGCGGAGCGGGTCGTTACAACCCAAGTGAAACTCTACGTGCGCAAGGCTCTACGCGAGCGAGGGAGAGTCTACGCGAGCACGACTCTACGCGAGCGAGAGTGCCCCCCCCCCTCCGCGTAGAGTTCAAGTGAACTTGGCGTAGAAAGGATTACGCTGGCACGCAATGCGTGTGAGTAAAGGGGACATTACGCTGGCACGTGAAACGTGTGCGTAAAGAGGGGAAACACTACGCCAGCACGTTAAAACGTGTGCGTAAAGGAGGAAATGCTACGCTGGCACGTTAAACGTAGGCGTAAAACTAAATGCTACGCTAGCACGTAAGAACGTGTGCGTAAAAACTTCATCTTCTCCCCAAGGCCAAGACAAGAAGGCAAAAGCTCAAGAGCTCTAGAAAGCCCCATCTCGGTCAAGACTCGATGAAATCCAACCATTCCAAAACCAATCTTGCGTAACATCAGAATGCCTTCTACATAGAACTCTTAGTTTTCGAAAACAAGCCAGTTTAGTAGATCAAAATCGAGAAATCCGAAAATGCAACAAACTTAGATCTACATGAAATGAACCATGGAAACTAAAAATGCTAAGTACTAAAGTGTCTTAGAATCTCGTGAGGAAGACAATGGAATAATAAAACTTGAGTTCCTCCATAAAGCAAGATGCACTTGCCTAAGCTCTCTCTCTCTCTCTCTCTCTCTCTCTCTCTCTCTCTCTCTCTTTGGGTAGGTGGAGAGTAATGGTGAGGAAGAAGAAGAGAGTAGTAAATGAGAAACGAATGAGGAGAGAGAATGGTTGTTGGGTTAATAAATGAGGGATGGTGGTAGGTAGGGGTTTGCATATTAATCCAAACCGAGCCCAACCAAGCCGAACCCAACCGAACCCAATGCGGGCCAAGGCCAGGATAAACCACATGAACCAGAAAATGCTAACTAACCCATGCCAATGCAAAATCCAAGACTAGCCAGTCAAGACAAGTCGAACCAGGATGAACCCAAAATAAACCAAGGCAAGATTAAACCAGGATCAAGCTAAGCAAGACAAAGTCTAATTACGGGTCGGGATTCCATACACGTATACCAAAATACGTAATACGAACTACGGACGTTACAGAAAGTCCTGATGAAGGAACTACGGAGCGATCGGGTCCAACCTGAAAAAGTCTCCACTAATGGAATAAAAAGAATACACCGACACATTAACAAATTCCTCCATCAATCCACACGGATCATCACATCTTTTCAAGTACAATGGAAATAAATTACATACTGAATAAGGGATTATCAAAGCCAAGAATACGAGAAAGAACCGATGTATACTCCTCGAAACAATCTCACTTCAAATAAATCTCAAATCTTTCGATCTCTCTTCCTCTTGGTTGAAAAATTGCATCATTTGAGAAACTTTCCTAGTTGTAATGCATGGAGATTAGGGTTGGAAAAATCATATTTAAGGTTTTAAAGCATCTCAATCCCAAAAAGATCTGGATCATCAATTTGACCCAAAGGTATTAATAAAACATCCAAAATTTACCTTTAGCCCCACACAGATATAGCACTGACGGTATACCAAAAAATACACTTTGTGCCAAAATCGTTCTGAAATAAAACGACGATACACCAAAAAAATGGACGCTTTATCCAGTATATCAACGATACACCGACATTAGTATACTGCTAGCATCAATACCACTAGCGGATACAGGATTATAATTCACTACGGGCACAATTATAAAAATGTTTGGAAACAACGCATTCAAAAAAAATTCTGGAGTATAATAATATATTAAAAAGAAATTCACTGGGGGCCCCGCCCCCCAGTGCCTACACTATGGATCCGCCACTGATCAATACAACTCTATCCAGAGACTGACACGCGCTCAAATTGCACCACCTTTGTCGCCTTCGACTATCCGAGCTTTTTCGACACACAAATCGCGCTCAACGCACTCCGAAATGTTCTCACATAGGTTAGAAACCACCCTACACCAACATGTAGTAGTACTTTTATTGAAATATGGCATCTTATTACCAAAGAAAGATTGAGAATTGTACATGTATTTATTTAAATTTTACAAACAATAACCGAAAGAAGTAGAAATTACTTTCATTGTTCTAAACTTCTAACACTTTCTTCAAACTATCATCCTCAAAACGAGCTTAAAATCTTCTGCCATAAAAGTGCTTTCGTACTTGTCTTTTGTTTTATATGGAGTTCTAAATTTCTGAAAAGAAGCAAAAAAGAAAACTTTGCTAATGGGACGGATAGAGAGGAAAAGAAGGATGTTATTTCCGGGCTTGATCAAAGATGGTAGAACTAGATGTCGAGATCAGAGGTTTAAACAAATGTTTCCCTTCTGATTATTCTCGAGATCCACGAGGAACACTATAATATAAATCTGATTACAAAAGCAACAATAATCAGAAAATAAATCTCACGTTCTTCCTCGCAATCGCAGTTGCTGACGGACAGAACTGAGTTACAACTCAGAGAAAAGAGAAGAAAAAAGATGATAAAAGGTTCTTGCTGGGGTGATTAAGATCACCGTTGCTCAAAGCAAGATTCGTCCCACCACGATCTGCTTCCAGGAACCAGCAAGTTCACGAAGAACTTCTGGAACGCTCGTAAGTCAATATTTGAGACTTGAACGGGCTTCCTGGACTTTACGGACTCCCTTAACTCTCTTCTTGGTGCATCTTTCAAAGGAGCCAAGGGGCTCTATTTATAGAGTGGAGTGAGACTTCACCTCTTCTCCTATCCCACGTGGAACTAAAATACAAATACTCAAAAATAGAGTTTGATATTTTAGATCATCCCACAATCAGCATAGAAGTGTGTCAGTCCACGCCTACCCCCCGAACACTCCCGTGCATGCACGAGACATCCCGGAGTCCGTGACCGAGTCCGAGTCCGCACAACAAAAATTAACTTGCATCCTTGTTGGAATTAATCATTTTTCCTTCTAGAAAAATACTCCCACATGGCACACACTTGTGCCCCACCACACCTCATGTGCACACCTCAACACAAGCAATGCATTATATTAAGATACTCACCATTTGGTGTAGCCGATGTGGGACTATCTTCCCTAGTCTAAAGGCAAAAATACCAACAATCTCCCACATATCTCAATATATGGGTTGAGCGTTCCTCACAGTGATTGTCCATCATGCATTAGGAGAGATGTCGCTGACGACTTGAATCTTCTCGCATGGGTCAAATAACAGTATGATACAAGAATGGACTAAGCCTTGAATTCTGCACCATGACTGTAATTTTTTCCACTCACATAATGACATCAGCTGTGCTTCCGGTTGCACATTAAAGGCCATGTGCATGCCTGGTTTCGGTGTATGTATCTTGGGCGTCTACAAGTTTACCCTCAAAAGACAGCCTGAATCTCTTTCCATACATTCTAGGTGAGTTCTTTTAAAGAGTCCTTTGGCATGAAGCCTTGCGCTTCCTTGCGGTGCTATCCCGCTATGACATGGCCCAAAACTGAGGCTACACCTCATCGTGGTGTCACGCCACTGTAGCATGAGGTCCTAGCCTCTTTGTAGTGCCAAACTACCCAGCATGAAGCCTTGCACTTTCTTGCGGTATTACGCGCTGTGACATGGCTCGCGTAGACGAGGCTTTACCCACTCTAGGTACCTCTTGGTGGTGTCACACCACTGTAACATGAGGTCACCGGCCTCTTTGTAGTGCTGACTACCACTCTTCACTTTACAACATTAGACTACCTGCCTATATGCGGTGCTACACTGCTGTGACATAGCTCGTAAAGCCGAGGCATTACCCTTACCGAGGAACCTCTTGGTGGTGTCACCCCACTATAGCATGGAGACCTTACGCTCCTTTGTAGTGTTGTGCAACCGTGCTTCCTGTAGAGCACACCAGACATTCGAAATGCCTGAGAACTCATTAAGGCGTATAAGCCATCCTCCCAGGACTTGTTCTTTTAAGAGAACAGATAGTAGACAACAGTGGTTATGGGTTCGTAACCCCTCAGTGTCTCAAAGGACTATCCACTGTTCCAGATATTCTCTCCGTCAGTGGTCCTTCTTTGAACCAAAAGTTAGATGCCTAGTAGATTTCTCTTTGAACTAATAGCATAGAACTTTATGGTAGAATTACAAAGACAGAATATCACATCGTCTTCAAGCCCATCATAGTTGTTGTGTCCTCGACCAGCTGGCGCTTGAGACCTTTGGTGAACGGATCGGCAAGATTTTTCTGACTCCGAACATCAATCATGGTAATGACTCCAGTCTTTATCAGATCATTCACCGCCATGTGCCTCAATCGCACAGTCCTCTTCTTACCATTGAAGAGATCATTTGATGCCACCGCTGCAGCTGCCTGGTTGTCGCAGTATATCGGTACCGTCGGAATCTGCGCACCAACCACTGGAAAATCATACATGAGCTCCCGAAGTCATTCTGCTTCTTCTGTTGCAGTAGCCAGTGCAAAGAACTCAGATTCCATTGAGGAATGAGAGAGCATTGTCTGCTTCTTCGACTTTCACGATATAGCAGCTCCACCCATGGAGAAGATGTATCCTCGTGTGGACCTTTCGCTCTCTGCTTCTGAACACTAGCTTGCATCACTGAAGCCTTCCACTACTGTCGGATATCCGTTGTAGTGCGGTGCATGCTTCTGAGTCCTCTTGAGATATCTCATAACTCTCTTCATGGCCTTCCAGTGCTCCACACCTGGGTTGCTCGTGAATCGACTCAGCATCCCCACGGCAGAAGCTATGTCAGGCCTTATGGCAGTAGTTGCATACATCAAACTCCCGATGACGCTTGAGTACTCCAGCTGCCTTCCCTAGGATTTGGCTTCAGCTTCTTGTCACACCTGTAAGGAATATCGATCCCTGGAAGATCCTGATATCCATAGCGTGTGATGTAATGTCCGTGGTTCGTATTACGTATTTTGTATACGTGTACGGAATCCCGACCTGTATTTAGACTTGTCATGCTTGTCTTGATCCTGGTTTAGTGGTTTGGCTTGGTTTATCTTGGTTGGGTTGGCTTCGTTCGGTTTGCCTTGGGTTCATCATGAACCAAAAGAAAACCCCACCTACCACCACCATCACCATTTATTAACCCCCACTCTTTTCTCTCTCCTCATTTATTCTTCTTCTTCCCCACCATTACTTCTCCACCAACCTGAGAGAGTGAGAGAGCTTAGGCAAGTGCATCTTGCTTCATGGAGGAACTCCATTTTTATTGTTCCACTGTCTTCCTCATGTGTTTCTAACCCACTTTAGTACTTAGCATCTTTCATTTCCGTGGTTAAACTCTTGTAGATCTAGCTTTGTGGTATTTTCGGTTTTCAGGAATTTTGATCTATCAAACCTGCGTATTTTTGCTATTTGATAGTTCCATGTTGCAGAGAATTCTATTTTACCCAAATTTGACCTACGGGAGTCTGAATTTGGGTTCCTATTATTGTTTGGTGGAGCATGAAGGCCATGGTGTTTTCTATGGACATGTTCTATGTGGGAGCCATTAATTGTACAGTGAGCCGCATGAGCATATTTGCTCTGAGCCGCATAGGCCAATGCCATGTATATTTTAATGCATTACCAAGTATATTTTTATGCCATGTATATTTTAATGCATGGCCTTAGCCATTAAATGCTTGCATGCATTTAGCTAATTTGCATGGCCAACAGTTGTTGGCCGCATGAACTCATTCTTAGCCGCATATGCAATTCTCAGTATGGCCTTAGCAATTGTGGCCGCATGAGCTTTCAGATTTAATACATGCCTTAAGCTTGCTTGCATTAGCCGCATAAGCTTTTAGATTTAATGCATTAATTAATTGCCTACAAAAGTTGGCCGCATAGGCTAACCTATTTGGCCGCATATAGCAGAACATGCTCTGGCCGCATTACATGCATTAATAATTAATGCATGGCTTTTCCTTGATTTCATGCATTAACAATCAGTGCATAGCCTTTATTTATGCATGCGACCAATTCTTGGCCGCATATGGCCTAGCAAGTTGGCCGCATATGGGAGCAAGTTTAGCATTTATATTATAGTCATTCCAAGTTGAGCCGCATAAGAGAATTCATGGCGGGCCGCATGGCCTTTCAATTATTTTGCATGAGCAGTTGCATGCATTTAGCTAATTAATTGGCTGCTTGGCCAAGTATATTGGCTGGCCGCATGGGTATATATATATTTTGGCCGCATGGACCAATTCCTGGCCGCATGAATATTCCAGAATCATGGCCGCATGAATTTAAATATTGTGGCCGCATAGGCCATTATTAATTGCATGACTTTTATTATTATTATTATTATTTATTTAATTGTATTTTTCTGGCCGCATGCTACTAATGGGTCGCATGCATTTTGTTCACGTAAGAATTTGCATTGCATGCTAGTGTTTGCATGCTTTTGCATGCATAAGATTATTTAATCTATAATTAATGGCCTTAGCTAATATTATATGTTTATGGCCTAGCAAGCAGGTGCTTGCATTTAGCATGCATGTTTTGCATGCATTTACTTCCATGCATATATTAATGCATTTAGCTTGCATACGTAGCTTGCATGCATGGCTCCAAAATATATTATGGCCACTCCATTATGCTTGGCCACATGTAATTAGTATAGGCCGCATGGCCTGTGCATGGTTCCTTGTATGAAGATATATTATAGCCGCATGGTTGCTTGCCTGAACATATTTAGTGGCCGCATGGGCCACTATATTAATTTCTGGCCGCATAGCTGTTGGCCATTTATTATTTGTCTGGCCGCATGGCCAATGCCATGCTGGCCGCATATGGCCATTGTTAATTTCCTGGCCGCATGGCCATTTGATTGGGCCGCATGACTCTATTCAATTGCTGACCGCATGTAATAATTTTTCTGAGCCGCATGAGTCCCCCTCGGCCCTTGCTCCTGCTAATATTTAATTATCACTTGTATGCCTGTGCCACATTAATTTTGACATGTTCCCTGACACGATGGTGATCCGTTGTGGTACACTTTTTGACAAATGATATGACTTGACAGTGGCCCGACGTGGCGCACTCTTGACAAGTAAACTTGACATGATATAATTGACATGATATACCTGACATGATAGTGGCCCGACGTGGCGCACTCCTGACAGTGAACCTGACATGATATTTCTCGAAATGATGTTGCGACGGCTAACCTGACACGACAAGTATGAATGACCTGAACACCGTGGACGATTGTGCTTGTACAAATGAACCCATCTTTTCTTGCATCATGTCTAGGACGGGGAACCCCTGAGTACCACGGTCGGGGGTACCCACTGAAATCGACTAAGGCTAACAACTAGAATAATCCAGTAGTCATGAAGAGATTTCCCCAGCTACAGGCAATCCCGTTATCTGGGCGCCCCACTTGGGATCTGTAGCCTGCCGTCGAGTAGGACACATTTCCAGCACACTGTCATGTGTTGCACCCTCTAAGTCACCTAAGGGTACATGCGTTTCCTGGACGATGTACCCACTTGAATTCAACCCCTAATTGCGCCCGGATAACCTGGATGGTCTGCAGGGCTTGTGGCTGTGGAAGAATCTCGCTGCATCTTGCTAGTAACTAGGCCTGTGATAACCCTAGTTAGTTAAAGTATCAAGCCGTACTTCTTGTTTGGCCGTGAAATGTTGGATGGAGTTCAATCAGTCCAGTCTTGTCTTGATCCTGTACAAGATTGTTACATGTCCTGATTTCTTATATTATCTTGCCGATAAATGGTGGGAGAAACCAAGTTCTGTTCAGACGAAAGGTTACAATCCCGGTCCTTGTTTGGTTTACGGGTTGTAACCTGGTTATCTGAATAGTCTCATGATTATCTCATCGTATATCACATGTCATGCTTTTCCTTAACTACTGTCTTTTATTATATATATTATTATTCTTGTGCTAATTGCTGGTTTTAGTTCCTAAGTGAAGCCTCCTTTGTGGCACTTGCTCTTTATGGGGTCTGACCCAGCTGGTTTTGTATGGCCAGATATGGGAGCAGCTCCAGAGGATCTACCGACTTTCCAGCCAGATGGTGGCCAATAGAAGGAATCCTGGCAACGAGTGGGTTTATTTTGGCTCTCCCACCCTATTGTAAAATTATTCTTTTGAGGCGTTTAGCCGTCGAGCAAGTGTTAGCTCGTGTACATTTTTACTTACTGTCTGCCTACGGACTATAGCATGATTGACAGATCCTATGGTTGATCATGTATGACTAAACTCTTGCTAGTCCTGACATTTTGTACGATTAGCTTCATGATCAGCTGAATATGTAATATTTGGGACGCCTTACTATTGTATATTTGGTGATCTTACATCTTGTAACATTTATTTGCTTGCTTGTGATTGAGACACTAGGCTTGTTCTTGACCATAGGAGACGGATGGATTGTAATTAAACCCTCATATATCTAGACAGCCGTGACCGTATGGTGAGGTGGATTCCATTTCATTATACGTAGCTGGCTATGTCTGCCCCCGCTCTCCAATATTCTGGTTCTGGGGCGTGACATGTGAGCATCTTCTCAATGTAATGAGACTGTGACAGCGCCACTCCAGTGTCTGTCCGGATGATTTTTATCCCTAGGATAACATCAGCTTCCCCTAAGTCCTTCATACTGAACTTAGATGAGAGGAACTTCTTTGTCTCAGTGACACGTGCTAGATCCGTACCCAGGATCAACATGTCGTCTACGTATATACAAACGATGACTCCTCTCCCGTCAGCGAACTTTGTGTAAACACATTTGTCCGTCTCACTGACCATGTAGCCGTTTGATTTAATGACTTTGTCAAACTTATCGTGCCACATCTTGGGAGCTTGCTTCAGACCGTATAGAGATCTCACCAACCTGCAGACTTTGTCTTCAAGGCCCTTGATGATGAATCCTTCTGACTGTTGCATGTAGATCTCTTCGGTCAACTCTCCATTCAGGAATGTTGTCTTCACATCCATCTGATGTATGACGAACTTGTGAATTGCACTCAGAGCAATCAACATCCTGATGGTTGTCATCCGCACTACTGGAGCATATGTGTCGAAAGTAGTCGATCCCCTGCTTCTGAGAAAATCCTTTGGCTACCATCCTTGTTTTGAACTTGTCAATAGTTCCATCGGTCTTTATTTTTTTCTTGAAGATCCACTTGCATCCGATTGGTTTAGCTCCTTCAGGCAGATCGACCAACACCCACATATTGTTGGAGGTTATAGAGTCATACTCATCATTGATAGCCTCCCTCCAGAAGACAGCGTCTCTGGTCTTCATCGCCTCATCATAGGTAAGCGGATCAGCTTCCACATGATAGGTGACAAACTCATCTCCGAAGCCCTTCTGTCTCCTCACCCGCTTAGATCTGGGTTCTGTGAGTTCTGGTTCAACAATTGTCTCTGGTATGACAATTTCTTTTTCTTGGACTGCATCTTCTTTGGAAGTGATAGCCGCCTGTGCACTCACATTATTCTCCGGAATGTCCGCGATAACAATGTTTTTGTGCCTCGCAAATTTATCTTCAAAGAATTCAGCGTCGCGAGATTCAATGATTTGATTGGTTTCAACATCAAGAAACCTCCGAGCATCACTTTTTCTCAGCATACCCCAAGAAGATCGTCTTTGTAGTCCTAGTCCCAAGCTTCTGAATCTTCAAGTCCGGAAGCTTGACATATGCCAGGCACCCCCACACTCGAATGATGTTCAAGTTGGGTCTGACTTTGAACCAGAGTTCATGAAGAGTGACTTCGGAACCTGCGTACGGCACTCTGTTCAAAATGAACGTAGTCGTTAACGCAGCTTCTCCCCAGAAGCAGTTTCGAAGACCTGCAGTCAACAGCATTGAGTTCATCATCTCTGTCAACGTCTTGTTCTTCCTTTCAGCTACTCCATTTGATTGAGGAGAATACGTAGCAGTTGTCTCATTGACAATTCCATGTTCTTTGCAGAACGATGCGAATTCAATAGACCTGTACTCTGCGCCTCGATCACTTCTGAGTCTCTTGAGTTGTTGTCCAGTTTGACGTTCAGCCTCAGCCCTGAACTCCTTGAACTTCTCGAATGCTTCTTCTTTAGACTTAAGCAGATAGACGAACGCATACTTCGAGTAGTCATCAATGAATTTAATAAAATACTTCATCTTGGCCGATGTGGAGAACTGTCTGAAGTCACAGATATCTGAGTGTACCAACTCCAGAAAATCTGTACTTCGATTCACCCGTTTGAACGGTTTTCTTGTGATCTTTGTCTGTGCACAAACCTCACACTTCTCCACCTCCTTACCCCTACATTTGGAGATAAGCCCTAGACTAGACATTTTGTTTATTCTTTTACAATGAACATGTCCTAGTCTATTGTGCCATAACTCAAGAGAATACCCAGAAGAAACTGCATTAATCATTTTTTCAGGAGTTACAAGTTGAAGTTTGAACATCCCTTCGGTACAATAAGCTTTTCCGAAGTATGTTCCTTTGTAGGACATCACTATCTGCCCAGCATTGACGTCCATCCTCAAGCCTGCGTTACATAGCAGACTTCCAGAGACCAGGTTCTTGGCTATCACCAGTACATGCTTCACATCTTGAAGCGTCAGCAACTTCCCTGAAGTCAGGTTCAGTACTGTTCCTGTCCCCAGTACTTCAGCTTGTGTCTGGTCCGCCACCATAACCTTCTCAGATGTAGGCTTGTATGTGGTGAACAACTCCTTATTAGAGCAAACATGGCAGGATGCACCCGTGTCCACCCACCAGTCAGTGTCAACACCAGCCGTAGCAACCTGCGCAATCATGGCAACCTTGTTAGGCTCACCTTGCTCTATCTGTTTGGACTTTGATCTGCAGTCTCTACGACAATGGCCCTTCTTTCCACAGTTGAAGCAAGTCACATCTGACTTGGGCTTTGGCTTTGACTTGAACGAAGTCGACTTCACCTTCAGATGGTTGAAATCCTTCTTCTTCTGGTTGTGAGAAACCTTATGCTTCCCCTTGGAGTCCCCTGCATGCACCAAGTTGGCCTCTGCCAACTGTTTAGACAACGTGTCCAATTTGTTTTTAGCCATCAACTCATCTCTAACATTGATGTTGTGAAGTAGTTGATCCAGGCTGATTTGCATCTTCTTCATGTGCATGTCCGAGATAAAACTGCTCCATCCTGACGGAAGCTTGGCAACTATACCCTCTACGACAAAAGCGTCGACAAGTGGCATGTCATCGTCCTCAAGTTTTTTACGTAACTTGAGGAACTCCTTGACTTGAGGCAACATCGCCTTATCGTCCTCAAATCGCATGTTCCAGACTTTCTCAATCACATGGATGTTGTTGCGGTTCTCATCCGCCTGATAATGCTTCTCTAGAGACTCCCAAACGACCTTAGCATGGTCCGTCTTGCTTGCTGTATGACTCCGCCAGAGTATCCTCCATGGAGTTCAAAATCATCAGCTTGCAGAGATTGTTGTCTCTCCTCCATTTGTTCTGCTTTGCGGTTGCAATCGCAACTACCCGAACAGTAGCATCATCCTCGTCTGGAATCTCCGGTTCTAGTTCTGTCATAACGTAGTCCACCTCTGCCAGTTGCAGATTCATATATACCTTTCTCTTCCAAGAGTTGTAATGATCCCCGTCGAACTTCTCAAGTTTGTTGAAACTTGTATCCAAAAGTTTCGTACGGTTGTTCTCCATCTACAAGGATCTTGCTTTGAAATTGATAGTCCCGAGGCTTGATCAAAGATGGTAGAACTAGATGTCGAGATTAGAGGTTCAAACAAACGTTCCCTTTCTGATTATTCTCGAGATCCACGAGGAACACTATAATATAAATCTGATTACAAAAGCAACAATAATCAGAAAATAAATCTCACGTTCTTCCTCGCAATCGCAGTTGCTGACGGACAGAACTGAGTTACAACTCAGAGAAAAGAGTAGAAAAAAGAAGAGAAAAGGCTATTGTTGGGGTAATTAAAATCACCGTTGCTCAAAGCAAGATTTGTCCCACCATGATCTGCTTTCAAGAACCAGCAAGTTCACGAAGAACTTCTGGAACGCTCATAAGTCAATATTTGAGACTTGAACGAACTTCCTGGACTTTACGGACTCCCTTAACTCTTTCTTGGTACATCATTCAAAGGAGGCCAAGGGGCTCTATTTATAGAGTGGAGTGAAACTTCACCTCTTCTCCTATCCGATGTGGGACTAAAATACCAATACTCAAAAATAAAGTTTGATATTTCAGATCATCCCACAATCAGCATAGAAGTGTGCCAATCCACACCTACCCCCCCGAACACTCCCGTGCATGCACGAGACATCCTGGAGTCTGTGACAGAGTCCGAGTCCGTACAACAAAAATTAACTTGCATCCTTGTTGGAATTAATCTTTTTTCCTTCTAGAAAAATACTCACACATGGCACACACTTGTGCCCCACCACACCTCATGTGCATACCTCAACACAAGCAATGCATTATATTGAGATACTCATCATTTGGTGTAGCCGATGTAGGACTATCTTTCCTAGTCTAAAGGCAAAAACACGAAGTATACTAAAATCTTCTCTAGGCACTTTGCACTACGTCTACAAGCACCAAATAACTCTTGATAGATAGGCCACCAATGCATTTCACAATGATCTGGCATATACAAAAGTTGCTTCTATCAAAATTCTGCCACATAAATTAATTTCAGAATTGTTAACTACATAACAACTAAGTTCATAACAAACATACTGGCAAATCCGTAAACTCAGACCAAAAAACTGACAAAATAATAGACCGTGCTCTAAATATAAACAATTGAAAAACATTACAAATGAGAGCTTCCACATGACAATTTTACGTTCCTTTCAGACAAAATTCCAGCAACAGTACCACTTTTTAAGTCGTCTTCGCCTAACTTTACCAATTTGTCAACCATGCTTCTGCTTATGCCCACTTTTATAGATAGCATAGACATTTATTCTGATGACAACATTGACAGACCATGGCATCTCCAACGACATTGGGATGTTTAAAACATAACCCATACAAGAGTTCTGATGTTTAAAACATAACCCATACTTCAATCTGAATTCACATATGCCTCAAAAGTTCATAGAAACACAAAAGTTTGTACAAAGAGTTTTTACTTCAATTTATTTGGGATACACCTCAAATGCAATGAACCGCTTCAATGAATGAAGTAAATTTGGTGCTGCACAAAAGGCCACAATCCAATTTCACAAAATCCTGCGGAGCCTTGAAATAGGGACAATCAATAGCCTAAAATCCTGCGACTCAACTGCGGACAGGAAAGACATATCTAGCTGCAAAGCTTTTAAGTAGCTTATCTCAAAAAACAGTATTGTGTACCAGGCATTAGGACAGTAAGGATGTTGCCTACTAAAGGGCGAAGGATAGCAAAGCCCTTGAACCCTAACCAAAAGACTGTCATTCCTCTTAGCTCATTTCTTTAATGAGCATGAGAAATTTATGTTGGTTATCCACAAGCCAAATTAGTAGAACAGGCTGCATAACCCTGGTTTTAGGCCCCTTAAGCTAGTAACTTAACCGATTCACATGCTAGCCTAGCAACCCTTGAAGGTGGTTGCGAGGACAACCAATCAGTTTCACTAGTGCTGCCAAGTTCAGCAAGGACCACCAAAGTTTTTGCAGAAAACACTAGAATTTGCCATATTAAACCTAATTAAAAACAGATACTGGTTTATGCATTTGGCAAACGTAACTAGAAACACGAGGAATTGTGCATTTACAACTTTACTCTTTTATCACTATGAAATGGTAAGAGAATAATTAAATTAGTCCAATCAAGATCTGTTGAGACTTGAAGTGATTTTATTGAATGGAGTAACAACATATATATAGGAGAGGCTAGCCTCCTCTCCTATCATTCTAGCCAATGTGGGACTAAAGCCCAATAACACTATATATATATATCAACACTCCCCCTCAAGATGGGCGAAAGATATTCACTAAGCCCATCTTGTCACATCCTCTCATCATGTTGATAGAACTAAGCCCCTTTGTCAGTCCGTCTGCTACCTGATCTTTGGTTGGAACATAGCCCAGCTCTAGTTCTCCTTTATCCAGTTTCTCTTTGATGAAGAATCTGTCAATCTCAATATGTTTGGTCCTGTCATGCTGCACTGGATTGTTGGCAATATTAATAGCTGACTGGTTGTCACACCATAGCTTCATCTTTGTTCCCTGGTCCAGCTTTAGCTCCGTCAGCATATTCTTCAACCACAATAGTTCTGTGACTCCCAAGGCCATCGCTCTATACTCTGCTTCAGCTGTTGATCTGGCCACTACTGACTGCTTCTTACTCCTCCAAGAGACCAAGTTGCCTCCTACAAATATGCAGTATCCCGATGTGGATCTCCTGTCGTCAGCACAGCTAGCCCAGTCAGAATCACAATAGCCCTCAATGCCTACATGATTATTTCTTCTAAAGATCAGTCCCTTCCCGGGGGCTCCCTTCAAGTACCTCAGAATCTGGTACACTGCGTCCATGTGACCCTTCCGGGGGTCATGCATGTAGCGGCTTACTACACTTACCGCAAAGCTGATATCAGGTCGAGTGTGGCTTAAGTAGATTAACTTGCCCACCAATCTCTGATATCTATCCCGGTCAACTGGTTCTCCAGCTTCAGCATCCAGTTTAAACTTCTGGTCTATCGGTGTCGTAGCTGGTTTACATCCCATCATCCCTGTTTCCGTAAGCAGGTCCAGTGCGTACTTCCTTTGAGAAAGAACGATTCCCTCATTATCTCGAGCAATCTCAATCCCAAGGAAGTATCGAAGGGGGCCAAGATCTTTCACCTCGAACTCCTTGCCAAGTTTTACTTTGAGTTGGGCGATCTCCTGCTCATCATTGCCTGTGATAATCATATCATCTACATATACTGCAAGCATGGTGATATGGCCTCCACTCCGTCTGAAGAAGACAGTGTGATCAGCATTGATCTGCTGATATCCCATCCCTATCATTGCTCTCCTGAACCTGTCAAACCATGCCCGAGGAGACTGCTTCAGTCCATAGAGAGACTTCTTCAGTCTGCAGACCTTGCCTTCTGTCTGTTTTGTGCCGAATCCTGGTGGTATCTCCATGTACACCTCCTCTACTAGATCTCCATGAAGAAATGCATTCTTCACATCCAGTTGGTGTAGCTTCCACCCTCCATTGGCTGCCAGGGAGATCAAGGTCCTGACAGTGCTCATCTTCGCCACTGGTGCAAAGGTCTCGTCATAGTCGATGCCGTACGTCTGACTGTATCCTTTTGCCACCAGTCGAGCTTTATAGCGCTCAACCTGTCCATCAGGGTTCTGTTTCACAGTAAAAACCCATTTACATCCAACTGCTCTTTTCCCTTCTGGCAGTCTCACCAGCTCCCAAGTGTGGTTCTTCTCAAGAGCTCCCAACTCCTCGTGCATTGCCGCTTTCCACTATGGATCGTTCTTGGCAACCTGCCAATTGTTAGGTACAGTAATACTATCCAAAGATGCTATAAATGCTCCATGAGAAGAAGATATATGATCATAAGAAACAAACTTAGCAAGATCCCAACCATATCTGTCCGGAGGATTTCCCGCATTGCTGCGAGTAGTCCTTCGTGTAGGTAGTGGTATGGGAGGAACGATATCACCTGAGGAGGGTGGTGGTGTAGATGAGGAGGATGGTGGTGTAGATGAGGAGGATGGTGGTATAGGTGTCTCAGGAGTTGGGACAGGCGCAGGCAAGGGACTTGGCACTGACACTGTAGGTACTGATCCTGTAGTCTGCTTGTTGTTTCTCCTGTTGTAGGTCAGTAACTCCCCCTGAGCCGTAGGTGTAACACTTCTCGTCTCCTCCCTCTGTTCCGCTTCACCTTCATGTTCCTCCTCAACCGTGTCTCTATGCCAAACTTCTAAATCGGTTACCACCAGGTTCTCCAAGTTCTCTATCTCCCCCTCTCGCCTTATACTTGTAGTATGAGGCGTGTTATACGAAGTTCCATCCTGGCGGTAATATGGCTCATGCTCCCGGAAGTGGACGTCCATACTAACAAATTTCTTCTTCTCTACTGGACTCCAGCATACATACCCCTTCTGAGTTGCTGAGTAGCCCACGAAGATGCACTTGACTGCTCTAGGGTCAAGTTTTCCAACGAATGGTCTGTTGTTCTTCACAAAACACACACATCCAAACACCTTTAGTGGAAGTATTCCACTATTATTACCTTGTAATACTTCACATGGAGACTTCCATCCCAGGACTTTTGAAGGCATCCTGTTTATAAGTTGAGCTGCTGTCAACACCGCATATCCCCATAGGTGTTGTGGGACATTCATGTCGATCATCATACTTCTTGCGGTCTCCAGAAGATGTCGGTTCTTCCTTTCTGCTACTCCATTTTGTGCTGGTGTATATGCACAAGAGGTCTGATGCTGTATTCCATGTGCTGACAAGTACTCTGCAAGTGTCCTATTGGTATACTCCGTCCCATTGTCAGATCTCAGTATCTTCACCACTGCATTATACTGAGTCTGGACATATTTATGAAAGTCCCGAAAACAAGCAAATACATCACTTTTGTTCTTCATCAAATACAGCCAGGTGACACGAGATGCACAATCGATAAACGAAACAAAATACTTATACCCATTCATAGTGTTAGTAGCACATGGGCCCCAAACATCAGAATGAACTACCTCAAAGACTGAAGAACTCTTATGACCATTTCCAACATATGAACTCCTAGTAAGTTTTCCTAACTCACATGCATCACATACTAATTTCCTTTTATTTGATTTTGCATACATATCTGGATACAACTTATTTAGAGTATCAAAGGAAGAATGCCCCATCCTCCTATGATGAAGTATCAAAGTGTCTTCAGTCTTCTGCTGCAGCTCCTCCATTCCAGCCTTCTCTGCCATAGACACCAATGCTGAGTCCAGTCCGTCTTGATCTAGGTACCACAGTCCATCATGCCAAGTGCCAGTCCCAAGTCTTCGTCCCGTCCCTTTCTCCTGGAAGATCACCTTAGGAATATCAAAAGAAACAATGCATTTTAGTTGGAGAATTATAGAACTAATAGACAAGAGACTGACTGGGAAGGATGGAGCATGCAAAACATTGGATAACCTTACTGAACCCGTACAATTAACAGTACCCTTACCGACCACTGGTTGGAAAGTACCATCCGCAGTCTGAATGGTGTCTGTCGATGCTAGGTGAGTGTACGAGGAAAACTTACTAGCATTTCCGGTCACATGCCGAGATGCTCCTGAGTCGATAATCCAGTCTGACATTTTAAGGGAAGACATAGATGCAAGAGCGTGAGACTCGTCAGTACCTTCTGATGGATGGGCATACATAGCGGCGTTGAAGAATGGAGTGGATGCCTCCTCTGCTACGCTCCTCCTGTCTCCTTCGATTGACGCTTTTTGCTTTCTCTCCAGCAGATCCAGTAGCGCCTGATCCTCCTCAGTAAAGGCGCCGCCAGCTCCTCCATTCCCATCTGCCACCAGCAGGTTTGCCCGATAGCCTCCTCGACCGCCTCGTCGGCCTCCTCGACCACGTCCACGTCCAGCATATCCTCGTCCACGTCCACCACCTGAGTCTCCCTCCTTAGGTGGTTTGGTACAAGCATATCGATGGTGGCCCATCTCCCCACAGTTGTAGCACTGCCGATTCTGTTGCCAGAGCTCTCCCTTGGATCCTGTATCCCCCGAACCGGTAGCTGCTAGTGCTGACTTCACTTCGGGTAAAGCACCTGTCGATGATGCGCCTGTCCCTGTCTGTAATCTGATCCGCGTCTCCTCCTGAATCATGGCTGAGATAGCCTCCTCGAGACTAGGGATCGCTGGCTGGGCGAGGAGTAAGGCTGTTCTCTGTGTGAATGCTGCAGTCAGTCCCTTAAGGAATTTCATCGTCCTCTCCTGCAGACACACCTGTCTCTCCTTGCACTTTGGGTCCCCGCAGCTTGCCCGTTTGGAATGGTGATCATAATCCAGCCAGAGGCGTTCCAACTCCGTAGCGTACTCCTGCACCGTCTTCTCGCCTTGTACGGTGTCGTCGATCTCCCCTTTTATCTGGAAGATCCGTAGATTGTTACCTATGCCATCATAGGTTCTTCTCAATTTCTCCCATACGTCTTTCACCATCTCAATGCCATCTACTGTGGAAGCAATAGACTGGACTAAGGAGTTGAGAAGCCAGATATAAATCACCATATGAGTGGATTTCCACTCGTCGCGTCCTGTCGAGCCCTCTTCCGGCTCTGTCTTCTCGCCTGTCAAGAATCCCTCCAGGTTCTTACCTGCAAGGGTTCTTCTCACCCGCCGTGACCAACTCAAATAGGTGGCTGGTCCATCCAACTTCAGATCGATGGAGGGTAGTTCTAACTTTGGCGGTGCTCGTGTCGTGCTTTCACCAGCCGACACCTTTATCAACTTCAGCAATGTCGCCACATCGTCAGCATCCAGCTTCTTGAGAATCTCCTCCATCGATGCTTCTTCTCGATCACTTCACACTTGCTCCACGACTCACGCTCGTCCTTGCCGTCCTCTCCTAAATCCGAATATGTCTGATTTCATCGGATCTAGGGATTATAGGCATCTCCTTGAGATTGATCTCAAGAACGAGCGTGAATCTTGTACCCGCAATAGCGGTACAATGAATCCTGCAGCCGTAAAAACGGTACAGAAACGAGCGTGAATCTTGTACCCGCAATAGCGGTACAATGAATCCTGCAGCCGTAAAAACGGCAGCAGCAGCAGCAGTTGCAGCCGCAACAGCGGCACAGCAACGGCAGCAGCGCGGCAGCGGCGGCGGCGGCGCGGCAGCTGCAGCAGCAGCGGGGCGGCGCTGCGGCGGCGACGGCGCGGCAGCAGCTGCAGCGGCAGCGGGCGGCAGCAGCTGCAGCGGCAGCGGGCGGCAGCGGCGGCGTAGAAGGGGGATTAGGGTTAGGGTTTGTGTGGAGGAGGGGTCTCTAACGGTATGCTAAGCAATTTTAGGCTCTGATACCATGTTGAGACTTGAAGTGATTTTATTGAATGGAGTAACAACATATATATAGGAGAGGCTAGCCTCCTCTCCTATCATTCTAGCCAATGTGGGACTAAAGCCCAATAACACTATATATATATATCAACAAGATCCAAACAAACTAACTAGTTGTAAGCAGTCTAGACAAATGGAGGACCACTATCATAGTAACAAAATAAAGGAAATTGGAAGGAAACTTCCCCGGAGATGGGCACGTCCTTTAATTTTAAGTAGGGGAATGGTACACGAGTAAGGAGAGTAATAGTACATGTGTCGAATGACATGCTTAATGAACGCAAAATTACTATATGTCAGACTGCTATAATAACAAAAAGAAGTACATACCTCAATAAACAAAAACTAAATGAACCGTTATTTCAGACTACACTTGATACAAGCACATTCCCCAGCACTGTACAGAAAAACTACTTTACAACAATGAGCAAACTCTCTCCAAGTTGGAGACAACCTAAACCCATGTTGTTTAAGATAAGAAAGTCGCACTAAAATAAATGAGGAAACTCAATTACATATGACACAGAACATACCTCAACTCATTGTGGATGAACCGAAAGAACTGCTGGAATAGTTCACAGTATAATTGCCAGATGCAGTAGAACTAAGAGATGGAAATGAAGGGATTGACTTTAGTATCAATTTCCTCGCTCCTTTACGGTTAGGAGACATTCCAAGGCTAATGTGTGGAGGTGAAACCCTCTTCCCGTTTGGAGAGCAAGTCTTGACACCGGCGCTGGGAGATGAATCATTTCTCAAAATCTCAGGAGTATCATCATCTAGAGCAGTCTTGAAATGTTTGTCAATCTTCCCTCGAGGTAGGGGGACATCACATTTTCTACGCATCTTTGAGGTTTGATATCCAACTGGCAGTAAAGAAGATCGTGGGGGTTTACCACTTGAAAGGAAAGGCAGCTGCACAGAGGGACTGTTCAAAATATAGAGTTCAGTAATATTCTCCACAAAACAAAATATAGAGTTCAGTAATATTCTCCACAAAAAAGAGCAAAACTAGAAGCAGTCGAGTATAAATAAGGAACCTGCATATTTGGAAACAAGGTGATACAGCGAGAATATTGTCTGCCAGAGGATGCTCATCATTTTGTGCAACAGCATTTTGTTGGCTGGCATCTGACTCATCCTGTTGTTTCCCACAATCATTCTTTTCTTCCTCTTCATGTTCAATTTCATCAGCTCCTATAATTAAGAAAACATTATATATAAAAAAATAGGAGATAACCAAAGGTAATAGAGCAAACAAGGGAGAGAAGAATTCTCCGGGGACTTAAATTTGGGTTTTCTTAACTTTAACTACAGTAGCTAAAATGCATGCAGGAATCAACATATAATACAGAAGTGAACTGCAAAAACAACCAAGAATACTGAAGAAAAAATTATAACAGACTCACCAAAGGCAAGTTGTGATTCTTTTCAAGGTGGAAGATTCTAACAGGTCTCCATAAAAAGTGGCTCCATAAAAACATTGATAAATAGTATGTTTCCTAATGACCATGATCAGAAGAATTATTTTACAGGGCTCATATTTCAAGATTCTATTTGGTTTCCATGTCTCAAACAAAGGATTCTAGATTACTTTAACTTAAAGTAGTTTTATACAAACTTGCACATGAATAAGTTTTCTAATTGTGCTTCCATTTTTTTTCCTTTCACATCACTTAAGACCCTTCCTATTTAAACCACCAAGTGTACTCATCATGTAGCTGAGGAGATAAAAGGGTAGGCGAGTGTGATAGGTATTAGGTGCAAAAGCAAGTATCCTTTCAGAAATTTTCTTTCAATCTCGTTTCTTGACAGATTCTTCAAACTTGTTAAATCACTTGGACATGTAACAGAAAGGAAAAGAATTCCAATCACAGTATCATAGTAACCAAAATAGGTCAGACAGCATTTACATGATAAACAATATTCCAATCAGGAAATTCAGCACGAGGACAATGCATGGGTTAAAGAGGTGATGAGAATTTTCAATCAATAAATTTACTACTAAAACTAACATCAAATAGAAGCTAAATAAAAAACAATAATACAAAATCAATTTGTGCGGAAATAAAGTTTTTTTATAATTCTAAAGAATAGTCCAGATAAACACTCACCATCTTTTCTTCCAAATGCATTCTTACATCCTTCACATCTGCAGCTAGCGGAGCATCCAACACCAGACTTAAATGAAAACAAAAGTTATCAGATTGTGCAGAAAACAGAAAGCATATTCAACGAGTCAAGATGTAAAACCTGATAGCATTCACAATATTTCTTTAGGCAGCTTGATTTCTTGCAATTGCATCCCCTTTTATGCCTTGCTGAAGCTGGAGTGTTGTTAGTTTCCTCCTGGATATGAAAGAACACAATTGTCATTAAGCTACAAATAGATCAATTACCTAAAGTTGGATTTCGGCTTAGATTCCTACCCCTGGATCTTGAACAGGCTCAGAAGCTCGAATTACTTTTGGAGCGAATGCAAGTGGATTGCGAGACTCTATCTGCTTGCGAGTGGCTAGAACAATTTCTTCATGAACAGGCTTGTTGAAACATCCTTGGCATGAACATGGCTCGACGCAATAGATTCCAGCAGCAAAGCACTCGCAGTAACTGCATGACATCACCACAGCATAACTATAATAGGAAACAAAATGCTGAAAGAACCTTCAAGAAGCTCAAACCTTGTATTTGGAGATTGTAATATTGGAATAGGAAACGATAAAAAAACATCAAGTGGTTATAACAACAATCACAAAGCATTCAATCTTGGGGTTCAGCTACATTAATTGCCTTCTCTTGTTTAGCATTACTAAGGGGCCATCTTTAAAGTATTAGCACCTACTGTTCCATGTTTATACCCTCGGTGTATGTTTGTTTTGATCTACCACTAATCCTGGCAACTACCTTATCACTCCTAGCAGGTAAACTATTGGTCTCTGTTGAACGCACCCAAACCATCAACCGACTTCCTCTTCATCTTATCCACAAAAATCCCAACCGATGTCATCTCTAACTTCCCACAAAGCACTCCTCTTATTACCTCATCTTTTCTTGTATTGTCACTCATCATCCTCTCAGCGTTCTCATTTCAACTATAATTTGCAGTATCGACCGATACCGACCAACCGATCCAATAATGTTGATACCAATATGGTTGGGAATGTCCCGATACAATACCTTACCGACTGCTATCGATATTGACCGATATCGACATTAGGGGTCGCTTTCCCCGTCAATTCAGAAGAGAAAATTGAACGAAAAAGACGAATCAATAAGGGGGTAAAAGAATGTAAATGAAGAAAACTTATTCATCGCAGGTAAAACAATCAACAAAGTTGACTATTATTTCATTCAATTTCAAAACTACTAAGAAATAACACATAAAATACTTAAAATTATGCCCAAATGTATTAATAAAAATTATAAAATTTTAATAATTTATTGATTTATAATTATTTGCTTCACGATACCAAAAAATCCGATACTCCAAAATTACCTATAGTGCCGATACCGCCGATCCCGATACTCATAAGAAGGATCGATACCGATTCCGATGCGAACCTCGACTTCAACTACACATTTCTGGAGAAGTTTCTCCTTATCTTCAAGTGTATACCACTTACCCACACTATTCTCATTAACTGGAGATGTTTCTTACCAATGTTCTGAGCAATAAAACATTGCTAGTCTTATAGCAGTCCTGCAAAATATTCTTTCTAATTTCAAGGGTATTCTACAGAACGAGGAGGATGCTTGTTCATTACTAGTGAAACATGGTTGAACATTTTGTAGGACGGTAGAATACCCTTGAAATTAGAAAGAACAATTTGTAAAATTATGTGCAGGACTGCCAATTTTTGATATCGCAAAAGCCAATTTTTATTCATTATGATGCATATTGTACAATCATGATAAAGAAACTAAAATATTGTTTGAGTAAACTCATAAAAATCAAATTATATAAGGCTTCAAAGACAGATTGTACAAGAGAATATATAGATATATACAAACACAGAAAAAATTTCTCTGCTCTCGCGCGATGCAGCAGCCGCACAAAACTAGGGTTTTGTTGACCCCTCCTCCCCGTCCGCCGAACCCACTCGCGGAGGGGAGGAGGCCGGGGAGGAAGGGAGGGGGCGGGCGGCCCCCCCGGCAGGCGGCGGCCCCCCGGGCGGGGGGAGGGGGGGCTGGCGGAAACAGGGGACCAGGCGGACCCCCTTACACGCAGGCGGAGCCTCGGGAGGGTCCGGCGACGGCCGGGGGGGCGGCCGACCCCTCCCGGGCGGTGGCGGCGGGCAGGAAGGCCCGAGGACCTGCGGGTACTCCGGCGGTGGCGGGATCCGGGTCCGATGCACCTATTTTCAAATTCGGATCGGAATCCGGGGCTGGGGATGGCCGGATTGATGATGATGGTTGGACGACGGTGGTGAGACGACGTCCGGGAGGGGAAAGAGGGGCTCAAAATCAAGGTACGAGTTGGACGGGACCTGGAAGGAGCGGGAGTAGGTCTATCATCGGCCTTGGTAGCACACGACGACATGGAGGAGGTCCGGGGCGCACTGCGACTGTATAGCGGCCAAAGGCGACGGCAGCGGAGAAAGGAAAGAGTATTGCTGGAGATGTTGGGAGTCAGAGGCCCCAGGCTGCCACTCCCCGGACGGGCACAGACGGACCTCGTCCCAAATCCTGGAAGGATGTATGTATGCCGGGGAGGAACAAGAGTCCGGTGTCGATGGAGTACGTGCCACCGATGCAGGTAGGAGGAGGCCTTCGAGCATATTCCCGGCGGAAGAGATAGCGGAGGTCACGGACTTCTGGAAGAACACGCTGGTGATGTATGTGTTGGAAAGTAAACCGTTCTATGGGCAGATACGGGATTATGCAGAGAGGGTATGGCGGCCCGAGGGGAGTATGGAGTTCTTCTCACGTGAGAATGGGTTTTACTATATGAAATTCGGCTTGGAGGAGGATGTGTCCACGATTATTCAAGGAGGGCCATGGTCCATTGACGGACGGCTTATTATCCTGAAGGAGTGGACACCGGAGTTGAGATGTGAGAAGGAGGTGCTGAATGCAATTCCCGTCTGGATTCGCTTTCCTGAGTTTTCGGTGAAATACTGAAGCATCCCTCTGCTTATGAGATTAGCTAGCTTGGTCGGTAAGCCGATCAAGGCGGACGAGACTACGGCTTTCCGTACCAGACTGATGTACGCCAGAGTATTTGTGGAGATAAAGGCGGGGACGGAGCTTCCGAGTATTCTCGAGTATCATGTGGCATCCAGGGAGGTTTTGACTCAGACTGTGGAGTATGATTGGGTCCCCCCAATGTGTTCCTTCTGTGAGTGCTTTGGTCACTCAACTAGTGCTAGCCGGACTAGCGGGACGGAGACAGCTAAGTCCTCGGTAGCGCAGATGGAGGTAGTTGAGCCAGAGGTGGCACCCAGTCCCATCGCAGGAGTGGCGGCGACGGTCAGGCCGATGGAGGAGGTCCCCCCGATGGAGGGGGCAAGGAGGTCCGTGACTGTCACCCCGCAGAGATAGGAGGGTTCTCAGGACGCGATAGTCCCGTTCAGGCCCCAGAGGAGTATGGTGACCAGGGATATGAGTTCCCTGGAAAGCAGACAGGATGGGATGGAGACTTCTATGGTGGAAAAGGTATATAGCAGGAAAAGGCATGCCCCGTCCCCACGGGAAGAGGAGCTCCAGCCGGGGGGCTCGATGATCAGACCGTGGCCAACCCAGACTAGGCCCTGACTCTCTACAGGATTCAGGCCCATCTTGCACCTTCCTCGGGGACGGAAATGGGAGAGAATATAGATCTGACGGACGGAACACTTCCCTCGGGTGTCAGTCCAGATGGAGTAAAGGGGGACACTACATTAATTAATTAATTAATGTCGGTCCTTGCATGGAACATTCGTAGTGGGTGTTCCATTGGAGGATGGAGGGAGATTAGTTGAGTTCTGAAGAGGAAGAAGTGTGACATTTCTATTCTTCTTGAGACGAAGATTAGAGGGGAGACTATGCTATCTCGCAGGACGCCTGCAAACTGGGCGCATATCCACAACCTGGACCTTTGTGATATGGCTAGGATCTGGGTTCGGTGGAACAGAGATAGTTGGGAGGGGGAACAGGTTCTGATGACAGAGCAGCTTATTGGCATTTTATTTGTTAACAAGGGAGGATTCCACTTCATTCTTGGAGCAGTTTATGGACACAATGATAGGCGGCTTCGGAAGACCTTGTGGGAGGACATTGTGCGAGTAGGCCGTATGGCGGAGCACCTGCACCTCCCCCTGCTACTTATGGGAGACTTCAATGCCATACTGCATCGACAAGAGAAGGTGGGAGGTCGTCCAGTGCCGGATCCGATCTTATACGACTTCCAGAGGTGTCTCCTCTTGTCTGGGCTGAGGGGACTGGAGAGAGCTGGACACATCTGGACCTGGCACAATAAGGCGGTTCACAACAGGATTGTCTGTCAGCTGGATTGGGCTTTGGAAAATAGCGAATGGTTTCGCTACTTTCCAAATTCCTTGGCGGAAGGGATAGCGGCTGGGACCAGCGATCACTCCCCTATCCGGGTTGGTCTCTCTGAGAGGCTCACTTGGAAGACTCGGCCATTCCGATACAACAATGGCTGGTACCTTTCTGCTGGATATGAGGAGGTTGTTACGGGAGGACTGCAGTATACTCGGGAGGGCACGACTCAGTTTCGCATGGCTCACAAACTCAAACAGGTGAAGAGAGCTATTCGGGATTGGGTGAAGAAGATGTCGCGGTCTTCCTTGGAGAATAAGGAGGCCGAGCTTCGGGAGGTTCAGGAAGCTTTGCAGTCTGACATGCTGAGCGGGAATTTGGTGGCTCGGGAGCGGGACCTGATTGCGGAGGTCAACATCATGAGGCTTCAACAGGATATTAGTGCGGCCCAGAGGGCCAAGTGTTCATGGCTCAAGGATGGGGATCGGTGCATCAAGTTCTTCTATGATGTGATCCGTGCCAGACAGCACCGGAACAGCATCTCCAGGCTGCTTAATGGCGAGGACAGGCTTGTTGGCGACCCAGTGAAGATTCGGGAGGAGGCAGCCAGGTTCTATTCTGACTTATATCAGCAAACTGATTATCCCATCACGTTTCCAGGTCTAGTCACGAAGAGGCTGGTGACGCAACATGGGAATAGCTTGATGTCGGCCCCTGTGAGATTGGAGGAGGTGGAGGATATTGTGATGAAGGCTGATCCAAATAAGGCTCCGGGGCCTGACGGTTTCTCTTGTGGGTTCTTTAGACGCCATTGGGATGAGCTAAAGTTCTCAGTTCTGAAGACGGTGCAGGAGTTTTTCTTGGAAAAAAAGTTGTTAAAGGAGCTGAATCACACATTCTTGACCTTGGTTCCGAAGAAGGAGGGTGTGACCTCCCTCGCCGACTTCAGGCCTATTGCGTGTTGTAATTATCTGTACAAGATAATTACTCACCTCATGTGTCGACGTATTGAGGGGATTATGCAGGGCTTGGTGTCTCGGAATCAAGCGGCTTTCATCAAGGGGCGTTCGATTGCTGAGCATAGTCTTCTTGCACATGAGATGGTGAGAGATTTCAACAAGCCGGGGGGATGAAGGCATGTGTGAAGCTGGATTTGCGGAAGGCCTATGACACGGTCAACAGGGATTTCCTCTGCCACCTTATGCTTGCTATGGAATTTGATGAGAGATGGGTGGCACGGGCGAGGGAGTGCATATGCTCCCCCACATTTTCGGTCCTCATTCAGGGTACTCCATATGGATGCTTCTCGAGCAACAGGGGACTGCGGCAGGGGGATCCTCTCTCTCCGTACATGTTCACTCTGGTGATGGAGTACTTCACTTGTATGATGGACCTGGTTGTGCATAGTAGGAAGATTGTTCCTCTTTTCAGGCAGATCAAGTCGGTGGTGTCTCACTTGATATATGCTGACGACCTCTTGGTATTCCTGCATCCATCTATGAGGGGGATGAGGACGTTTTCAGATATTATGGAGAAGTTTGGGAGGTTGTCCGGTCTGCAGCTGAATAGGGAGAAGAACAAGGTCTATTTCAGCTCTCAGTGCACTCTCAAGGAGGAACGGGCCCTTGCTCTGGGAGTGGAGAAAGGAGAGTTACCGGTGAAGTATCTGGGGGTTCCGTTGACGGTCAATTATGCCAGGGACCAGGATTGTCTCAGCCTGGTGGATTTTGTCCAAAGGAGAGTGGAAGGCTGGCAGGCGGCTGGACTGTCCTTTGGTGGCCGTATTGAGTTGGTGAGGTTTGTTATCTCTGGCATCGCTATGTTTTGGTTGCAGTCGATTCAGATTCCGGTAGCTACCATAAGGAAGGTGGAGTCCATTTGTGCTAATTTCATCTGGAGAGATATGCATGTGATCGCTTGGAAACAACTCTGCCGGACCCGGAAGGAAGGAGGAGTGGGGTTGCGACCTCTTAGGGCGGTTAGGGAGGCATCTGGGGTGCGGATGGCGTAGCGGTTCATCAAGGGAGGTTCCCTTTGGGCGGAGTTGCTGGCTAGCAGATGTGCGGCGGATGAATTTCTGGACTTGCAGGATTGATAACAATTTTTCGGTCTCATTTAAGGTTATCCTTAGATGCAGACCGGTTCTACAGTCCGTTATATGCAGGATTATGAAAGATGGGACGAATACTGATCTCTGGCTGGACTCGTGGATGGGAAATGGCTCCCTTCTGGAGATCTTGGGTGCGCAGATGGACAGAGAGGCGAGCAGGGGGGTGAAATGTAGTCGGATCATCAGGGATGGGAGCTTGAGGCCTGAGGAGTATTCTTTCACGGCTCTGTTTGGAGAGGCGATTCGTCGGATCACTATCGATAGTAGCCAGACTGCGGACTCCTGGAGTTGGGTTGATCCTGGTTCGGTTGGAGGGTCAGGGATATTCAGTTTTAAAAGTTGCTATAATCTGGTTCGGACTCCACATGACAGGATTGTGGAGTATGACTTTATCTGGGCGAAGGGAATTGCACGCAAAATGCAGCTTTATTCATACAGACTCTTTCTAGGCAGGTTGATGACTTGGGACAGGCTTATTAGGTTTGGGATGCAGATTCCAGACCCGAAGTGTGTCCTCTGTACGGGTGACGCGGAATCTATGGGCCACCCATTCTTTGAGTGTCCGTAGACTTGGCACATCTGGGAGGAGCAGTACATGCGATCGATGGGTGGAGTTGGCAGTGCCAGAGATATCCGGGGGATCCTCAGCTGGATCAGAGACCAGAGATCGCCAGGCATGGACCCTGGTTGGGCCAAGATGGCTAGAGTTAGACTTGCTGCATCAGTTTGACATGTCTGGAGGGAGCGCAACAAACGTATCTTTGAGGGACTGGCTACTCCGCCAGTAGGAATTCTACATAATATAGAATTCGATGTATTTGTAATGGCCCCTTAACTGGGGGGTGAGATGTGAGAATAGTGTATTGTAATACCTTTATTGTGATTTGCGTGGAATAAAATTTACTCTTATTCCAAAATAAAAGATTGTACAAGAGACAATGCATGGAACTGGAAACAATATGCATCATAATGAATAAAATTTGTCTTCTGCACCAACAATCTGGAGTTATAATTTGAAACTTCTGATAGAGGATAAAACTTAAAGTCCAATCAATTTCCAGCTAGGAGTAACAGGTGAACTAAAAAGCATTCCATAAAAAGCATACTTCTGAGATGAGCTTGTCCAAACTGCAAAGAATGATGCAAAAGAACCGAGGACCAGGGTACCTCATTCTCAGAATAGTGATTCTATTCGAAGTCATTATCTTCAAGACTATATGATGAATTTCAATCTTCAAGATATCTAGAGCCAGTGAAGAAAAGAAATAGGCTAGTTTTTAGGTTTCCTACTTATGTAACAGAATTCAAATGATTATCTTTCCAAATATCTCACCAATAATATTTACGAAGAAAGACTAAGAAAAGACAAAGGCCTTATCAAATTAAAGAAATTATCTTCACGTTGTTTTCCTTAGCACAAAAAAAAACAGTTCTCTTGATAAGTTATGTTACCGCAAGAGTGCTTGGATTCTCCCAATAAACAAAAAAATGTAACATGATTGAATCTAACCGGGGTTTGTGGCAGTGGATAGCAGATAATACTTTTATATTAAGAATGAAACTTACAGCTTCAAACATTTTGACTTCTTACAGTTACAACGCTTGCAAGCCTCACTTTCACCACCATTATCTGACCTACGCCTGCATAGAGAAACCAATAAATTTTAGTGAAATTAAGACCAAATAGAGAAGTTACATGTATTAAGGACGTCATTAGAACATAAAAACTTACTTCTTCTTCTTAGGACTACTATGATTTAAATCCTCGCGTACTCCAACAGTAGGTACTTCACAAGAATCATTGTGCACATCCTCAAAGTCCCTAACTTCATTGCCACGACATTGATCTTTTTCTGTGTCCAAGGACTTTGAAGCTCTCAATGGAGGAAAGGGGCTAATAGTGCAAGGCATGCTGACAAGACGTCTACCAGAAGATGGAGTTTCTGGGGCGACCTTTCTATCCTTTGAGACTGTTGCAAGGGTGTTCAAATGCAGCCCAATACCAGGCAACATGCGTGATGATAAACTGCTTCCCGGCCTCAACAATGTTAAGCGCCTATCTTCTGAAGTGAACTTCCCGGTGGATGGCAATGAATATGAAACTGAAGGTTGGAAGGTTGAATTGTTGTTTGACTTCTTTCCTGAAGCTCCAGATACCTCAAAAACTAAACAACGCCTTCTCATTCCACGGTGATGCTGAGAATCAACCTTCAGAATCAAAGACTGTTAATCTCCATTTAACTGATGCTATGCAATTTCAAGATGAAAGATATTTTATCTATCAACAAACACCGGCCCAAGTGGTAAGGTCTTTGTTATGGACCTGGGAAACCAGGCGGTGGTTCGAATCCCCAGGTAGCGGCTAATTGAGAGCCAAAACAGGAGTGGTCTATTTGGGTAGAGGATCTTGGGACTGACGGTCAGCTCAAGTCGAGTGTGACAGAGCAGTTGTTTGAGAAAATGATGGCATATGCAAAAAATTTAGAATAAGCATACAGAGAATAAACCCCTAGCAGTTGATTGAGAAAAGGAATGCATCTTGCAAAATTGAGAATTGGCGTGCAAAGAATAAACCTCGGGCTGATAAGATAAAAGTGACAAGTTTCCTTCCCACCCTGATAGTGCTATATTCTAGCAAACAATCATAATATTGATTTTGATTGTATATATCGCTTCATATATTATCAGACCTTATGCTATTTCCCCAGCTAGGGCCCGTGTGTGGGAGGGGGGAGCCAAGTTATGAGTGAGCACCCCATGCTCGGCTTTTGCTCGCTAAGGAATAGAAATTGAGCTTAAGACGAGCCTAAATCTAAGCTCAAGCTCGGCTCTATAATATTTGCAGACTCGAACTTGGCTCGTGAGCCGCTCTTTTATATTAGAAAGTTTGTTGAGCTTGAAATGTAAGCAGCTTAAGCCTAAATTGAGCTAGTTTATAAGCTCATGAGCTTTGTTCCAAACAGAAAGTGTAGCTTAGTAAGCTAAACATCAAATTGAGCATGTTTATAAACTCTTAGTCCCTTGGCGAACAATCGATAGAAAAACACGATTTCAGAAACTATTGTAAAGACAATGTTTCCAGCAACAACACCCTAAAGAAGGTGATGTTGTATTACGAGAATCTAAAAAGATTATTTCGTAATATTTCTCGAAGGCAACAGAACCGTATAACTTCTAAAGAGAAGCGACGGTATTCTCGAAGGCAACAGAGGAAGAAGAAAGCCTGCTGGGGTGAAAGATCACCGGCGCTCAAAGCTATATCCGCCTTACGGACAAGCCTCCAGGAACCAGCAAGTTCGAAGAGAACTTTAGAACGCTGGCCAAAAAATGTCGACGACTCCTCGGAATAGCAGCAGCACTTCTCTCTCTCTCTCTGGAAATTCTCTGATTATTTTCTGTAACCCTGCAGAGAGGAGATGCTGCTGATATTATAGGCACGAGGTGGGCTTTTCAAATTCTGAACGCATGCCCTGGATTAATGCCAGATCCGGATTTTCTGGATCTGAGCCATTTCCGGATCTGAGCCCACAAGACCCGCGGACGTTACATAATTTGAACGGCCCACTCGACCCGCTCGACCCGCTCGACCCGCTCGACCCGTACGCTCCGTACGCTCCGTACGCCTCGCACGCCACGCAGGGCCGCGCAGAGGCTCGCGCACGAGCGCAACTAAAGCGCACAATGCGCCTTGCGACGAGCTGTCGTGCTAAGTGTAAAGTGCCATCAAAAAGCCACAATAAGCCTCAAAAGCCCATTAGCCCAAGCCCAAGCCCCAGCCCGAGCCCCAGCCCGAGCCCGAGCCCGAGTCCGAGTCCGAGTCGCTAAGCCCCTTCGGGGCTTAGCTCCAATAGATTTAAATCTATTTTCATTTGGCCAAAAGTTGGTTTCTTATTCTCACCTTTATGTAAAATCCTCCCACATGGCACCCTCCATTGGGCCTCAACCCATGTGCATCTCTCTATTCCTTCATAAGTAATATATAGAGATACATATTGGTGTGATTTTCCGATGTGGGACTATCTTTTAACAATAGAGTGTTGTGAACACACAACTCATAGAATAAAACACCAACAATCCCCCACATATCTCTATATATATGAGTTAAGCGTTCCACATAATAACTGTCCATTATGCATTAGGATAGATGTCGTTGACGACTTGAATCTTCCCGCATGGGTTGAACAACAGTATGATACAAGAATGGACTACGCCTTGAATTCTGTACCACAGCTGTAATTTTTCCCACTCACATAATGTAGTCATCTGTGCTTCTGGCTGCACATTAAAGGCCTTGTGCCAGCCTGGATTTCAATGTATGTATTTTGGGCGTCTACAAATTTACCCTCAAGAGACGGCCTATTTCTCTTTCCATACATTATAGGTGAGTTCTTTATAAAGAGTCGTGGCATGAAGCATTGCGCTCCTTTGCGGTGCTACGCCGCTATGACATGGCTCAACGCCGAGGCTTTACCCCACCTGGGTACCTCATCGTAGTGTCATACTACTGTAGCATGAGGTCACAATCCTCTTTGTAGTGCCAAACTACTCAGCATGAAGCCTTGCGCTTCCGTGCGGTGTTACGCCGCTATGACATGGCTTGCAAAGCCGAGGATTTACCCTTCCTGGTACCTCTTCGTGGTGTCATGCCACTGTAACATGAGGATACTGTCCTCTTTGTAGTGCTGTCTACACCTCTTTATGATTATGCAACATTAGGCTACCTGCCTATATGCGGTGCTACGCCGCCTGTGACTTGGCTAACAAAGCCGAGGCATTACCCCTACCTGGGAACCTCATGGTGGAGTCACCCCACTGTAGCATGGAGTTGTAACACTCCTTTGTGGTTGTTGCGCCACCATGCTTCCTGTAAAGCATAACAGACCTTCACTCAGTCTGAGAACTCATTAAGGCATTATGCCATCCTTTCCACAGGATCAATTTTCCGTAGAAAATTCATAGTAGACAACAGTGGTTCTGGGTCCGAAACCTTTACATGTTCCGCAGAACAAGTACCCACTGTTAACTAATATTTTTCCAGTCAATAGTCCTCCCTTGAATCAAAAAATTAGATATCTGGTAGATTTCTCTTTGAACCAATAACATAAAATTTATTGATAGGATTATAATGACACAATATTAAAATGCCTTCAAACCCATCTTCCTTGCTGTGTCCTCGACCAGCTGTCGTTTGAGGCCTTTCGTGAACGGATCCGCCAGGTTCTCCTGACTCCGAACATCGATCACTGCAATGACGCCTCGTTTGATGAGATCGTTCACTGCTCTGTGCTTTAACCGCACAGTCCTCTTCTTTCCGTTAAAGAGTTCATTTGATGCTACTGCTGCTGCCGCCTGGTTGTCACAGTATATCGGGATTGCCGGTATCTGAGCTCCAACCACTGGAAGATCATACATGAGCTCCCGAAGCCACTCTGCTTCATCTGCAGCAGCATCCAATGCAAAGAATTCAGATTCCATGGAGGAGCGAGATAACATTGTCTGCTTCTTCGATTTCCACGATATAGCAGCTCCGCCCAAAGCGAATATGAATCCACCTGTCGAATACTCGCTCTCCACCTCTGAACACCAGCTAGCATCACTGAAGCCTTCCACTACTGACGGATCTCCGCTGTAGTATAGTGCAAATGTCTGAGTCTTTTTTAGATATCTCATAACACGCTTCACAGCGTTCCAGTGTTCAACGCCTGGGTTGCTAGTGAACCGACTCAGCATTCCCACCGCAAAAACTATGTCAGGCCTTGTGGCAGTAGTAGCGTACATCAAGCTTCCGATGACGCTAGCGTACTCCAACTGCCTGACGCTTTTCCTCGAATTTGGCTCCAGCTTCTGATCACTCCGGTACGGTGTATCAATTATAGGAAGATCTTGATACCCGTAGCGAGTGAGCATCTTCTCAATATAATGAGATTGTGACAGCGCTATTCCAGTACCTGTCCGGATGATCTTGAGCCCCAAGATTACGTCGGCATCCCCCAAGTCCTTCATACTGAACTTGGTCGAGAGGAATTTCTTTGTCTCTGTGACGCAGTCTAAATCCGTACCTAGGATTAGCATGTCGTCCACGTAAAGACAAATGATTACTCCTCTTCCGTCAGCAAACTTCGTATAGACACACTTGTCTGTTTCACTGACCCTGTAGCCATTTGACCTTATCACCTTGTCAAACTTCTCATGCCACATTTTGGGAGCTTGTTTCAAACCATACAGAGACTTCATCAACTTGCAGACTTTGTCTTCCAGACCTCTGACGACAAAACCTTCTGGTTGTTGCACGTAGATCTCTTCGGTCAGCTCGCCATTAAGGAATGCCGTTTTCACATCCATCTGATGTATCACCAGCTTGTGTATTGCTGCTAGAGCAATTAACAATCTGATGGTTGTCATCCGAGCTACTGGAGCATAAGTGTCAAAGTAGTCGATCCCCTGCTTCTGAGCAAACCCCTTGGCCACTAGCCTGGCCTTGAACTTGTCAATGGTTCCATCTGCTTTCATCTTCTTCTTGAAGATCCATTTGCATCCGATGGGTCTTGCTCCTTCTGGCAGGTCAACTAACACCCATGTGTTGTTGGAGGTGATTGAGTCAATCTCGTTGTCTATCGCCTCCTTCCAGAATACAGCATCTCTGGTCTTCATCGCCTCATCATAGGTAAGCGGATCTGCTTCCACATGATAGGTGACGAAGTCATCTCCGAAGTCTTTCGGCCTCCTTACTCGCTTAGTTGACGGCTCAGCGAGTTCTGGTTCAACTGGTGTCTCTTCGACAATAGCTTCTTCTTGGACTACTGGTTCGATAAGGACTTCTGTCTGCTTTGCACTCTCATCATTCTCCGGAAGATCTGCGAGAACAATATTTTTGTGCCTTGCAAACTTGTCTTCAAAATATTCAGCATCGCGAGATTCAATGATATGATTTGATTCTATATCAAGGAATCTCCGAGCGTCACTCTTCTCGGCATAACCCAAGAAGATAGCCTTAGTAGTCCTAGTCCCCAGCTTCTGAATCTTCAGATCTGGGAGCTTCACATAAGCCAGACACCCCCACACTCGAATGACATTCAAGTTAGGTCTGACTTTAAACCAGAGTTCATGAGGGGTTATATCTGAAGTTGCATACGGTACTCTATTGAGAATGAAAGTAGCCGTTAATGCAGCTTCTCCCCAGAAGCTCTTTGGAAGACCCGCAGTCAACAGCATAGAGTTCATCATCTCTGTCAACGTTCTGTTCTTCCTTTCTGCTACTCCGTTGGATTGAGGAGAGTACGGAGCCGTCGTCTCATTTATGATTCCATGTTCTTTACAGAATGATGAGAAATCATGAGACCGATACTCCCCGCCTCGATCACTCCTTAGCCTTTTGAGTTGTTGTCCAGTTTGCCGTTCAGCCTCGGCCCTGAACTCCTTGAACTTCTCGAATGCTTCGTCTTTAGACTTGAGCAAGTAGACAAAAGCATACTTTGAGAAGTCGTCGATGAAAGTAATAAAATACTTCATCCCGGCTTTTGTAGAGAATTGCTTGAAATCACAGATATCTGAGTGAACCAACTCCAGAAGATCTGTGCTTCGATGGACCCTGTGAAATGGTTTCCTTGTGATCTTCGTCTGAGCACACACTTCACATTTCTCTACCTTACCCCCACACTTGGAGATAAGTCCTAGGCTAGACATTTTGTTAATTCTTTTACAATGAACATGTCCTAGCCTATTATGCCACAACTCAAAAGAATAGTTCAAAGTAGAAATAGCATTAATATCATTTTTCTGGGTTACAACAAGCTGAATTTTGTACATTCCTTCAGTCTGGAAAGCTTTTCCGAAGAATGTACCCTTCTTGGACATCACCATCTGGCCAGCATTGATGTCCATCCTCAAGCCTGCGTTACAAAGCAGGCTCCCAGAGATCAGGTTCTTAGCAATTGCAGGAACATGCTTCACTCCTTGAAGCGTCAGAGTGTTCCCCGATGTGAGTTTCAGCTCCACCGTCCCGATCCCCAGTACTTCAGCTTGTGCCTGGTTTGCCATTAAGACTTTCTCGGAAGTTGGCTCATATGACTCGAACCATTCCTTGTCTGAGCAGACATGACATGTCGCACCAGTGTCTATCCACCAGTCCGAGTCAACTCCCGCATTTGCAACCTGTGCTATCATTGCAACCAGATTAGTAACCAAAGAAACCTTACTAGGCTCACCTTTTTCTGGTTCCTTGCAGTCACTTTTGTAGTGGCCCTTCTTGCCACATTTGAAACAAGTCACATGGGACTTGGATTTCTGATTCTTGAATGAAGGACTCTTCACTTTAAGATTAGTGAAGTCCTTCTTCTTCTTATGAGGAGAAGCCGCCTACTTCCCCTTGTACTCTCTGGTTTGGACCAGATTTGCTTTCGCCAGTTGTTTGGACAGAGAATCCATCTTCTGTTGAGAGCGCATCTCGTCCTCAACATGGATCTCTTGCAGGAGATCTTCCATACATATGTCCAGCTTCTTGCGGTGCATCCTTGCATAGAAGTTGCTCCACCCCGCAGGAAGTTTAGAGACGATTCCTCCAACGACAAACTTGTCGACAAGAGGCATCTTCTCGTCATCTAATTTTTGGCGCAGCTTCAGAAACTCCTTTACTTGGGGCAGCATAGCCTTCTCATCTTCGAAGGTCCACTTGTGATATCTTTCAACCAAGAAGATCTTGGACCGATTCTCGTCATCTTCGTACAATTTCCCCAAGGAGTCCCAAATTTCTTTGGCAGAATTCTTCTTGGAATAAGACTCTGCCAGAGAGTCTTCCATGCTATTGAGAATCAACAGTTTACAGATACTGTTTTCTCTAATCCATTTTGCCTGCTTGGACTTAGCAGCGGCAATAACTTCTGCGGTTCCGGTTGTTGGAACGACCGGTTCTTCCTCATTCAGCACGTGATCAACTTCCACGAGTTGAATGTTTAATGTTACTTTCCGTTTCCAGATTTGGAAATGTTCGCCGTCAAATTTCTCCAACTTGTTAAAGTCGGTATTGACGAGTGATGCACGTGAGTTATCCATCTTTTCGATATAGCTTTGAGATTGTTAGTCCCTTGGCGAACAATCGATGGAAAAACACGATTTCAGAAATTATTGTAAAGACAATGTTTCCAGCAACAACACCCTAAAGAAGGTGATGTTGTATTACGAGAATCTAAAAAGATTATTTCGTAATATTTCTCGAAGGCAACAGAACCGTATAACTTCTAAAGAGAAGCGACGGTATTCTCGAAGGCAACAGAGGAAGAAGAAAGCCTGCTGGGGTGAAAGATCACTGGCGCTCAAAGCTATATCCGCCTTACGGACAAGCCTCCAGGAACCAGCAAGTTCGAAGAGAACTTTAGAACGCTGGCCAAAAAATGTCGACGACTCCTCGGAATAGCAACAGCACTTCTCTCTCTCTGGAAATTCTCTGATTATTTTCTGTAACCCTGGAGAGAGGAGATGCTGCTGATATTATAGGCACGAGGTGGGCTTTTCAAATTCTGAACGCACGCCCTGGATTAATGCCAGATCCGGATTTTCTGGATCTGAGCCATTTCCGGATCTGAGCCCACAAGACCCGCGGACGTTACATAATTTGAACGGCCCACTCGACCCGCTCGACCCGCTCGACCCGTACGACCCGTACGTGGCGTGAGCGCAACTAAAGCGCACAAACCCGTACGACCCGTACGTGGCGTGAGCGCAACTAAAGCGCACAATGCGCCTTGCGACGAGCTGTCGTGCTAAGTGCAAAGTGCCATCAAAAAGCCACAATAAGCCTCAAAAGCCCATTAGCCCGAGCCCGAGCCCGAGCCCGAGCCCGAGCCCGAGTCCGAGTCCGAGTCCGAGTCCGAGTCGCTAAGCCCCTTCGGGGCTTAGCTCCAATAGATTTAAATCTATTTTCATTTGACCAAAAGTTGGTTTCTTATTCTCACCTCTATGTAAAATCCTCCCACATGGCACCCTCCATTGGGCCTCAACCCATGTGCATCTCTCTATTCCTTCATAAGTAATATATAGAGATACATATTGGTGTGATTTTCCGATGTGGGACTATCTTTTAACAATAGAGTGTTGTGAACACACAACTCATAGAATAAAACACCAACATAAACTTCATACCAAATGGCAAATATTCACTATCTTAAGGAATTTTTATATAAATTTATAAACAGAAATGAGCCGGCTTGCAAGCTCAATGAGCCGAATACCTCAAAGCTCAAGCTTGTGCTCTCGAGCTCAAAAACCTGACCTCACAAGCTTTTCAGAGAACCGAGCTAGAGACAGCTCGCAAATAGCATGGCTCGTTAACACCCATAATCCCATCTCTAGTATTTTGAAAGCTGGATCATCAATCTTTAATATATTGAAAATAATTACTTCTATTGGGTGATCAAAAGCAGACAACTATCCAAGCAATCCAATCCTAAGGACCATGTGTAGCCTTAAAATATGATAGCAGTTAACCAGATTCCAATAAGATTAAAAGATATGGTGAATAGATGAGATGAGAATGCATTCATATAATAATATGAGTAGGATGCTTTATATCTTGTAGTTACCTTACAGACAAATGAGGTGCAAGTGTTGTTCCCTTTTCCAATTTTCTGAGTTTGATCACTCAGGACTGCCTGTTTCTGACTAGTGCCTGAGAATATTTGTGGGGTACAATCCACCCCATGTTGCTCACCGACATCTCCACTGTTGTCTACAATAGGATCTTCTGTGGCATTCTTGAGGCAAAGATCATAAGAAACCTCAGGCGACTTGTTCTGTGGAATGTCAACCACATCTGTAAGTTGGGATATTGAAGAGGACAGTGTATTAGCTTTATCCTCCAAATTTTCATCCTGATCCTTGCACGTCTCAGATTCTATTGGGGAATCAAAAATCAACATTTCATCAGCATCATTAGAAATTAAATCCTCCCAATCACATTCTGCCACATCTTGCTCACTTCCTTCTTGCTGGTGTTTCTCCTGCAGCTCAATTTCAGTTGCGAACAAAATTTTCCTTCTTTCAACACCATCTGGGACAAACGGAACGAGTTCATCCAGTGCATGGTCAGTGTTGATTTTTGGATCCACTTTGATTCCATAAGAAGGTGTCATATTATGGTTGGGGCTGCCACAGTCATATTGACTCTGAGCCAAATTACTAGGTTGAGTTAAACATTCATCAGGAGGGTCAACAGTAGCTTCATTGAGTAAGCAAGTTACACTGCTCTTTTCTTGTGCAACTGCAGAGTAAGAGAACAGTTTAGTAACATTTGACAACCCTGTACATAAATTGTTTTCAACCACACTCTCAGAAGATGTCTCAAATTTTGATGAGTCCGGGGAAGGTTGCCTGCAAATAGAAGGAAACACATGCTGTGACTTCAGTAAATTAAAGTTGAAGTTAAAACTTTAACAAACACAATCTCACTTTTACCTAATCAGAAACCTTGATTCTTTCTGTGAATTGACATGCGGTGATGAAAAGACGGAAGATATAGACGCATAACTCAAAGAAGGAAATGATTGTGCACCATGTACTGATTTAACAGGTTGGATAGGAGATAGATTATTAATGAAGTTGAAGATTGGAGAATCCTGCAAAAAAAAAAAAAAAAACAATGAGGCAAAATGCTAATAGAACCCCCTGCAGTTTGTCGAGCATTTCAATTTACAGAAGAAGGCACAATCTTTCATGTGTACATGAGAATGTAATTCAGGTACTAAGAAGGGAACCGGGTTTCTAGGCATCTACATGTGTGATAGTTGGCTTTCTTAAGAGTATTGTAGCCTGACACTTCTAGCTCTTCATTTCATAGCAAAAGGCTCTATGCTTAATAATTGAGAGAGAGAGAGAGAGAGGAAACATCATCTGCAATGCACTTAACACTTGGTACAGAATCAAATGTGTAGGCATCCAGTGGTTTCATGTACACATAATCAAGATAAGAACACCTAGAGAGTTCAAAAAGTATTATTTTTATAAAAAAATACATATGTTTCAGCACATAGGAATGCCAGCTAACATATTAACTTCAGTACCGAGTGATAGTGTATAGCAAGATTGCTCTGTACTGTCAAAATAAGATTATTGAATTGGAAAGAAGAGAACACCGTGATGCTTTAGTAAGAGTATCGATGCAGTTAAGCAAGTCTATTTCGGCACTTTAAACAGTTGATCGTTTAATTTTCAGCATCTCCACCAGAGTTGCAATACATCACCTCAGTGCCCAATAGTGAAGCATACAAATCTTAGTACTTAGGAATTTCTATCAGTTTACTGTTTAGACAACCCAAGATTTTTGGTACTACAAAACAAGCAACTATTGACGGGTGATGCAACTGAAGGGAAACCTATTGAGCTAATTAGCCTTTAGACCCTAGATTTTATACCAGCTTAGAGTTTAAACCCTGACATGTCCAATTGGAAAGTTTGGACCGCCCAAACATATTCCTCGCCTATACTACCATCCATCCTGGCTTGGCCCGGCCGTCCCGACCTCTCATTCAGTCCTTATCAAGACCCTGGGGCTAATTCTTTCTATCGACCTTTATCTGGATACTAGGTTTGTTACTACCAAATGTTGATCTACACTAAAAGATGGAGCACGGCATCTAGAACACAAAGAGGGGCAGATTTAGGAGCAGAGAAAAAGAGAAGTAAAACATTTTGGAGGTACATAAAGAGACTTTCTTTCAGGACAGCAGAGACCAACCAGTATGATTGAAAAATAAACAGAACTCGCAGACCAATTTCTAATTAACCCCAATTTCTGAGATGAGAAAGAAGCTAATTTGTGTTAGATCATTGAACAGAACCCTTTGATCGGGAACTGCCAATGCTCACCAAATCATCACACCACAAAAGCAAAAGTGTCGAGCTTGTGATTAATTTGGTAGTTCAAGCTGAAACTATGCCAATCTCAGGAATAAAAAAAAGTTTCAAGAACTGATAATAGCAAAAAGATCCCAACTTTTAGACTCGACCTTCAAAAAAAAAAAGTCGAAACCCTAAAAGAATTGGATCTAAATGACAAGAGAGACTTCAGCTATATCATCTAGCAATCGATGCCATACCTTCCAATTCAAGCAAAACCTCTATCCAATTCGTAATTCATAACATGCAAGTTGAAAAAATTCTAAACACGACTTCAAAACCCTACAATTTCAACAAACTACACCAAAATTGCAGAATAAAATCCCAAATTTCCCACCTACTAGTTACATTCACAATCCACTAAGAAAACACCCTAAATTAGTAAACCTAAAAAAACCCTAAAACGAAAAAATATCACCCATACAGAAAAAACCTTAACCAAAACTTCAAAACCCTACCATTTAAGCAGGTTTAACCCAAAAAAATAAACTCAATGACTTTAACGCAAATTGCAGCCTCGAATCCCAAAGTTTCTCACCACGTACTCTCCAGTCACAATCCACTAAGAAAACACAGATTTTGTACTAACCTACCAACAACAACAAAAAAAAAACCTAAAAAGGAAAAATCATCCGATCCACACAAATCAACTTCCAAACTAAAAAAAAAATACTTAAAAAAAAAAACGAAACTCCACTAAAAATCCTCAAAAAAATCCAGAAAAATCCCAGAAAAAAAATGAGTCGAAGCAAGAGTAGCAAACCGGACCTCAAACTTAGAGATCGGAGCTCCGGCGATCTTGCTCCTCTCCGGCGTGTCCATGGGAACCGACTCTCTCTCTCTCTCTCTCTCGCTAAGATTTTTCTAGATTTCAAGAAAGGGAAATGGCGGGAATAATATTTAATGTTACTATTCCTTCTTCCTTTCTTTTTTCCTGGCTTTCTCGGTTCAGTCACCGGTGGGGCCCACCGGCCTATTTCTTTACTCGTTAAAGGAAGATGGAGTCGCTCGCTACGCTCCGAAAGTTAGTGAAAGCCCCATTTATTTATTTTCTATTTCCGGTCGTCGGGAGCGGGGTGCGGTCACCTCCCCTCGAGAATGGACCAGCTGCGGTGCGGTCACCGCAAGTGGCTTAGGTGAGCTCACCGTTGCGTTTTCCTCCGCGGTTAATTGCTGTTTAAGCGGGAAAAGGAGATTACGGAAACGGCTACGTTGACTAATTAGTGTTCGGATTACTAATTACTAATCATTGACACCGCTGGTAGTGACCAGAAATTCGGACCCGGAGAGAAGGGACCCGCACTTTGGAGGCGCGCCATTATGGAGAATTGGAGATGGTCCAGTTAGTACGTTTTGTTTGGTGATGTTGATGGTGATATTATTGCGGTCGGGTAAAGAATGGGTGGTGCCAATTAAGGCTATAGTGATTGTTCTTATCATACTCGACAGTTTTTAGTTAGTAGTGTAATATTGGTACACAAGAAAAATGTGAATAAAATAGTGTACTGGTTTAAGTAGGGGTCAGGGTGTGACCCAGTCCGGTTTAGTCCGCGGACCGGCCCGAGCCCGCCCTAACCCGTTTCCTATTTAGCCCGGCCCGGCCCGGCCCGCCCAAGCCCCCCTTCAATTGGGTCCGGGCTGGGTTCTCTCAACCGAGTCCGAGTCCGGCCCGATTTTTTTTTTTTAAATGTTTAACGGTCGGCCCGGTTCAGCCCGGACCGGCCCACCCAAGTCCGACCCCGGCCCGGACCAGCCGGGAGAACCAGTTTTTAAAAAAAAAAATTTGAATTTTTCTTTTCAAACTTTTGTCCCCTTTTACCAAAATACCCCCATTTTGTGACCGTTTTATGACCGTTTTAGGGAGTATTTTGGTCATTTAGTCCAAAATGACCAAAAACCCTCTACAACAACTCTATTTGGAGGGTATAGGAGGTCATTTGGCTTTCCAAAAATTCTATAAATTTGTCATGAAACCTATTTTGCAAACACAAACAATTCAATCCATCTCAAAAAAAAATATCAAAATCACAATAAGGTTTCAAGAAAGTTTTACTCTAAATTCCGGCGATCTACGACTTCCTCTTTCTAATTGTTTTTTTTTAATTTACATTTACGAAATAGTTTTCTTTCCTCCATCTCTCTATTTTTTTGCGAAAAATTAATTTTCTATTAATTTTTTCCCAGTATCCTCCATCTTTATAATCATTTCTCTATTTTTATTTGTCTTTTTAAAATGGTCGGACAAGGTTCAAACCAAGCTAGTGATCCTTATGAAATTTACAATACTTTTTTTTAGGAAAATCTTATTCCTGATGATTTAGTTGGTTCCCCTCCTGAAATTGGTACCAATGTACCAAATGTTGTAAAGAGGAAGCAAAAAGCAAAAGTTTGAAATTTTTTTATTCTTCTTAATGAAACTAAACATGATGGCCCACTTGTTTTAGATAAAAAAGGTGAACCAGTTCCGTACGTGGCCCAATGCAATAAATGTTCCCGTATATACAAATGGAAGAGGGGATGTGGCATGGGCACACTCTCAAGACACTACGATACTTGCTACGGCCCAAGCTCAATTTCGGCGACCCAAACTCAGATAAGTTTTGGAGGCACTGCGGTTTCTTCGGTGGGTACGTTTTTCTATTCAGCTGCCCGTCATAAAACTGAATTTACTAAATATATTATTGTTGATGAACTTCCATTCACTTCGGGTGAAAGTGAATCTTTATATGATTATGCCACAATTGCTTTAAATCCCTGTTTTAATAGAGTTACTAGAAGCACTGCTAGAAAAGAGGCTATTAGACTCTTTAAAGAAATGATACTTGCTTTAAAAGAAATATTTTCGCATGCTAATAAACTAGCTATTACTTCTGATGTCTGGACAAGTAAACAAAATTATGCATATACTTGTATCACGGTACACTATATAGATTCATTGTGGATGTTGCAAAAGCGCATCGTCTGTTTAAAAACTTTGGAATTTCACACACGGGCTCCGCAATTGTAACTTGTATTTCAAAACACTTGTGTGTCTGGACAAGTAAACAAAATTATGCATATACTTGTATCACGGTACACTATATAGATTCATTGTGGATGTTGCAAAAGCGCATCGTCTGTTTAAAAACTTTGGAATTTCACACACGGGCTCCGCAATTGTAACTTGTATTTCAAAACACTTGTGTGACTTTGATATTCATAATAAGAATCAATATGTACCTTTTGATAATGCTAGTAATAATACTGCTACTATAAGGTCTCGTTTGGTTCACGGATTCAAGGAAGTAGGAAAGGAAAGTTGTTCATTTCCTTTGTTTGGTAACCACAAACTTGGGAATCAATTTCCTCACAAGGGGAAAAATTGGAGGGAATATGGTTCCACTCATGACCCATAGGATTGATTTTTCCTCCTCCTTTTCCAACATTTATTACAAAAGTTATGACAAAAGTAACCATATGTTATTGCTTATTTTACCATTAATGTTATTTTTCATAAAGTTATTTTTATTTTATATGTAAGGATATTATTGGAACATTGCTATATTTTTGCTTTCCTTTCCTGCACCAACCAAACAACGGAAAGGAAATGTGACAGGAAACCTACTTTCTCATTCCCATGGAAAATACAAATGAATGCATTTCCTTTCCGTGAACCAAACGAGGCCTAAATTCATTGTCTTTACTATTTAAACATATTTTGGAAAGATTATTGCATATTAGGTGTGCTTGTCATATTATTAACTTAGTTGTAAAATAATGTCTTGAAGTTTTTAGTACACATTTAGAGACTCTCAGAAATTGTTTACACAGCTTGAACACGTCTCCAAGTAGGCAACAAGCTTTTAAAAACATATGTACACATTTTAGTAGTCGTTTTAGAAGTTTTGTTAAAGATGTTCCACATAGATGAAATTCGACATATTTAATGTTGAAATCCGCACTTCCGTTTAAGTATGCTATTACATATTTTTGTAACATGGATCATAATTTTGAATATCCAGTAACTGAAGATGATTGGGTAGTTACTTCTACATTTGAATTTTTGAAAACTTTTTACAAGGCTACATGCACTCTTTCTGGTGTTTATTATCCTACTTCTTCTTTAGTTTTACGAGAACTTTGTATCATGTCTTACTTGTTTTCTAAATATAGAAATGTTTCAAATTTTGACTATGTTGTTAAGAGAATAGAAGCTAAATTTACTAAATATTGGGGTGATGTACCTCTTTTATATTGTTTGTCTTCTATTTTTTATCCTACCATCAAATTAGAGGGTGTAGAAGCTTTGTTAGATGACTATGTAGATAACATGGAACTTAATCTTATGGAATTGAAATTGGAAGTAAAGGTAGTTTTAGAAAGATTAATACTACTTTATGAAGATAATGTTGTGCCGACCCGACCCACTCAAGTTAGTACAAGTAGTAGCTCTGGCATAGTGGACCACGCCAGTCGTATATTAAAAAGGAAGAAACATAGACAATCTTCCCAACCCGCTCAAGAGTTGTCATTGTATTTAATTTCTTATGAAGAAGAAGATGAATCTTCAAATCACTTCACCATTTTAGAATGGTGAAAAAAAACACGAAAAAAGAATTTATGTACTTTCTACAATTGCACGTGATCTACTAATGGTTCCGGTGTACACGGTAGCATCGGAGTCTTGTTTTAGTGCAGGATCAAGGATGTTGAGCCTAAAGAGGAGCCGGTTGAAGCCGGATATCTTGGAAGCTTGTGTTTGCGTTCAAGATTGGATTTTAGCAGAAAAAAGAACCCAAAACATGAGAGATGAAGCTTATGACATCAATGAGCTGGACGTCGGATCGCTTGAATTGGGTGAAGCTTCTGCAACCGAGGAGGAGGAGCAAGAAGAATGACTCAAGTCTAAGGTATGACCCTCCAAAAAAAAAAAATTCAAACTTTCAAACTTCAAAACTTAAACTTAAAACTTCAAAAAAAGAACTTTAAAACTTTAACCTTTTAAAACTTTAAAATTTTAAAAACTTTAAGCTTTTAAAAACTTTAAAAACTTAAAAAAAATTAAAATTTAAACTTTAAAAAAAACTTTAAAACTTAAAATTGAACTTTAAAACTTAACATATAACTTTAAAAGTAAAACTTAAAAAACAAAAACTAAAAAACTAAAAAAAATTTAAAACACGAAAACAAATTTTTTTAACTCTGCCTATGGCAAGCAAAGCTTGTCTTGCCGGTCCCAAGCCCGAATAAAAGAGGAGGGAAAAATAAAACAAAATTTAATTAAAAAAAGTTAAAAAAAATTAATTTAAAAGAAAACTTAAAAAGAATCAAATAACATAATTTAACTTCAAATATATAGAATCTAAATTTGAAGGGAAAAACAAAACAAAATAAAACATAAAAAAGTAAAATAAAATAGATTAAATTAAATTAAATTAAATTAAAGAAAACTCAAAAGATTAAAATGAAAAATTAATAAAAAATGTGAAAATCGAAAAAAATAAACCAAAAGAAAAAACCAAACTTCGGACCGGCCCGAGCCCGGCCCGCCCGCGAACAGGCCCGGACCGGCTCAGCCATACCCCGGCCGGGTCGCTGGTCCGGGCTGGGCCCGGACTAAGTCCGGTTGGGCCCGGTTCAAATGGGGCCGGACCGGACCGATTAACACCCTGAAGTAGGGATGATCATTACTTATTTCATTTTGGATCGAAATCGAACTGAACGAAATATGTAAAAAAAAATTAATTTTAAAAATATAAAAATAATTTATTCGATTTCGTTTTTTTAAAGTTTTTGATCAAAATTGAAAATTTAAAAAAAAAGAAATTATTAAATACCTTCAATTGTATGCGTATTTAATAATAAAAATATATCTATTCTTGTATATTTTGAAAATAAAATTTCTATGTATGTATCTCTTTTAAAGCCAAAGTTTTGTAATTTAACAACTAGTTCAACTTTAAATACAACAAATATATGTATACAAATTATATAAAATAATGTCTAGATGAAGATAGGAGATAATAAAAAAATATATTTTAAAAACTCACCGGAAGAAGTAGTCTTAATTTGGAAGAAGTATAAGAGAGAAAGATAGAAAGGAAAAAATATGGTATAGGATATCAGTAATTATAATTATATTTTTGTAAGGATACAAATTGAATAAAATAATAATAAACCCTCAAATTACTCCATCGATTTTGGGTGTTTATAAAGGCACAAAATTATACTACACCATTTTTTGAAGGTTTTTGAGCCGAACAAAATCAGTGCTTCAAAAAAATTACAAAGCAGAAATTTTTTAAACACTTCATAAATGGTCGATAAAAACACCGTTGCCAAGCAGACCTTTAATAAATAAATTCTCGCATCACAGGTTGACTAAACAACCATATTAGTCGTTGGATGCTATGTGATTTTATACTCACTTCAAACATATAAACTATTTGTTAAAATAAAAATATATAAAATAAATAAACTTATCGGTTAATAAACTATGACATTTTAATGATGACATTACATTCAACAATCGCATGAAACATGCAATTTCAATTTGTATCAATTACCAAACTTAAGGTTCTAAAACAATGTGACATAATCTTTCTTTTCCTTCCAATATTCTGAAAGTAAGTTGAATAAGTTTGGTCGGATGTCGTCTTTGCTACGCAAAATATTATTAACATTTCTATAATGCATTACACACACAACGTTTGTGCCTCGACAGTAGTATAATTTAACCACAATTTCAACTTTTGTCCAATCCATTAAACAATAAAAATAGTCCAAACGAACAAATCGAATAAACAGAACAACCTGAATCGTTTATCTGTTTGATTTCGATTATTGCTAATTTCGGTTCGTAGTGGATTTTAAAATTTTGAATTTATCTGAATTTGACTATTTTTATTCGTTTGAAACCGAATGCTCATCTCGGTGGTGATGAGTATAAATTGCATTTTGAGCACCGATTAAGATTTAGCGGATTCATTCGAATTCAATTACAGGCAAGTATATGCAAGAGTAGATCAATTATTTTAGAATATCGTATCATCCAAATTCAAATTTAAATTATCGAAATTTAATACGGATTTCACTATCTAGATTTGGATAGCTACATAAATACACGATATTGATAGTGTAATGTAAAAGTAAGGAGATGAGGATATTATTTTCTTTACATACATCGATATGATTATTTGAGAAATATTTCTCGTTTACTTGTGAGAAATAGTTCTACAAAATTTTAATATTTACTCGGTTAGTTAGTTTATTAGTATTTCGACCGATGTGGTACGTACCTTTTACAAAATACGGAGATATTAGTTGTCCAAACATTTCAAAAATGATAAAATTTACTGGTTACACGTCGGCAAAGTAGTTCTTCATTGACAACATCCATACTTTGTAAAATAATCATGTTGTCATGTCCTTGTGATTTTATGTATATTTTTAAAACAACATGGTTAGACCTCAATCCCAACACAAGGGGGGCGTTTGCTACATATATATAGTCGAAATTATATATTTTCGAGAATCAAATTTTCAGTAATTAAGTTTTTAAACAATATATATTTTTCATGTTTGGTGACTATATAAATATTTTCGAGATAAAAATATACAAGAAATAAAGTATTAAAAACTGAGGAAAACAAAAAAAACACAAAAAAGGCACAAAAGATGCTTAAAATGAGATACAAGATTAAAAAAAATGGAAAAAAATATATAAACTGGAAAAAAAGGCTTAAAAAATAAAAAATAAAAAATAAAAAGTATAGAAAAAATATATTCACTTGGACAAAAAAATACCCACAAATTCTTTCATATTTTGTGGCTATATAATTTATCTGAATATTTACAATTTTTAAAAAATAAATTTTTATAACCTGATAAAACATGAATAGATTTTTCATCCAAAATTTATTCAGAATAAAAAATTATGTATACCAAACGCCCCCTGAAAGTCTCCAAACTCCATAACGAAGATATCCTATGTCACGACCCGCACCCTGATTAGGGGCACGAGTACGTGGTTACGTCCAGCCTACGCCGCAGAATCGACGGTAGAACGCTGTATAGGTCGTCTATAAATACTACAACTAGACAAAATATAAGGGTACCTATCATCTCCGTATGGAGGTATAATATGGCATAACTCAATCACAAGACAAACTAGGATAGATAGCACGAAATGGAAATATGATTGAAAGGAAAACTGGAAAGGAGTTCAAGATCCAACACAAGCTCAGAGATATAAACACATCACAGAAACTCAAAATATAATATAAAAAACTACAGTCTAAAAATACTAGCTGGATCGCAGTCCAGGCAAACCTATCTAACAGTCTAAACAGGGGCTATATCATCTACGGGCTCCAGGGGTAATGTCTCATCAAACTCTATCCTGGCCATACCCGTAAAAGGTAGAGAAATCAGCTAACATGTACTCTGTAAACATCAACTGTTATCCTGTCAAAAAAATGAGCAAGTACAAACACTAACAGCAGTTCCATATGAATTGACAAATTTTATAAGAGACAATCATAATGAAATACAAGACAAAATATAAGATGACTTGGGAGTTATTCCGGAAGCCAAGTTACAACCCGTAAACCAAACAAGGACTGGGGTTGTAATCCTTCTCCTGAACAGAACTTAGCCTCCAATCAAGGTTTAGCATAAGATCATGTAGAACATGTGAGTACTAAATATCATAACATGGTGAGAAAAGTACTGAATGTAGAACTGAGTAGGATATATGATGTAATAAAATAAATATAAAATATGCCATAAATTATTAGAACATTATGTGATCGACTTGGGAAAGTACAAGACAGGCTATCCACTTGGCCCGACAATCACATAAAAATTACTGGAAAGGGTCATGCCGGCCAAACTGGATAACGAGCACAAGGAATAAGATCTCGCTACACCTACGTGAGGTGAGAGTGGCGCAAGCACAAAAATATAGTGACAGGATGGTATTGATCACATAGCCCCTAATAACTCTCCATCCCCGAATAGTATAATGGATCCGGACATGACACGTCATGACACGGGATTCCCTAAGAGGGTAGCTACTCCCTCTCAGGAATCGGTGTCTATACAAGTACAGGAAACAAGACAGGAAATATACTAATATACCAAAAAAATTCAGGAACAACATCTCATGTCATGATCCGACATATACTAGTCCGTGAACCATCATATCGGAAAATCAAGTAAGACACTACAACTGAATCGGATATAGCAGATATCAAAACAATAAAAACTATCAGTGAATGTACTCGTCTGCGGTCCAGAGCTGTCAAATGGGGTTGATGCTCAGAGTGATGCCACAAACCTAAAGATGAGATATATATAAGCTAATTAGGGTTCAATAGTGTTAGGCAGGATTATATAGTATAAGCTATGTAATCTAGGTCAATTTCAGTCCAACTAAGTCAAACTAGGTCACACTGAGTCACACTAGATCAAACTAGGTCATAGGAAGTCAAACCAAGTCAAACTAGGTCAAAGGTTGACTTACAGTTGACTTTTGATCAACTAGTCAACTTTGGTCAAGTTCTAGACATTTCTAGGCCAAGTGTTAACTGATAGTTGACTTTTGGTCAAAAGCAGTCAAACTTGGTCAACCGAGGTCAAAACTAGCCTAAGCATACTATTCCTAATATTTACCTACCAAGATACCATATATCTTGGTCAAATAGGATCAACTCTAATCTAAGAATTAAAATATCAAGTTGTACCTCGTTATTCGTACATCGAAACCTGCATCACGCAAATCGAGATAAGATAATCAACGGTAAGATTAATAATCTTATCACAGTGATCCACATGATTATCTTGCCAATTTCAGCGATGTGAGATCACTGGAATCGACTAATCTCAGTTTCGTTGTACTAGTTTTGAAATACAAACTTAATAAGAATTAATTATAATAAAAGGTAATACACAGAGAAATATCTACAAACATTGTCGGATGATGAAACAAATATCACCAACGTGTCCAGAATGGTCAAATCAGCTAGGATAGCCTATCCATAAGTTCAATTTGGACACATGGGCAAAAAGGTAATTTCGTGTCAAAACGGTATCCGTGTCGGACCCGCTTTGTACCAAAAAACGTGCAAGGATACCAGTCCACTAAACCTAACAAACTATATGTCCACGAATCCAGAATGACGATATGAACCCAACGGTATATCCAGAATTGGATTCCGATGAGCCGATCTCAAAATGACCCGTTGACCCGAATATTGGTATCCGACTTGCACCGAAATACGTGCCAAAACCAATGTCTACTAAAACCTAACAAATGATATGTCAACGAGTCTAGAATGATGATACGAACTCAACGGTATATCCAAAATTGGATTCCGATGAGCCGGCGTCAAAAAGTTCCGTTGACCCGGACTGTGGGGCCCGTTTTACACCGAAATACGTGCCAGGGCCCACGTCCTCCAAATCTAACAAACTATATATGAATTCGTGCCAGAACGATGCCACGAGTCTTCTGGTGGTGTCAGAAATGAATCCGGAGTCCCGGGTTCAAAAATAGAATTTAACAAGTTAGAATTTACGAATTCGGACGGCCAACTTTGGCGTCAAATTCAACCAATCAAACGTGCTCACAATAAAACAAAACTTAAGGGGTAGGAAGAGGGTTATACCAACTGCGCATAGGAACCAGTGGCACGCCATACGGAGCTACGATGGAGGAGATACGAACCGACGAAGTTGGCTCCATAAAACTGTCCAAAAATTATACAATTTAAAGCGTCAACTTGGTGGCCGGTTTTGATGTATCAAACGACAAAATTAACGGATGAAACTTGAGAGAAGTGAAGAGCTATATACCGAGATTGTGACGGAGCAAAGAGTTTGCCGATCCAATAGTCGGATTTCCTAAAAAACGTGCACGAAGTCATCGTCTCGAAATGTACTTTCTGACTTGGCGTTCCTCGCGCGCGTCGACGGATTCCGAGAAAAACGCTGAAATCGCCTATACGACGCATCGGGGAAGAGGGCGGTGGCCACGGGGGCCTGCCCGGGGGTGTTCCCGGCCAAGGGGGCTCACCGGCGGCGGCCGCGGCGGCACGGGGTGGCGTGTGGTAGTTGATGAGGTGGTGATGGTGTGATGAAGTGGTGGTGGTGATGGTTTAAATGGTGATGGTGTGATGTAGAAATGGAGGGTGGTAAAGAAGAATAGGAGAAAGAGGATGGGGAGCCCGGCCTAGGAAGGAGAGGTGAAGCTGGAGGTCGGCCATGGAGGTTGTGTTGCTGTTGAAAAATGAGAGAGGGAGAGAGAAATATGTGTGTGTGTGTGTAATAAATGAGAGAGGGAGAGGGAGTAATATATTAATGAAAGAAAGAGAATCCTTATAAAGTAAAGAGATAGAGGGATTCCTAAATGTTAGGGCCGGCCAATCCATGGGAGGTGTGTGTGAGTATGTTGTATAGGAAATGGAGGGTGGTGATGAGTTGGGATAATGAATGGTTAGGATTTAAAATGGGGAATTAGATTATTTCTTTAGGGATTTAAATCAATGAAATATACATTAAATATTTGAAGTGGAAAAACTAGGTATTTAATATTTTTGGTAGGAAAAAGTGTGTGTGGGTATTCATGAGGGGGCAACATGAAGTTTGGGTTGGGTTCGGTTGGGCCGGGTCGGGTCAAAATCGGACATGGTGCAGTAATTAAATTTAAATAGGTATTTATGATCATGGGTAAATAAGTAACATGTGGGGACTCAAATAAATAGGACACAAGTATCATGTGGGTAGTAGGATTCATGTGGACTATGTCCATATTTTGGGTCGACTAGGTTGGATCGATGTCGGGTCCCGAAATTAAATTGGAAGTCAGGTCACATTCTACGGTGGATAATTAATTGGCCTAAATTGACCCAAAAGTTGTGTGAAGCAAATGAAGCACAAGATGGTGTGTCTGAGTGGAACACAAAGGTCAGGGATATAGGACATCTCGAGTAGATCATGCATGAGAAGTTGGTTTCTAGAAAATGACTAGCCTTGTGCTCCTAAATAAAAAGTCACGGTAACGTGCATATGATGATAAAAAATAAAAGTGGGAAAATCAACTAGTAATTAATTAATGATCAAATGGTCTAAATTGACCCGAATTTGTGTGAAGCAAAAAGAGTACAAGAAAACAAGTTTGGGTGGGACATGATATATCAATATGAAGGTAATCTTGTCTACTACACACTGATGAAGAGAGTTTCTAGAGTTTGGCATCCCCGACGCTCCAGAATTTAAAGTCACGGAAAAGAACATTAAATCAAATAATAATATCTATTGCAAATAATTGATTTATAAAATTGAAAAAAATAAGCCCTAAATTCAGGGGGCTTACATCCTACTCAGAAAACTCTTGAGACCCAAAAAAAAAAGTTTTTTTACATTTTCTTACAACTCCCACCATTTTATATGAATAAAAGGAATAATACACCATCATTACTCAGTCTACTAATTTTCTGCCATCAAACCAGAATCTTGTCTTTTACATATAACCACAAGGGTCATTCAAATTTGGCCTTTTTTTATTATTGTAATGTATCCCGCAACTCGTCCCAACGCGTCCTTCCGCGATCATACAATTATTTGTTAAATGTCCATTGAAACAAGAGACCAACATCAAAATTAATACTTTAGTTATAAAAAAATACCAAGCAATTGACTAGTTTTGGATGCTCCATTAGTAAAGTATTTCACCCAATTGATCAAGTTTGGCAATACTATCTCAGTCTCCTTCTTTGTTGTAGTGTCCCGCTCCGCGAAGGCACTAAATAAACAGAAATATCGAATTTGCTGACTCTGGAACAGAAGACAATTGATCTGGGTGAGTGGACGAAGACTCATTTTCTGATTCTTTCACGCCTAATAAGAATCTGAGTTTGTATCTCGCTGCTTGGTGTGTCAGCAGGTGAAAGCCGAGAGACAGAGGTGTCACGATCTGCTTTCGAATAATCGGACACGAGTCGGACACGCCCAGCCTTCGTCGTTGGACACGACGAAGTAAGCTGTACCAAGCTAGAGAAACTAACAAGTCAATATGAATAAGTACAAATCGCAGCATCTATAAACGATCCCAGAAAGATCACCATAATCCACAAGTCCATATAACGTAAATGTACTAGAGTCAACAAGAATGAAATACGCTATGAACTCTAAAAAAATAATATTTAAGAGTAAAGCTAAACAGTCTAAACCTGAAGCCTCTAGCTAAGTCATGTATCCATCCTGCTCAGCTAAGATCCCGGGCTCTGGCCGATAAGGTAGAACAATATCCTGCAAGTACACCTACAATATATCCAGTCAGGAGCAGAGCAAAGTACGGTCCTAGGTAATGAACAAGAACATCATACTATGAAAAATATACAAGAGAACATGTAAAGCACAGGAAAGAACAAGAACGTACATGAATGTAAAGTACAGGAAATAAAGTACAAGAATGTAAACCATGAACCTGAAGTACAAGACATGACATGTGCACAATGTTTGAAATACAACTAGCCTATGTGACCAGCTGGGATAAGTACATGAATAAACACAGGAGCACAGGAATTGTAACGCCCCAGTCCCAAAATACCTTGGACCAGATACGTATCATGCCAGCTGCATACATACGAAGCACACTCCAATATATGGAAACCTTGTATGTATACATAAGTTGTCAAATGTAGTAATCCAAGATAACTAAATCTCATCCATAATAAAAAGAATAATACTATAAAATCAACTTGAATATTTATGGTACAATCGTTGGACGGAGACAAAGTCCACTACCAAATATCAAAAGGAGATAAAGTATACAAAAAATGATCCATAAAAGTATCAAGACGAACCAAGAGTGATCATCTTCGAAGAAATAGAGATGCCCACAATCTTGGCTAGAACACCTGCAGTAAACCATGAAAGCACACACCTGGAGAGATAACCAGGTCCTCAGAGGGACGTAGCAAGATACAGGAAGAACATGCCATTATAACTGCATAAGTAAAAATGCTATAAACTACAACACAACAGGGTTCCTAACCATCTATGTGATATACACTTTGAGGACAATGTTCTACGCAGGGGCTGTAACGGATTCACGCAAGCAAGTAATAAAGAGTGGCCGTCAAGTAGCGCTCATCCGAGACGCTATCGGCCGGGCAGCAAGTAGTACTCATCCGAGTCACTATCACCCATAATGTGTGTAAAAAGTAAATGTAGCCCCTACGCTAGTAGCTGTCCCCTTCCCCCAATGATACTGTACATGCATCGTAACCACGATACACCAACACGTATCGTTTCTACCACACGGTTTTATAATAGATAACTGTCAAGTCTTCTAACATGCATCTATTGACAGTTATTCCTACGCATGCGCACGGGTGATCAGCCAACACGCAAGTGACCACTACATGATACTCATAACTCACACACAACTCGTGATACAATCGTGACAAAGTTAATGACATGCACTCTATTGACGGCAGTCTTTCAACTCTAGGTCCACAAGCAAAAGAAAATAATAAACAAGGAATATAGATACAATAAATGAAATAAAATGTAACTAAATGTAAGCAGTAAAGATGGCAAGGTATCTTGCCCGAGGTTATGTGCAAAAGAGAATAATCCAGTAGCTCGAACCGGCAAATAAACAAAGCAAGAAAAGTCAAATCCCACAGATGACTCCGGATGCTGCAACAAACATCACGAACGAGTTTAAAATATAAGATATGCCTAGAAAATGCCTGTCCAAAAGTTAAATTCTGGAACAGGGGCAAAATCATAATTTTGGGTCAAAACGATGTCCGCCGTTGGACCCGCTTTGCACCGAAATACGTGCCAAAATCTACGATCTCTAAAGTCGTCAAACTACATGTCGACAGATTTATTTTGAGGAGATGAACCCAACGGTATGTCCAATTTTGGATTCCGGTGGGCTGTGCACAAAATCGCCCGTTGAGCGGGATTGTGGGCCCGCCAAAATAGCATCCCGATCAACGGTCTCAGAATTGAACCAAACTTGGCTCACAGGACCAGAAAAATATTTTGAGTCCAATGGCACAAGTTTCGTCGCGATTTGATGAGTGTACACAAAGTTGTGACTTAATTTGCAAAGGGTCGATACGGGATATCTCGACGGATACGCACTGATTTCGTCGCGCACATGCAACAAAATCGGGTTCCGTCAGTTCCCACAAGTCGACAACATCCATACGCACCTTTCGATGCATATAGTGAGCGACCATGTCGCCCGGTTTGTCGGGGCGCACGCCGTATCGGGTGTTTTCTACTTTTTGAAAACAGAATTTATAATTTTTTGGGAAACTTTAACAACGTGTAACTTTCTATATACTAGATAAAAACTGAATCCAAAAAGTACGTTACAATCTCGGTTAGGTTGTCTTTGACTGTCTTCAATTAGTTTTTACAAAAACCTATTGTACAGAAGAAAAAGTGGCCGACAAGTTGGTGTTTTAAAACAGTTTTTTAATATTTAAGAAAAGTGGTTTTTTTCCAACTTCGTCTTAATTTTTGAGCAAGTTGGATGGCCATGTCGAAATCTACCTGGGGGATCTCGAAGAGGGTCATGTGGGCTTTCTACACGAATTTACGGATCTAAAAACGAATTTAAAATGAGAGAGATATAGATCGGGGAAGTGGGATACCTTAAAGTGGAAAACTGTTGTTGTTGTTGTCGTCGTGACGACCGGGAGACGGGACTGCTGTCGTGTAATGCCAGTGTTCGTATTGCGTATTTTTGGAATACGTGTACATATTTTATCTTGTATTGCATGATTTTCTTGCTTAGCTCTTCCTTCATGGCTTGGTTATTCTTGTTTCGGGTTGGCTTGGTACGGTTTGGGGTTGCCTTGGTTCATCATGTACCAAAGAGTGAACCCCCTACCTACCACCACCACTACCATTTATTAGCCCCTTTCTCCTTTCTCTCTCTTTATTTATCATCTTCTCCTCCATTACTTCCTTACCTACCAGAGAGAGAGAGAGAGAGAGAGGTCAAGGCAAGTGCAACTTGCTTCATGAAGGAACTCAAATTTTATTGCTTCATTATCTTCCTTACAGCATTTTAACTTACTTTAGTACTTGACATTTTCACTTTCCATGGCTAGATTCTTGTAGATCTATGTTTATATTATTTTTGGATTTCTTTGGTTTTGATCTACTTAATCTTGTTATTTCTAAGTTTTGATGGTTCCATGTTGTAGAGCATTTCGTTCTACCCTATTTTGACCTATGGAAGTTCGAATTTGGGCTCCGGATGAAGATTTTATGAAGCTTGGAAGGCATGGACTCATAGTGTTCTTCTCCTCGAAAATTTGGAGAAGAAGAACAGTTCCCTGGCGCATGGCTGTACTTGACCGCATGAGTATTCATGCGGCAAGTCGCCCCCAGCCGCAAGAGACCCTTGTATTTCTAAGCCGCATGAAACTTAGTCCCAGCCGCATGAGGCTGAATCCCATTCTTAGCCGCATGGGCTCATTTTTTTTCCAGCCGCATGAGTCTATATGGACTTAGCCGCATTACTGGGAGCAACTATTTAACCGTATATGCAACTGTCACCCCCCCAGCCGCATAAGCAATCGCATTGACCCAGCCGCATGGATCTTGCTCTGCGAGCCGCATGAACCTGAGTCCGTTCCAGCCGCATGAGAACCCTTTCCTGTGAACCGCATGCGCCCTTGACTGAAGCTAGCCACATGCGCCCTTGCTTATGTAGCCGCATGTGTGCCAGCTATATCGAGCCGTATGGATTTTCCTCCCCCTAGTCGCATAAGACCCAGTCATTTCCTGGCCGTATGGACTTCCAGCAACCCTGAGCCGCATGTGCCTTGGGCTTTCTTCTAGCCGCATGAAGCCGTGCGCCTGCTCCATGTTGAACCCAAACCCTTGGCCGCATGGAACCACTGATTCAGTCGTATGAGATCATTCCTGGCTGCATACGCCTTAGCCGCATGGCTCTTCTATAGCCCTGTATATTGATATTTTATTAGATATGTTTGGACATGAACTTGATAATCACGAATTTACTTGATATGTTTGGACATGATAATTAAACCTGGCATGACAGTGACCCGTTGTGGTGCACTGCTGACATGACTAACCTGACATGACATGACAATGGCTCATCGTGGCGCACTCCTGACAAGTACACCTGACCTTATTTATCTTGATAAGCTGTTGCGACGGCTACCTGACATGACATGACCTGTATAAATTACCTGGACACCGTGGGTGATTGTGTTTGTACAAATAAACCAGTCTTGTCTTGCATCATGCCTAGGACAGGGACTCCTGAGTACCACGGTCAGGAGTACCTATTAAAATGGACTAAGGTTAATAACTAGAATTATACAGTAGTCATGAAGAGATTTCCCAGCTACCGGCAATCCCGTTACCTGGGCACGCCTTAGGATCTGTAGCCTGCCGTCGAGTAGGGCACATTTCCAGCACACTGTCATGTGTTGCACCCTTCAAGCTACCTAAGGGTACATTCGTTTCCTGGACGATGTACCCACCTGAATTCAACTCTAAATCCTTTAACCCGGGTAACCTGGATGGTCTGCAGGGCTTGTGGCTGTGGAATAATCTCACTGTATCTTGCTAGTAACTAGGCCTGCGATAACCCTAGTTAGTTAAAGTATCAAGCCGTAGTTCTTGTTTGGCCGTGAAATGATTGAATGGAGTCTAACCTGTCTAGTCTTGCCCTGATTTTGTCCCAGATTATTGCATGACCAGAATGCTTGTATTTATTTTACCGATAAATGGTGAGCATCCTAAGTTCTGTTCGGATGAAGGGTTACAACCCCGGTCCTTGTTTGATTTACGGGTTGAAACCTGGTTATCTGAATAGTTCCATGGTTATCTCGTCGTATATCATCCTGATGTATTTTCTTTATTTCCAGTTTTTACCTTATTTATACTCTTGTGCTGATTGCTGGTTTTAGTTCCTAAGTAAAGCTCCCTTTGTGGCACTTGCTCTTTCTGGGGTCTGACCCAGCTAGTTTTATGTGGCCAGATTTCGGAGCAGCTCAAGAGGATCTACCGACCTTCCAGCCAGATGGTGGCCACTAGACGGAACCCTGGCAACGAGTGGGTTTATTTTTTTATCTCCCACTTAATTGTAAACATATTTTTTTGAGGCATTTAGCCGACGAGCATCTGTTTAGCTCGATTGCACTTTACTTACTGTCTGCCTATGGGCTGTAACATGATTAACAGATCCTAGGGTTGATCATGTATGACTAAACTCTTGCTAGTCCTAACATTTTGTAACGACTAGCTTCATGATCAGCTGAATATGTAATATTTGGGACGCCTTATTATTGTATATTTAATGATCATACATCTTGTAACATTTACTTGCTTGTGATTGAGATACTAGGTATGTTCATGACCATAGGAGACCGCTGGCTTGTAGATAAACCCTCATGTATCTAGACAGCCGTGACCGTATAGGGAGATGGATCCCATTTCATATACATAGCTGGCTATATCTGCCCCCGCTCTCCAGTATTTTGGTTCTGGGCGTGACATGGTTTAAGTGGTGGCCCATGCAGGTCTTGTGAATCAAGATATGTGAGGGTTTACCGGATAGATGTCTCAATCAGTATTCGTCCTTGATCTTTGCTCGTATCATCTGAATCCCTGGATTCTTGTCCTGATCATATGCCTGTATCATTGATCTGTCCTGGTCCTTCCTTATTGTTTCCCATGTCATCTTCTTCAGCGGCATTGTTCGTGGTCCTACCGATCAGCAAGGCGGAGCACCTCCCGTGGACCAGCAGCAACTCGGAGATCAAGCCCAGCACTCTGGAGTAGCCTCCAGAGTCGAGCCTATTGGAGAAGGGCCACCAGTTCAGCCAGTTCAACCTGTAGAACATGATGATGGCACCTTGGTAGGTCTTGTCAGGACCTTGATAGCTTTTCAAGATCGTCGTGGAGATGCCTTACAACAGGCAGTGGCGGATGCTTTGACCAGAGGCGGTCATCCAGGGAACAGCGCGGCCAACAGCTTCAAGCGCTTGAACCCTTCCTTCTTCGATGGTAGTGAAGATGCTATCGCCGCAGATGCGTGGCTTCAGGATACTGAGGTGATTCTTGAAGCAGCCAGGACCCCAGAGATCGAGAAGGTGGCCGTGGTGCGCTTGCAGTTACTAGATCTTGCCCGTAGCTGGTGGGCGGCGCAGGCCGTTGGATTGGCAGCACCCATTGCTTGGGCGGTATTCAGAGAGAGATTCCAGACCAAGTATTTTGATGCTGTAGCTTGGTACGATCTACAGACGAGGTTCACCAATCTGAAGCAACGAGACAGGACGGTCGACGGATATGCGGTCGAGTTTTCCAGACTCAGTCGGTTTGCTCCCACCTTGGTGGCAACCGAGTATGATCGAGCCCAGCGGTTCCAGCAGGGACTTCACCTGGAGATCTTGTTAGCAGTCGAGCAGTTTGAGCATCAGACTTTTGATGCAGTCTTGAGAGCAGCTCGGAGGCATGAGTATACCTCCCAGAGGATTGTGGATAGGGCCGGAGGTCGGAAAAGATCCCACGGCCAGATGAATCAGTCTTCAGCACCAGCCCCGAAAGCCAGGGCTTTGACTATTGGAGCTCCGAGGCGAGCGGCCTCAGTGACGTCGGTCCAGCATTCAACCCCGACGTACCCTCAGCAGCAGAAGCAGAAGCAGTCTTCCGCAGTGGGATGTTCTCATTGTGGGAAGCCAGGCCATGTAGTGGCAGAGTGTCGTAGGGCGCAAGGATTGTGCCTGGCTTATGGAGCACCAGACCATAGGGTTGGATCCTGCCCGAATAGGGGTAGTTCATCATCGTCCAACCTTTCTAGCTCTTCGGTGAGAGGACCAGCTCCGGTCCAGCAGCAGCAGTATCCATTGCCGAGGCCCTTGCCGCCTCAGTCCCAGGTATTCCAGCAGCAGAACCCCCAGCAGTATGCTCAAGCCCAAGCCCAGAGTCAGAATAGACAGCGAGGATTTCAGCAGAGGGAACCAGCACCCCGAGGGCATGGTCATGCTATGGTGATGACCGCAGAGGAAGGATTGGCACCAGGAGAGGTAGTGGCAGGTACTATTCTCGTCAACTCCTTTCCAGCTTCAGCTTTATTTGATTCTGGTGCATCACATTCTTTTATGTCTGTACGATTCGTGACACGGATAGGATTGGAGCCCGAGTCATTATCAGTAAGGCTCAATATACTTACTGGTAACGGACTTGTGGGAGTCGATAGGGTATTTTTCTCGTGTCGGATCGTAGTTAGCGGTAAGGAATTCCCCGCTAGATTGATAAAGTTCCCGATGGCCGATTATGATGTGGTCTTAGGGATGGATTGGTTGAGGAACCAGTATACTAGAATAGACTGCCACATTGGCAGGGTTATTTTTAGCATTCCAGGCGAGCCGGAGTTTTCCTTTTCCCGAGGTGAAGTTGAGTCTTCTCCTCCGATATTGCGGATGGCAGTAGCGGCAGTTCAGTTGCCCAGGATAGTTGATGAGTTTCCAGATGTTTTCCCAGAAGAGCTCCCAGGTATGCCGTCGGAGCGGGAGATCGAGTTCACCATAGACTTGATTCCCGGGACAGCCCCAGTATCAGAGAGAGAGTCTACAGGATGGCGCCGTCAGAATTGGAGATATTGTACAAGATGATTGAAGAACTTCGAACCAAGGGATTCATTCATGCTAGTGGATCGCCTTGGGGAGCCCCGATGCTTCTTGTGAAAAAGAAGGATGGTACGTCCAGGTTATGTGTTGACTATCGTACCTTGAACTCAGTAACAATCAAGAACAGATACCCTCTCCCGAAGATAGATGACTTGTTTGATCAACTCAAGGGGGCATCAGTATTTTCGAAGATCGACTTGCGCTCAGGATATCACCAGATCAGAGTCAGAGAGCAGGACATCCCAAAGACAGCTTTTAGATCGAGGTTTGGGTATTGGGAGTTCCTTGTTATGCCTTTTGGGGCGACCAATGCGCCGACAGTATTCATGGACCTCATGAATCGTATCTTTATGCCTTACTTGGATCAGTTTGTGATTGTGTTCTTGGATGACATCCTGGTCTACAGCAAGAGTGAGGCGGAGCATGAGCAACATCTCCGTGTGGTTCTTCAGATTCTCAGGGAGCACCAGTTATATGCCAAGTTCAGTAAATATGAGTTCTGGCTCGATCGCATTTCGTACTTGGGTCATATCATCACCAGAGGAGGAGTAGAAGTGGATCCCCAGAAGATTATGGCTATTGAGTCATGGCCGGTGCCCAGCACAGTTACAAAAGTTCGTAGTTTTCTTGGATTGGCTGGCTATTACCGGTGGTTTGTTTCAGATTTTGCCCGGATCTCGGCGCCGTTGACCCAGTTGACCCGCAAGGAGGTGCAGTTTGCTTGGACAGCAGAATGTCAGGATTCATTCGAGAAGTTGAAGCGAGGCTTGATAACGGCTCCTATTCTTACGCTTCCAGATGGAACCAGAGGATTCTCACTATATTGTGATGCTTCAGGCAGAGGTTTAGGATGTGTTTTGATGCAGCATGGGAAGGTAATAGCTTATGCGTCACGACAACTTCGTGATCATGAGAGGAATTACCCCACCTATGACTTGGAGCTGGCAGCGGTAGTGTTTGCACTTAAGTTGTGGAGGCACTATTTGTATGGAGATAGGGTGGAGATTTTCACCGACCACAAGAGCCTGAAGTATGTTTTCACTCAGAAGGATCTTAACATGCGTCAGAGAAGGTGGCTGGAGCTTCTTGTGGATTATGATGTCAACCTGCAGTATCATCCCGGGAAGGCCAACGTTGTTGCAGATGCATTGAGCAGGAGAGCCGGAGTTTATTTCCTAACAGCACAACCAGAGCTGTTAGCAGATCTTCAGAAGATGGGTATAGAAGTTGTTCTCCCTTCCAGTGTGGCATTGATGGCCAGCATGCAGGTTCAGTCTACTATAGTCGAGAGGATCCGGATGGCACAGTCAACAGATTCCAAGCTTCAGCAACTCAGAGCAGAGTGTGAGGCAGGACGAAGGCCAGATTATGCATTCATGAGGATGGTACACTTCGACATGGTAAGCGTCTTTGTGTACCCAGTGGAGATATCAGACAGGAGATTATGTCAGAGGCGCACAGTTCTCAGTATTCCATCCATCCTGGCAGTACGAAGATGTATCGTGATATCCGTCAGCACTTCTGGTGGAATGGCATGAAGCGGAAGATAGCTCGGTTTGTCTCTCGATGTTTGGTTTGCCAACAAGTTAAAGCTGAACATCAGAGACCGGCTGGACTTCTTCAGCCCTTGCCGATTCCAGAATGGAAGTGGGAGCATGTGACCATGGATTTTGTGACTGGATTACCTAGATCCCCAGCTGGTAGAGATGCTATCTGGGTTATTGTTGATCGGCTCACGAAGGTAGCTCACTTCCTTCCGTTCAGAGTTGGTCAGTCGACAGCTCAGTTAGCAGAGATGTACCTCAGACAGATTGTCAGGTTGCACGGAGTGCCAGTCAGTATCACCTCGGACCGAGATTCAAGATTCACGTCGCACTTTTGGCGTAGCCTGCAGGAGAGTTTGGGAACTCGTCTCCAGTTCAGTTCAGCTTATCACCCGTAAACAGATGGCCAGTCGGAGCGCACGATCCAGACTCTTGAAGATATGTTACGATCTTGCACACTTGACTTTGACGGTTCGTGGGAAGATCACCTGCACCTGGTGGAGTTCTCGTACAACAACAGTTTCCAGGCCAGCATCCAGATGGCACCGTTCGAGGTGCTGTATGGCAGGAGGTGCCGATCCCCGTTAGCCTGGGATGATGTTGGAGAGAGGCAGATGCTCGGTCCAGAAATGGTTGCCCAGACAGTTAAAGTGGTTAGAAGAGTCAGGGATCATCTTCGAGTTGCCCAAGATCGCCAGCGTCATGGGGCCGATTCTCATCGGCGTCCTCTTGAGTTTTCGGTCGGCGATCATGTATTCCTAAGGATTTCGTCTAACCGTGGCGTCATTCGTTTCGACGTACGGGAAAAGCTTAGTCCTAGGTATATAGGACCGTTTGACATTCTGGAGCGAGCAGGAGATATGTCCTAGCGTCTCGCTCTTCCGTAATCGCTAAGCGAGGTACATAACATGTTCCATGTTTCCCAATTATGACGGTATATCCCGGACCCGAGCCACATCCTGGATCATTCGGAATTGGTTGTTGGTACCAACCTTTCGTATGAGGAGCGGCCCGTGTCTATATTGGACCGGAGAGAGAAGATCCTCAAGAATAAGACTATCAAGTTAGTCCGAGTTGCTTGGGGTCATCACTCTTTGGATGAGTCAACGTGGGAGCGTGAGGATGATATCCGATCACGATATCCTGACCTGTTTGACTCGTGAGGTATAATGTCCTTCTTATGCCTCATGCCTTCGATTCCTTGCTTGCATGATTGATTGCTTGATTGATTGTCTAGTATAGCTTGCCTGTGATTAGTGTAGCTTGTCATTGCCCCTCTAGCCTCTTGATTAAATTCCGAGGACAGAATTCTTTTAAGGTGGGTAGAGTTGTAATGCCTGTGTTCGTATTGCGTATTTTTGGAATACGTGTACATATTTTATCTTGTATTGTATGATTTTCTTGCTTAGCTCTTCCTTCATGGCTTGGTTATTCTTGGTTCGGGTTGGCTTGGTACGGTTTGGGGTTGCCTTGGTTTATCATGTACCAAAGAGTGAACCCCCTACCTACCACCACCACTACCATTTATTAGCCCCTTTCTCCTTTCTCTCTCTTCATTTATCATCTTCTCCACCATTACTTCCTTACCTACCAGAGAGAGAGAGAGAGAGAGAGAGAGGTCAAGGCAAGTGCAACTTGCTTCATGAAGGAACTCAAATTTTATTGCTTCATTCTCTTTCTTACAGCATTTTAACTTACTTTAGTACTTGGCATTTTCACTTTCTATGGCTAGATTCTTGTAGATCTATGTTTACATTATTTTCAGATTTCTTGGGTTTTGATCTACTTAATCTTATTATTTTTAAGTTTTGATGGTTCCATGTTGTAGAGCATTTCGTTCTACCCTATTTTGACCTATGGAAGTTCGGATTTGGGCTCCAGATGAAGATTTTATGAAGCTTGGAAGGCATGGACTCATAGTGTTCTTCTCCTCGGAAATTTGGAGAAGAAGAACAGTTCCCTGGCGCATGGCTGTACTTGACCGCATGAGTATTCATGCGGCAAGTCGCCTCCAGCCGCATGAGACCCTTGTATTTCTAAGCCGCATAAAACTTAGTCCCAGCCGCATGAGGCTGAATCCCATTCTTAGCCGCATGGGCTCATTTCTCTTCCAGCCGCATGAGTCTATATGGACTTAGCCGTATTACTGGGAGCAACTTTTTAACCGCATATGCAACTGTCACCCCCCCAGCCGCATAAGCAATCGCATTGACCCAGCCGCATGGATCTTGCTCTGCGAGCCGCATGAACCTGAGTCCGTTCCAGCCGCATGAGAACCCTTTCCTGTGAACCGCATGCGCCCTTGACTGAAGCTAGCCACATGCGCCCTTGCTTATGTAGCCGCATGTGTGCCAGCTATATCGAGCCGTATGGATTTTCCTCCCCCCAGCCGCATGAGACCCAGTCATTTCCTGGCCGCATGGACTTCCAGCAACCCTGAGTCGCATGTGCCTTGGGCTTTCTTCTAGCCGCATGAAGCCGTGCGCCTGCTCCATGTTGAACCCAAACCCTTGGCCGCATGGAACCACTAATTCAGTCGTATGAGATCATTCCTGGCTGCATACGCCTTAGCCGCATGGCTCTTCTATAGCCCTGTATATTGATATTTTATTAGATATGTTTGGACATGAACTTGATAATCACGAATTTACTTGATATGTTTGGACATGATAATTAAACCTGGCATGACAGTGACCCGTTGTGGTGCACTGCTGACATGACTAACCTGACATGACATGACAATGGCTCGTCGTGGCGCACTCCTGACAAGTACACCTGACCTTATTTATCTTGATAAGCTGTTGCGACGGCTACCTGACATGACATGACCTGTATAAATTACCTGGACACCGTGGGTGATTGTGTTTGTATAAATAAACCAGTCTTGTCTTGCATCATGCCTAGGACAGGGACTTATGAGTACTACGGTCAGGAGTACCTATTAAAATGGACTAAGGTTAATAACTAGAATTACACAGTAGTCATGAAGAGATTTCCCAGCTACCGGCAATCCCGTTACCTGGGCACGCCTTGGGATCTGTAGCCTGCCGTCGAGTAGGGCGCATTTCCAGCACACTGTCATGTGTTGCACCCTTCAAGCTACCTAAGGGTACATTCGTTTCCTGGACGATGTACCCACCTGAATTCAACTCTAAATCCTTTAACCCAGGTAACCTGGATGGTCTGCAGGGCTTGTGGCTGTGGAATAATCTCACTGCATCTTGCTAGTAACTAGGCCTGTGATAACCCTAGTTAGTTAAAGTATCAAGCCGTAGTTCTTGTTTGGCCGTGAAATGATTGAATGGAGTATAACCTGTCTAGTCTTGTCCTGATTTTGTCCCAGATTACTGCATGACCAGAATACTTGTATTTATTTTACCGATAAATGGTGAGCATCCTAAGTTCTGTTCAGACGAAGGGTTACAACCCCTGTCCTTATTTGATTTACGGGTTGAAACCTGGTTATCTGAATAGTTCCATGGTTATCTCGTCGTATATCATCCTGATGTATTTTCTTTATTTCCACTTTTTACCTTATTTATACTCTTGTGCTGATTGCTGGTTTTAGTTCCTAAGTGAAGCTCCCTTTGTGGCACTTGCTCTTTCTGGGGTCTGACCCAGCTGGTTTTGTGTGGCCAGATTTCGGAGCAGCTCCAGAGGATCTACCGACCTTCCAGCCAGATGGTGGCCACTAGACGGAACCCTAGCAACGAGTGGGTTTATTTTTTTATCTCCCACTTAATTGTAAACATATTCTTTTGAGGCGTTTAGCCAACGAGCATCTGTTTAGCTCGATTGCACTTTACTTACTGTCTGCCTACGGGCTGTAACATGATTAACAGATCCTAGGGTTGATCATGTATGACTAAACTCTTGCTAGTCCTAACATTTTGTAACGACTAGCTTCATGATCAGCTGAATATGTAATATTTGGGACGCCTTATTATTGTATATTTAATGATCATACATCTTGTAACATTTACTTGCTTGTGATTGAGACACTAGGTATGTTCATGACCATAGGAGACCGCTGGCTTGTAGATAAACCCTCATGTATCTAGACAGCCGTGACCGTATAGGGAGATGGATCCCATTTCATATACGTAGCTGGCTATGTCTGCCCCCGCTCTCCAGTATTTTGGTTCTGGGGCGTGACATGTCGCTCCGGCGCGGTTGGACACGCACGCCGAGAAGAGGGGGAGGAGGAAGGAAGGAGGAAAGAGGAGGAAGGAGGAGATTAGGGTTTGTATATATATATATATATATATAACTATATATATACATATATATGGAGAGAGAGGGTTCGGCCATAGTATATAAGTTGCTGCTAATGTAAAAGGGGGGTCGGCCCCTTCATCTTATTTTCAGCTACTGTTGCTGTTTCGTTTTTGTGTGTGGTCGGCTGCCACATTGGTGGGGCCGACCACCACATTAGTTTATATTTTTTTTCTTATCCAATCTTATATATATATTTATATATATATCTATATCTATTATGTATATATCTACATACCATAAAATCTCCACCAATTTGAAATAAAAGTTTAATATTATCTAACTATATATATAATGCATCTAAAATATATTTTTATATATATACACAAATTTAAATCGCCATAAAAGGCAACAATAATAATATCATAATATCAAATAATATCAACAATAATAAAATATCTATTTAATTTTCACAAAATAACTTTAGTAATAATAAAATAATAAAAATTGTTCCAACGTGTGAACTTTACCACACACCCTCATTTGGGCCCAGAAAAAATGTACCATTTTTGTAACACATTATTAAATAATAAAAACGTAAATAGTTATACGACTAATTAATATTTAAAAAATATTCCCCCAAACCTTAAAATAAATTAAGAAATATTTTACACCCATAAAATATGCAACCATGGTCGTCATTGATCACACCAGATGTCTACTTGGGCTTAAATTTGGTCCAGGCCCAGTTCGGGCTGAATTGGCCAAACCGGGTCATCAAAAATATAAATAAAACCATAAATTGTATAAATTTATTTTTTAAGTCTAATAATATAATAATAAACTAATTAAAAAATAGGGGTTTTACATCCTACCCAACTTACAAGAATTTCGTCCTCGAAATTTAGGATTAATAGGGTAGATAGGGTTGGAGAATGGGAAGAGTTCGTCAATACCAAAATACAATTAAATTTTGGAGGAGGCGATAAAACGGCGTTCAACACCACCATGCAATAGAAAATTATGGAGTCGATATATACAAAAATATCATGATTATGGATTTCAAATAAGGATTGCTAGTGAAGGTAACAAAATTTTGAATATCAAGTTTTGAGAACAGTAAGGAATTGAGTAGACCAAAGAGAATAAATTAGACATTCGGAAGATATGGTTCCTTAAGGGAGAACTGGATACTAATCGTCTTGGTCGGGGGTTTGATTTAGTGAACGATTAGAATTATACTCGAGTGCTTAAGAATAATTGGGAGGGCACGATAACAATTCTAGGGTTGAGAAAATGAGGAGTAGTTAAAGACGAGGATACAGCCGCATGAGTCGGTCGGTGGCTATCTACATTTGTGTATAATTAACCGATTGGACAACCAAATATGATACCTTGAGTCTATCTAGCATTACAGTGCCTTGCCTTTCCAAAATAAGTGAAAGACAAGAACAACAAAGGTTTCAAAGACGGTGTTATATATTGAGTACGAATTGCGGGGTTCATAGGCGGCAAAAATAATTCAAAAGAGAATTGTCAAGGCGGTCGTGGATGAGACTCTAAGGCAAGTTTAACTATGTCTCCATCTGCATAGAATAAGTTATGATAAGCGAACCAAAGTGCAATAGGTTGATCAGACCATCATGTACCGGTTCTGATTAGACAATATGTTTAGTGGGTGCACCCAATAAAATATGTCATGATCAAGCTTGATAACGAAATAAGCTTGCAAAACTGAAGCTACATTAGCAGCATGGGATAGTCAAAATATGTGCAAGGGAGGTACTGATGAAGGAAATTAAATAGTCCCGGATCTTTTAAAATCAAGGCTCGCTCAAAGTTTGGGCCTATACAGTTGTCCTAGTGTTTCTTCATTTATGGCTTGGTAGACTAGATAAGGTAGGGTCCTCTGAATTTATAGTCTAAGTGAACTTACCAATATGGTTCACAAAGAAAAAGGTTTGTTAGGTGGTGAGGTATTCTACCCAACTTACAAGAGTTAAACTAGTGGTGTGATGGGACAATGAGTCAAGCAATCAAGATAAAGCACAAGTTTAAACATTTAAGGAATTTAGTAGAACACAATTACATATCGGTCGAAAGAATTGAGTCGAGATGGAATCCCTATCTGTGGTCAAAAATATATCGATATCATGGTAAAGATTATAGTTTGGCCATTTTGACCAGAAGGTCATATCATGAAAATAGTGTACAAGGAGATGGGTTTTGGGGGACATGATATGCCTACAGGAAGGTGGGCTTGTCTAGGTCTTATATATGAAATTTGTTGGGAGAAAAAGTGTAGTGTTGTACTCCAAATATACAAGTCACGGTAGGGGATGCCAGAAGATCAAAAATAGAAAGTGAAAGTTTACGAGGTGATAATTAATGCACAAAATAAAGAAGATCAAGTTAAAGCATAAATAAAATTAATTTAAGAATCCAAAAAATAATTTAGGAACACAATTCCGGAGAGAAGATAATCTCCTAGATGAATACAGTTAAGAAACCATTAAATCATTATTCAAATTGCAAGTGGGTTAGAAGGTCGCAATTAAAAGATCTAGAATTGAAGGAAGGTCGAGTAAGCCGAGGTGGAAATACAATCACATAGCTGGGTAGATGACTAACAACACTTGTGTATATACTACTATCATGGTCATTGGTGACATGGCAATTAGTGTGGAATACTCAGTAGGGTTATCTTGGGGCCTACCATTAAAATTTAACTCAAGTTTCCTCCAAAAGTTTCAAAATTAAACTTTCAAAAATAAACCACCAAAATTTATATTCACTCCAAGCCGTTCAAATTCATCATAAAAAATGTAAATCACTCTCATAAATCTCAAAGCAAAATTTTATCACGTTACTACTAACCTTTTCCAAAATTAACGTTTAAGTTCAACTATTTAACTCAAGAGTTCATAATTTACGAATCCATAAAAATTCCACAATCAATCAAAAATTTAACACTCTAAAAATTTCAAATAACTCATAATAAAACTCCTAGCATATTAAAAGCAATCTCAAAAATTAAGCTCAATGCTCTCATCAATTTTAACTTCTATTCATGCTAAGTTATTCCAACAAAATCACAACTTTTAAATGGTAACTTCCTTTAATCAATCAAAATAACTTTCCATCACATCCTTCGAAATTCTCCCAAAAATTTTAATATTAGCAATCCGTCATTAAACTAAATTTTTCAATAATCTTATCAGTCATAAAATCATATATATTTTTTTTTACGAAATTTGATATCCAAATTCACAATTTTAAGAAAACCAAAATCTAAATAGATTTGTAAATCCCAAATCATAGGACACAATAAAGGAAAATTCTCAAAAACTGTTTTCATAACTTTCAAATATTTTAAACCAAAATTTGCCATCATTACTTCTACTTAAAATTCAAAATTTACTAAACACAAAAATCGCAAGTTGTACAACTCAAATTTAAATAATTCCTACGGCCATTTTTAAAAGCTAAGATTATTTTCAAACCAAATTTATAATTGTTCAAAGGTATATAACTATAATCCAATAAATCATCAAAACTCGAAAGTCAAATAAATTTTATATTTGTTCAAAGATGTATATCTATTACCCAAAACTCATAAATATCACAACTTGAAAAGCAAATCAATTTTATACTTGTGCAAAGATGTATAACTATAACTCAATAAATTATAAATATCAAATCTCAAAAAGCCAATCAATTTCTTAAATCAAGGGTATAAAGATTCTAGCTTTTTTTCCTTCCTACAGTATCAATCCTAGGGTGTTTACTATTTAGAAACCTCAAGATTAAAACCTTCCTTGGTAGTATCATACTTTACAAATTACTAATCATTAAATCATACTTTTTTAAAAAACCTTTTAACTTAATTAGTGTATTAAATGTATTCCAATTGCCAATATGACCATGTAGCCATGTGTTTGACCTATGAGCATATACTAGTGTAGTCATCTTCCTAGTTGACAATAAGCACGAAAATAAGAATCAACGGTAGAAAGGAATCAAGCAAGATGCAGTTCAAGGAGGTCGAACAAGAGTTCAAAATTAGAAGCCAAGGGAAGAGGTCAAGCTGTATGGATGAGATTCCTAGATTCTAATCCTATGTTGCAGGCTCACACCGGTACAATTACGAAACCGAAGTGACAAACTAGACCTGTATGGGCCACCACAAAAACATGTAACGCCCTAGTCCCAAAATACTTGGAACCAGATACGTATCATGCCGGCTGCATACATACGAAGCACACTCCAATATATAGAAACCTTGTATGTATACATAAGCTGTCAAATGTAGTAATCCAAGACAACTAAATCTCATCCATAATAAAAAGAATAATAGTATAAAATCAACTTGAATATTTATGGTACAATCGTTGGGCGGAGACAAAGTCCACTACCAACTATCAAAAGAAGATAAAGTATACAAGAAAATGATCCATGAAAGTATCAAGACGAACCAAGAGCGATCATCTTCGAAGAAATGGAGACGTCCACAATCTTGGCTAGAACACCAGCAGTAAACCATGAAAGCACACACCTGGAGAGATAACCAGGTCCTCAGAGGGACGTAGCAAGATACAGGAAGAACATGCCATTATAACTGTATAAGTAAAAATACTATAAACTACAACACAACAGGGTTCCTAACCATCTATGTGATATGCACTTTGAGGACAATGTTCTATGCAGGGACTGTAACGGATTCACGCAAGCAAGTAATAAGGAGTGGCCGTCAAGTTGCGCTCATCCGAGACGCTATCGGCCGGGCAGCACATAGTGCTCATCCGAGTCACTATCACCCATAATGTGTATAAAAAGTAAATATAGCCCCTACGCTAGTAGCTGTCCCCTCCCTCCAATGATACTGTACATGCATCGTAACCACGATACACCAACACGTGTCGTTTCTACCACACGATTTTATAATAGATAACTGTCAAGTCTTCTAACATGCATCTATTGACAGCTATTCCTACGCATGCGCACGGGTGATCAGCCAACACGCAAGTGACCACTACATGATACTCACAACTTACACACAACTCGTGATACAATCGTGACAAAGTTAATGACATGCACTCTATTGACGGCAATCTCTCAACTCTAGGTCCACAAGCAAAAAATAATAATAAACAAAGAATATAGATATAATAAATAAAATAAAATACAACTAAATGTAAGCAGTAAAGATGGCAAGGTATCTTGCCTAAGGTTATGTACAAAAAAGAATAATCCAGTAGCTCGAACCGGCAAATAAACAAAGCAAGAAAAGCCAAATCCCACAGATGAGTCCGGATGCTGCAACAAACATCACGAACGAGTTTAGAATATAAGATATGCCTAGTAAATGCCTGTCCAAAAGTTAAATTCCGGAACAGGGGCAAAATCGTAATTTCGGGTCAAAACGATGTCCGTCGTTGGACCCGCTTTGCACCGAAATGCTTGCCAAAATCTACGGTCTCTAAAGTCGTCAAACTACATATCTACGAATTTATTTTGAGGAGATGAACCCAACGGTATGTCCAATTTTGGATTCCGGTGGGCTGTGCACAAAAGCGCCCGTTGAGTGGGATTGTGGGCCCGCCAAAATAGCATCCTGATCAACGGTCTCAGAATTGAACCAAACTTGGCTCACAGGACCAAAAAAATATTTCGAGTCCAATGGCGCAAGTTTCGTCGCGATTTGATGAGTGTACACAAAGTTGTGACTTAATTTGCAAAGGGTCGATACGGGGTATCTCGACGGATACGCACTGATTTCGTCGCGCACATGCAACAAAATCGGGTTCCGTCAGTTCCCACACGTCGACAACATCCATACGTGCCTTTCGATGTGTATAGTGAGCGACCACGTCGCCCGGTTTGTCGGGACGCACGCCGTATCGGGTGTTTTTCTACTTTTTGAAAACAGAATTGACAATTTTTTGGAAAACTTTAACAACGTGTAACTTTCTACATACTAGATGAAAAGTGAATCCAAAAAGTGCGTTACAATCTCGGTTAGGTTGTCTTTGACTGTCTTCAATTAGTTTTTATAAAAACCTATTGTACAGAAGGAAAAGTGGCCGACAAGTTGGTGTTTTAAAACAGTTTTTTAATATTTCAAAAAAGTGGTTTTTCTCCAACTTCGTCTCGATTTTTCGAGCAAGTTGTATGGCCATGTCGAAATCCACCTAGGGGATCTCGAAGAGGGTTATGTGGGCTTTCTACACAAATTTACTGATCTAAAAACGGATTTAAAATGAGGGAGATATAGATCGGGGAAGTGGGATACCTTAAAGTTGAAAACTGTTGTTGTTGTTGTCGTCGTGACGACCGGGAGATGGTAGTGCTGTCGCTCCGACGAGGTTGGACACGCACGCCGAGAAGAGGGGGAGGAGGAAGGAAGGAGGAAAGAGGAAGAAGGAGGAGATTAGGGTTTGTATATATATATATATATATATATATATATATTTTTAGGGTTTGTATATATATATATAACTATATATACATATATATAGAGAGAGGGGGTTCGGCAATAGTATATAAGTTGCTGCTAATGTAAAAGGGGGGTCGGCCCCTTCATCTTATTTGCAGCTACTGCTGCTGTTTCGTTTTTGTGTGTGGTCGGCTGCCACATTGGTGGGGCCGACCAACACATGAGTATATATTTTTTTTTTCTTATCCAATCTTTTATATATATATTTATATATATCTATATCTATTATGTATATATCTACATACCATAAAATCTCCACCAATTTGAAATAAAAGTTTAATATTATCTAACTATATATATATAATGCATCTAAAATATATTTTTACATATATACACAAATTTAAATCGCCATAAAAGGCAACAATAATAATATCATAATATCAAATAATATCAACAATAATAAAATGTCTATTTAATTTTCACAAAATAACTTTAGTAATAATAAAATAATAAAAATTGTTCCAACGTGTGAACTTTACCACACACCCTCATTTGGGCCCAGAAAAAATGTACCATTTTTGTAACACATTATTAAATAATAAAAACGTAAATAGTTGTACCACTAATTAATATTTAGAAAATATTCCCCCAAACCTTAAAATAAATTAAGAAATATTTTACACCCATAAAATATGCATCCATGGTCGTCATTGATCACACCACATGTCTGCTTGGGATTAAATTTGGTGCAGGCCCAGTTCGGGCTGAATTGGCCAAACCGGGTCATCAAAAAAATAAATAAAACCATAAATTGTATAAATTCATTTTTTTAGTCTAATAAAATAATAAAAAATAATTAAAAAAATAGGGGTTTTACAGGAATAAGGGTACGGCTTAGGGCCCGCATGCACAGTGTAAGGCCTAAGCTATCTACATGAATATCAGAATATGGGTTTGGTCACATAGCTAGTGTATTTTCCCTCTTCGACCACAAGTAAGTACAAGAACATGAAAGTACAAGAACATGAAAGTACAAGAGCACATGATATTGTGTCACATCGTGTCATCAAGAGAAGTACAAAAGATGAATGTAAATGCACAAGACCATAGAATGTACTTGTCTTGCTCCGGAAAAGTACGAATAATGAATGGAGCTAGATGTCCTCTTGTTTAATGATTTACAAGTTGTTTACTTTCTAAACAATATCAACTAGCTGTCTTTTACTAACCACGAACTAACTATAGAATATTTATTAAAAAAATACTAGCTATACAACATTTCTAACTGGCTGTAGAAAATATATTAAGTATACACACACATATCGTATAAAAATCATAGTAGTAATAGGGCTACCTGAACATTTATTTATACAAAATAGTAGATATCATTATTACTATAAAGTTTATTTAGGAAGACCATGATGATACCTTGCTATCAGAAAACATTAAGTAGGCAGAATTTGTTTAGAAATCTTGAGTAAGTATTACTCATCAAAATAGGTTTTTAATTAAACTAGAATTATTAATGAGGGTTGAATGCTTAGCCAAATCTCAAGTAATAAGCTCTACTCATAGTCCACATACAACCTAGGCTCCAAGCAACCTTGGCACAATCCCGACTCAGCAAGTTATAATTAGAACTCATAAATTCAACCAACAGTTTATAACAATACAACCCAAAAGTTTAGTAGATCATTCAAATCCAGAGTTTCATTAAGCCAAGCTCCCACTTTCATTGTTAACACTTAGTAGCCTCTTGGACTTAAAGCTCAAATGAAACCCAACATTCTGCTAACATCATTCCCGGCCATGATATAGGACCTATCAACTGCAAGTAAATGGATGAACCTCGTATCCGTGACCAGTTCAAGCATTCTAAGGCAAAAATTCCCAGACACCCAAAAGTTAGAACAACTACTAGTCTAAAATTATATCTACATAGTACAGACATTTGAAGTGACATTGCCAACCACTATTTCTCTACTGCAACAATTATACTCGAGCAACTAAGCTCAGCATTGGCTTGAATGCTCAACAAGCTCACACCCCACCTGAAATCCCCTGTACCAAGGCTCACCTATACAAGCAATGCTGTAGAAAATACAAATAGAAATCCTCTAATATAACCAAGCCTACCCATAATATGTACCTATTCAACCTGACAATGTGAACACAAACTTCATCTGAATTGCACCAGTTCAAGCATAACTCAACAACCCAAAGTTCCAGACGAATATACATAACTTATCAAAATATTAGCTACAATATTAGTTACCATGTATCAATAGAACTCAACAAGTAGACATGGTCAAATGATTACTACAAACTCTACTGCAAGAGTATAAGCTACTGAATTAGCCCTTTCGGTCTCCTCTATGCCACATCTCTGTCACGACCCGCTTCCAATTTTGGGATACGAGTACGTGGCCAAGTCCAGCCTACGTCGCAGCATCGGCGGTAGTACGCTGTCTATGATAACAATGGTCCGCAACAAGCACAACACGCATATATATCATCCACAACTAAGCCAGCAAAAATCACTAAAATATCCAATAGTCTCAATATTATAAATATGAAAAATCTACTACAACTCAGAAAGTCTCGGGAACAAACCCGGATAGCAGAAAATAAAATAGACAACTAAACTCCATAACTATAACTACTAACTAATGCGAATCCATAAGGAAAAAAAATGCTAATTCGCATCAGTGCTGGAACCGGGTACGCTAGTGACGTCAGAATTGCCAACATACTCACCGTAGACCTCGGGGCAAATCTCTTCGTCTAAAGCTGAAAAATAGTTATCCAGTCAGGACTGGAGCAAGATCACCATAACACTACATTACACAATATAGTATACAAGCATGAAGGAAAGATAAAAGGAATTTAATTGAAGATAGTATAGACAGGACATTGTATGATAAGAAAGTACCTTTGAGACGTGATAACAATATGAAGGTAGACTTTGACATACCACTAAGACATGATGACAATAAGAAGGTAGACTTGACGAAAGAAGAACAATAGACGACAAGGCAACAATAATTAAGTCACGTGTACTGTGTGTTTTAGAATACCAACTTTCAGCATGTAGACGGCTTGGGATATCCGTCAGTCATACGTGTGGTGCATGACTGATATTATGCAATCAATGTATAGGGGGTCTGTATTCAATTCGTTGACCACATGCTTACTTGTTGTATTCCCCCGCCCGACTCTCTCACAATACATGTCCACTACGATAAACATTAGCAATACGATAAACTGTAATCAATAGAAAACAATGAGTAAGGCATGAACATGTATGTATATCCAATCGATTCTAACTCTCGTGCACAATAGTTATCATGAACAATGACAATCATGAACCATAATAGAGTAATAGTGAAAAGACGACACGAAGATACATGCAGTATAAAATAAAGGAAACATAGGTCATAGTGATACTTGCCTGCTCCGATAGATGATAAAGTCACAAGTCAAGACGTCGTAGCCCGATCTACCCCGACACAAAAACAATCGCAAGTTAGATCAACGATTCCCACTCTAAAAATCCTAGAAAGTGGCTAATGGGTTAAATCAATTAATACTATTCTAATCCTGGAATAAATCATCTAAAATCCTATTTTAACCTATTTAATTCTGAAATAACAATCTACATACAAATATTTAGCCAAAGAAATTCACGGTTCCAAATTCGGGACTCGTGGCACGCAAACCGGGACATACTATTGACTAACTGGTCAAATAATATGAATTCCAAGTTTGAGTATGCAATATGATAGATTTCAGTGCCATGAGTGCACCGGAATCAACCGTGCCGCAAAATCACGATTTGGTCAAAAGTTATCGCCATTATGGCTAACTATGACCAAATCGATGAATCGTTGACCAAATCTGACTTCTATGAATAAAATAAAATAATAGATGAAACTCTGAATTTCTGGAAAAATTATATGTTGTAGAGCTCGGTGTCAGCTTTCCAAAACTTCAAACGGATCGCAAAACGGAGTTCGAGATCGCTCGGAATCTTGAAAACCGTACGACGTGTTGATTTTTGGACAACCGACACTCAAATAATTATTCAGAAATTCGAAATCAAAATATCAGAAAATAAATTATATATTCAGAAACCTAACCTCAATACGCTTCTAACAAAAAAACGGCGTGCCAAAAGAATGTCTAGATCAACGGCAATCGCTCTGCGAAGTCGAAGATCCCAAACAAACTCTCCCACTAAAGCTGCTGGAAAAAATATAGGGTTTCGGAAAATCTATTAATATATATAGGGAATAAGGCGGTGGCTGGCTAAGTCGGTGGCTGAGACGCCATGTGGCGGCATCGTATTACTCCCGCCCAAAATCCTATGGTTCAAACTAAACCGAGCTTGGCTCGGCTTGGGAGTAGCCCAAGCCGGCTCGGCTTACGATAACTTGGAGCGGCTCGGAGACCGAGCCTACCCGCCCCCCTTACACTGCCACGTGGGGCCCGCCCTCCCCGCTACAGCGGCTGACGGGTGGGTCCCCCCTTTGGTTGACTGGGTAAAAATAATAGAAAATAGATTTTAAATTACAGAAAATTAAATAAAAATCAAGAAAAATCCTAAAAATTCCAAATAAATCCCAGAAAATCTCTAAAAATTCCTAGAAAAATATAGAAAATATTTTAAGGGTTCTAGAGCCCAAATAAATTATTTGACCTCAAAAATACCCTCGGGTGCTCTCACAGTAAATCCTAGAAGCTTTAGAAAATTAATAAAATCATATATAAAATTATCTAAAAATCTCCTAAAAATCCAAGAAATTCTAAAATAATAAAATAATACCCTAGAGGCTGTTTGGGGATCCTGGGGACCACATATGTCCTAGTTTTACTATACTTAAGCTATAGGCTTAGGTACACACCCTTGTGATCCCAAATCAAATCTCCATTTACCTACGATTCAAACCATTATATAAATGATAATAATAAACAAAATAAATAAAAAAATAAAAAAATGCTCTCTAAAATAAATAAATAAAAATTTTGGGAGACAAGTGCTACAATCTCGGATACGCACACACCCCCGGATACGAACAACACTTGGTCGAACGTTAAAGGACACGTACACAGGACACAAACAGAACCGGACACAACAACTGCACCCTACATCCCGACCAAACCCCAGCAATCGACTTAAACTAAATAAATTCTCAATTCGCAGCAGTAACACAACAATGGAGAGATCGAAGTATTACCTGAGAAAGGAACAATTGAGGAAGGCTTAGTCTTGATTCCCAGAGATCGGATACCGCCCTTTGAATCGGACACAAATGGTTCTGTGCAATTCTCGATGGAAGCAACGAAATCCAGTTGACTCGATTACTGATCCAAATAGAATTGACTAAATCTGACAGAAATTAACCGAGAAACCAAGGATCGCTTATCAATCATCAAAACTCATAGATTCAATACTAATTAATAGAATGTTAGTGAAGAAAGACTCACCGCCACTTTGGTATTCACAGAACCACATATCGAACCATCAAGAACGGGTTCTTTCTTTGATCAATTGACTGCATCAACGTTCGATCTATAGAACTCCGATCAAAATGAAAGAATCGATCCGAGATAGGGAAACATGAAAGGAAAAGATAATCGATAGTTGATCGAGTAGAGCTCACCTCATTGCTCGCCGGAGAGGATGACTTGGACGACGGATCGTCATGAACGGGGAGGCACGATGAGCTTCACGGCGGCGATCGTCGGAGAAGAAGAAATCAGAAAGAAAACTCCTCGCGCTGTGCCGGAGGACTCTGTGCCTAAACTACCGTTCGTTGTCGCCGGAAGATCAAGGAGGATGTCACCTGGTCGTCGTCGCTCATCGCCGTTGAAAGAGAAGGATCACCGGAGGAAAGTCGTCCACCGCCACTGCTAACCAGGAGGAGCCGTCGTTGTCGCTCAGTCGTCGGGAATGGAGGTCATCACTGTCGTGGATGGTGGAGGTGGTCTCTGCTCATCTAGGTAGGGCATCGTATGGTCGCCGTCGCCATCTCCACCATCTTCATCGAAGGAAATTAGTGTTAGGGTTGAGGAGAAACTCTTAGAAAGAAGGAAGAATTTGGGGACAGAAGCTCAGCCGAGTGAAAGAACCCATTTCTCTCTCCTCCCCTAGCCTTTAAAAGAAAAATAAAAAAAAATGAAATATTTGCAAATAAGCACTCCACCTTTGATATATTACATATTTCAACTAAAAGTTGTTAGAATAATTAGTTAAGGTTAGTTAGGGAGGTTGTTAGGAATATGGGGACCACTCAACTAACTAGGAATTTACACCCATGCCACCCATTCAAATCTTTTTCCTCCAAAGGATCATAAAATTTATTAAAACAGATTTACTTAATCAAACTTATATTTTTGAAAAAACTTCATAACTCAAAAAAATGAGAAGGTGGGGTTACAAATCTCCCTCCCTTAAAATAATTTCGTCCTTGAATTCAAAGGTGCAATAACATGATTTAAGAATATAATTTCAATTGAGACAAAAGTTGAAAACGGACAATTTAAGTTGAGATATGAAATAAAGTCAATTCTAGTCATGGCTAGAAAATAGTTTATTTGGTCACGATCAAACGAAATTTCAAATATCAGGTAAGATCAATAGGTACAGAGTATAAAATATAGGCACGATCAGAATTTCTAGATATGACCAGAGGTGGGACATGAATGACTTAGCATGACGAAATCAACGGTAAGATGACATGATCGATAATGATCAAAATTGGTTAGGCACGAAGTGAAACAAGGTATAATTAAGATCAAGTACGATAATTTTATACAGGAAGTTGAAATAACACGATCTATCCATAATCAAGATTTTTAGCTAAGCACAATATGACATGAATTCTATTTGCAACTTAGAGGAGTAAAATCATGAAGGCACGACCACAATTAAAAGTTTTAGTACAATTAAACCAGAATAATTTAGGAAAGTCACGGTTAGTTAAGCATGATTAGGATCATAGTTTACACAAGGCACGGTCAAGATATAAGTATGATTTATTAAGAAAGAAACAAATGACTTATCCATAAAATGTACAAAAAATTTGCCAAGATTGATCGAGAGGGTGTATGGAGTCTACCCGGGAGATGTTAGTGTCAAATCAAGGTAAAAGTGCAAATATTTATGATTCACGAAGAGTCAATAATCATGTGAAAATGGAATATAGTCGCTATGGTATCCGAGAACATATGGCCATTTGCAGTCACTTTACTTAGAATCCCTACCCCGCCAGTATATATCTGACTGCAGTAGACTTTCGGCTCCGTGACTCAAATGACAATATGTTACCGAATATTCTATCAACTTTATCCATTTTCCAATAATCATTGACGAAGCAACCCAAGAGATCAAGATATGAAGAATATGACAAAGTCTCGATAATACCCAAAAACCTAGGAACGTCTGAAATCACTTCAACTTAAGGTTCATGCCTCGCCAATGCGCTGCTGGCTGCAGTGAACCCTCAGTCTTTGTAGTCCAGATAATGACTGCAGCGCGCAACCGCCACGCCCTAGTAGATCATCGAATAGTCTCTCAAACTTATCCATAGGAATTACCAAAAATTCTAGAGGGTTCAAAATGAGTTACAACAGTTCAAGTCACGATAAAAGGTGGTATTTCCTGTCCATTATAAAATAAGGGGTTTCACTAGGTACCATGAATCAACAAAGGATCTGACAAGGAGTAGTGGTACTACAAGGGATAAACAAGGGAAATTTAAATCTCGGACAGGAAACGATGCTTTGAATAGTAATCGAAATCTCAAATGAAATCTGGAATGGTAACAAAATTTCGTACATGGGACATAATCCCAGATAGGTAACGAAATCTCAAAGGTGACATAAAAGTAAGGTACCAGATAGAAGATAAAGTCTCGTAATAAGGATCAGAAACCTTGTACAGGAATCAAAGTATAACAAAATCTCGAACGACAACGAAGTCTCCAACAATACCTTGAATGAAAAAAAACAAAATTTCAATTGAAAACAAATCTCAGATAGAAAATCAAACATCAAAAAAGTTGCAAATAGGAAGTAAAATCTTGAATAGAATCTCGAATAGGAAGAGTGAATGGAGGAGTATCAATCAATAATTAGGAAACAAGGTTCCGGATCGTGAATACGAAACAAGCAAAATCTCAAATAAGGTTGAAACAAGGCCACGAATAGAGAGCAATCCCGAATAAAATAAAATAGAAAACAAAATCTTCAAACAATGTCTCAAATAGGGATTGAATCTCGATCAAGCGTCAAATAGAATGAAGGGTCAAACAATGTTTCGATTGGGGACAAGGTTTCAAAATATGATTTTGAGTAGGAATAAAATCTCAATTAACACTAAGTTTGATGAGGAAACAAAATTTCCAAATAGGAGCCAACACTAGGAAACAAAGTCATAAATGATGAATATGCAAACAGTATCGAATAGTGGATTTCAAACAATTATCGAATTGTGGATCTGAAACAAGTTTACCGAATAGGAAACAATATCTCGAAATAAGTTTCGAATATCAATCAAGGTTTCAAAATAGAAAACAAGAAGTTTCAAGAATGATCTAGGTGCTAAGAGAAAATTAAGGAAAGACTGGATTGCGACTCACGATACATGGTTTTCTCCAATCATGTAAGAGAAATCTTCTGTCTTCAGTATTCCTTCGGGATTGGAATCACTTCAACTTCTTCAACTGTCCTGACGTAGGCTGATCCCTGCGGTAGTGCTCCATGTGATTGTTGAATCTGGAGAGGCGGGTCCACTTGCTGTAGTCTTGGTGCTCCTCGTGCTCATCCTTGGGCAGTGTGATCAGTGGCCTTCCGACAGTCCTTGACTTAGTGGACAGGCGATCCGCAGAGTGACTGAGCCTATACTTGTACTGCGGATCGCCTGTCCACTAAGTCAAGGACTGTCCGGAGGCCACTGATCATACTGCCCAAGGACGAGCACGAGGAGCACCAGGACTATAGCAAGTGGACCCGCCTCTCCAGATTCAACAATCACGCGGAGGCCACTGATCACACTAGCTAGTGTATTTCTCCTCCCCGACCACAAGTAAGTACAAGAACATAAAAGTACAAGAGCACATGATATCGTGTCACATCATGTCATCAAGAGAAGTACAAGAGATGAATGTAAATGCAAAATACCATAGAATGTACTTGCCTTGCTCCGGGAAAGTACGGATAATGAATAGAGCTGGATGTCCTCTTGTTTAATGATTTACAAGTTGGTTACTTTCTAAACAATATCAACTAGCTGTCTTTTACTAACCACGAACTAACTATAGAATATTTATTAAAAAATACTAGCTATACAACATTTCTAACTGGCTATAGAAAATATATTAAGTATACACACACATATCGTATAAAAATCATAGTAGTAATAGGGCTACCTGAACATTTATTTATGCAAAATAGTAGATATCATTATTACTACAAAGTTTATTTAGGAAGACCATGATGATACCTTGCTATCAGAAAACATTAAGTAGGCAGAATTTGTTTAGAAATCTTGAGTAAGTATTACTCATCAAAATAGGTTTTTATTAAAACTAGAATTATTAATGAGGGTTGAATGCTTAGTCAAATCTCAAGTAATAAGCTCAACTCAACATAACTCATAGTCCACATACAACCTAGGCTCCAAGCAACCTTGGCACAATCTTGACTCAACAAGATATAATTAGAACTCATAAATTCAACCAACAGTTTATAACAATACAACCCAAAAGTCTAGTAGATCATTCAAATCCAAAGTTTCATTAAGCCAAGCTCCCACTTTCGTTGTTAACACTTAGCAGCCTCTTGGACTTAAAGCTCAAATAAAACCCAACATTCTGCTAACATCATTCCCAGACATGATAAAGGACCTATCAACTGCAAGTAAATGGATGAACCTTGTATCCGTGACCAGTTCAAGCATTCTAAGGCAAAATTTCCCAGACACCTAAAAGTTAGAACAACTACTAGTCTAAAATTATATCTACATAGTACATACATTGAAATGACATTGCCAACCACTATTTCTCTACTGTAATAATTATACTCGAGCATCTAAGCTCAACATTGGCTTGAATGCTCAACAAGCTCACACCCCACCTGAAATCCCCTGTACCAAGGCTCACCTATACAAGCAATGCTGCAGAAAATACAAATAAAAACCCTCCAATATAACCAAGCCTACCCATAATATGTACCTATTCAACCTGACAATGTGAACACAAACTTTATCTGAATTGCACCAGTTCAAGCATAACTCAACAACCCAAAGTTCCAAACGAATATACATAACTTATCAAAATATTAGCTATAATATTATACAAGTCTATTGTAATATTAATTACCATGTATCAATAGAACTCAACAAGTAGACATGGTCAAAGGATTACTACAAACTCCACTGCAAGAGTATAAGCTACCAAATTAGCCCTTCCAGTCTCCTCTATGCCACATCTCGGATATGCACACACCCCCGGATACGAAAAACACTTGGTCGAACGTTAAAGGACATGTACACAGGATACAAACAGAACCGAACACAACAACTGCACCCTGCATCCCGACCAAACCCCAACAATCGACATAAACTAAATAAATTCTCAATTTGCAGCCGTAACACAACAATAGAGAGATCGAAGTATTACCTGAGAAAAGAATAATTGAGGAAGGCTTGGTCTCGATTCCCAGAGATCGAATACCGCTCTCTGAATCAGATACGAACGGATCTATGCGATTCTCGATGGAAGCAACGAAATCCAGTCGACTCGATCACTGATCCAAATCGAACTGACTAAATCTGACGTAAATTAATCGAGAAACCAAGGATCGATTATCAATCATCAAAACTCATAGATTCAATACTAATTAATAGAATGTTAGTAAAAAAAGACTCATCGCCACTTTGGTATTCACAGAACCACATATCGAACCATCAAGAACGGGTTCTTGCTTCGATCAATTGACTGCATCAACGTTCGATCTATAGAACTCCGATCAGAATGAAAGAATCGATCCGAGATTGGGAAACACGAAAAGAAAAGATAATCGATTCGAGTAGAGCTCACCTCATTGCTCGCCGGAGAGGATGACTTGGACGACCGATCGTCATGATCGGGGAGGCACGGTGACCTTCACGGGGGCGATCGTCGGAGAAGAAGAAATCAGGAAGAAAACTCTTCGTGCTGTGCCGGAGGACTCTGTGCCTAAACTACCGCTCGTTATCGCCGGAAGATCAAGGAGGATGTCACCTGGTCGTCGTCGCTCATTGCCGTTGAAAGAGAAGGATCGCCGGAGGGAAGTCGTCCACCACTGTCACGCCCCGTTCCTGTAGGAGCGATCGTCCTCGCTAAGGCATGATGCCGCACGAGCCTAGATTGTGCTCGTGCCAGGCGGGTTCCATAACGGCCGATTTTAGCGGCTGCGACGTGGTCGTCGCACAGAAGTCCCATGCAGAGACATTGAATAATAGCAGCAAAAATTAGAACAAAACACAAGTTATTTAAAAGAAGCTCTTTATTGATATTGAAACAAAGGTTACAATGGGATGCAAGGCCAAGATTATATGTCTCTCAAGCTCACTCAAGCTCACATTACAAGTCACTCAGCTCTCTCTCTCTCATCTCTCAATACAATGCTTGAGCCAGCGGAAGCTTCGGAAGGCGACGTCCATACATTATGTCCCGTATAAGTCTTGACTCCATGTGGCCGTATGCTTTGAATCGCCAAGGAACTCCGTACCTCGATGCATCCAAGCGAGCTCCGCACCACGAGCTTCTACCTGTGCCTGTATATGTAAACTATGTGGGTGTTAGTACTCAACTGTACTGGTGGAATGAGCTCCTCGCCCACCCATACGAAACCAACACGTTAATTTACTTTGTGCAACATAGTCTTTTCTTATCAATTGTATTTCTAGTCTTGCCTTAGGATCAGTTTTAGGACCGACGTCTTGGCCTATTTTGTATCTCCAGACCATCCCGTGCTTGCAATAATTCGTTAACTCATACTTTGCCTCTAGACCCTTCTCGTGCCAACAACGTTAACCTATCAAGTCGTGTTTGCCTTACATCCCAAATCAGAGACACAACTACACGATAGACTCCATTTTCGTGTGACCATGCTATAAGTCTTTGTTGAGGCCGTGCCTCGCAACTCAATGAGACTCAATCATATCGCTGCCTCGCGACCCTTGCTGCCTCGCGGCCCTTTACTACTAAATTATCAACTGACCCATCCAACTTGTGAACTAAGTATCACTCGACCAACTTTGCCTTTGCGGCATTTCCTGACTTAAACTCAAGAGAACCCAAACCAACTTATGCAACTTATATGCCAACAACTTAAGACTCGATGCCACATCTCGTGCCGAAGCACGTCGTCTATGTTGTAGCCATTCTTAGGCCTAAACACTTGTGTTCCAACAATACACATATTCAACTAGACTAAATCCAAAGGCACACACGCAGATTGCCGCTTGTGCAGACCCATCTATATGAATTGGTCACTAACATCACAAGCTATCCTGGACTATAGCCTTGCCATTCGGCGACCCTTTCAACGCAAGTAGCTAGTCCCGCTGAAAGTTCCCGAATGACCCGAACGGTTCGTCCAGCTACGGCTATACCTGTTTCTCTCCGAAATGACGTAGTCCCATGGCGCCCAGGATTGCCGCTCATGGAAACTCCTCCTTGTCGACAAGTTGTCCAATGACCATGCAAGACTCGACACAAACTGACGTCTCATACAGTCATTCCTCTTCCAATGTTACCATCTCTTTCAAACCCATATCAAACCTTCTATCATTTGAGATCCCTCGACGACCTACGGTCGCGAGCATTCTTTCCATATATCCTTGAGACCCCTCGCCGACCCACGGTCGCGAGCATTCTTTCCATATTACCATATCATTTCATTCAATTCAATGCCTATTCGATAGTCCTTTCTCCAAAACTCATTAAATCAATCGTGGTTCATGCCTTAAATACTAAGTCCGAGCATCGTACCTCAAACCGACTTCCGATCTACGCGACGCTATCGCCCAAGTCATACTTTATATGACGGGTCTTGAGACCGTAAGACTATTTGGTTATACCCAACCGTAGAACTCGTAGGACCGTGCTTGCTACCACTCCGATAGCCTAACATAACTCGCCTGACTTAAACGCACAACGGCTCGACGAGCAAAGGCTGCGTCAAGCCTCGTATTGAGGAAACGTGTCGCGCATGCGTTCGACTTCTGAACGACTAAGTCATTTGGGCGCATAGACTTACGCCAGCAGCCGTGCGACGCAACCTAACTCATAGGGCAAGCCAAGGCTATGCCAAGCCTTGGACGATAGGACCGTGCATGCTTTATGAAGCATTTATGCGGACGACGCCTATGACTTAGGCTACGTTCATACTTCGCCTACTCAACCAACTTTCCTTCTCCCAAGCCATGGGACGAAGGATCGAGTATCATTTTCAAAGCACACCGTGCACCAACTCTAAGCCGACCGTTGGACCTTTCCATATTCTAACTCAATTCGACCCGTCGGGATTATTCTCTTTAGCTATGTAGATTCGTCTCTTTTATTATCAAGCCTACTTGTGCAAGTTGAAAACATGCAATTTATTATGTGAAGGCTAAGATGAGGCAAGTTCACCAAAACTACCCCATCTGAGCGAGCGATCGTTTCGACCGAGCGATGTCTTCGAGCAGCCGTTTGTAAGGTTAAGTCCGAACGCCATTGGCATTCCTATTCCTTCGATTGACTGAGCGGGACGGGGCACTACAACCGCCACTGCTGACCAGGAGAAGCCGTCGTTGTCGCTCAGTCGTCGGGAACGGAGGTCGTCACTGTCATGGATGGTAGAGGTTGTCTCCGCTCATCTAGGTGGGGCACCGCATGGTCGCCGTTGCCATCTCCACCATCTTCATCGAGGAAAATTAGGGTTAGGATTGAGGAGAAACTCTCGGGAAGAAGGAAGAATTTGGGGACAGAAGCTCAGCCGAGTGAGAGAACCCATTTCTCTCTCATCCCATGGCCTTTAAAAAGAAAAATAAGGAAAATGAAATATTTGCAAATAAGCACTCCACCTTTGATATATTACAGATTTCAACTAAAAGTTGTTAGAATATATAATTAGTTAAGGTTAGCTAGGGAGGTGGTTAGGAATATGGGGACCACTCGAGTTAGTTACAACTAACTAGGAATTTACACCCATGCCACCCATTCAAATCTTTTTCCTCCAAAGGATCATAAAATTTATTAAAAAAGATTTACTTAATCAAACTTATATTTTTGAAAAAACTTCATAACTAAAAAAATGAGAAGGTGGGGTTACAAGAGGCCAGGTGGGTTGCTACAACCACTACCCATTCCAGAGTGGAAGTGGGAGCACATCACCATGGACTTTGTGTCCGGACTTCCACGATCTTCTGGAGGGAAATATGCGATATGGGTCATCGTGGATAGATTGACCAAATCGGCCTACTTATTGCCTTTTAAAGTGGGATTGCCTACGGAGAGGCTGCCAGAGATGTATGTGCGGTAGATAAACAGATTGCACGAAGTTCCGGTGAGCATGGTCTCGGATCGGGACAGTCGCTTCACTTCCTACTTCTGGAGGAGTTTGTAGGCTAGCTTGGGCACCCAGCTCAAGTTCAGTACCGCGTATCACCCCCAGACAGACGGGCAGTCGGAGAGGACCATCCAAACACTCGAGGATATATTTTGCACGTGTGTGTTAGACCTCGGAGGTTATTGGGAGGATCATCTTCACCTGGTAGAGTTTGCTTACAACAAGAGCTATCAGGCCAATATAGAGATGTCGCAATTCGAGGCTCTATACGGACGGAGATGTCACACTCCTTTGTCATGGGACGATATCGGCGAGAGGGTGTTGCTTGACCCGTATATGGTAGTAGATACAACAGAGAAGGTCAGGTTGATCAGAGATAGTCTTCGGGTGGCTCAGGATAGACAGCGACATTGGGCCGATAGCCACCGGAGACCGTTAGAGTTCGAGGTTATTTTCAGTTTTTTGTTTGTGCTCGCTTGTGATTGTTTGTTTAGGTTTGTGTGTTCTTATTTTGTGTCTAGGTTGGTGATATGGTATTCCTAAAAATTTCTCCGACACGGGGCACGATTTGCTTTGGCCGGGACAGAAAGCTTAGTCTGCGCTACACCGGGCGTTTTACTATCCTTGAAAGGATCGGTGCAGTAGCCTATCGACTAGACTTACCGTCTACGCTCGAAGGAGTTCATAACGTGTTCCATGTGTCGTAGTTGAGGCGGTACATGGCAGATCCATCCATGTATTGGATCATTCTGCGATAGAGGTGGAGCCTACTCTCAACTATCCAGAACAGCCTGTGGAGATTCTGGATCGTCGGGAGAAGGTCCTCCGGAACCAGGTTATATCCTTGGTTTGTGTTGCATGGAGGCACCACTCTCCATGTGAGTCTATCTGGGAGAGGGAGGATGACATGCGGGAGCATTACTCTTCCTTGAGGTATTGTTCTCTTTGTTTCTTGCTTGTGTTTCTAGTGCTAGTTTGCTTTAATTTCGAGGACAAAATTATTTTAAGGGGGGTAGATTTGTCACTACCAGTTTTCAAAATAAGGATAAATTTTTCATTTTATATATTCCTATATTTTGTGAATATTTATTTAGGAATATTGTATTTTTGGGGATTATTTAGTCGGGTTAGAGACTCGTCTAGTTTTGACTTGTGTTAGTGGCCTAGTTAGCTTAGACACTAGCCGGAGCCCAAGAATTAGCAAGGCATGGCCCACAAACCCAACTCATTATGCTAGTGCAATTAGGCTAATCCCTCATGACCAATTAGTTCATGTAGAGATTAGGCATTTGACCAAATTGACCCCAAATCCTTGTATGCACTTAATTAACCAAAGAGGAAACCATTAGGGGCTAATTAGGCATTTTTATTTGACCCTAACCTTGATTACATGGCCGGCCACTTGAGGCATTATTCTCCATCTCTTTCATTCACAAGTAGCTTCAATTTTTTCCTAAATTTAGGGTTCTTCCGAAGTTGAGAGCTCCCACCATTGATTTCTTTCCCAAATCCACTCTTTCCTCCACCATTCCTCTCAATCCCTCAAGAAGAAGGTGTCTACAAGGAGTGTGGAGGTAGAAGTAAGGATGAGAGTCCATTTGTAAAGGATTTTCATGTCGAGATCGTGTCCATTGGATTGATCATTGGGAAACAACTCCCAATATATATAACTCTCTCTAAACTCACCATTTTAATCCATATTTTTGGTTTTAAACCCATAGGAACCCACCCACATGTAGGGACAACCCTTAGGAATGGTTTAGAGGTTCTAGATGAGTCCTCATTTGAAAGTTTGGATAGGTTTTGTGCCACCCTTGGAAGAAATTCGAGGGTGACACACCAATCACTACCAAAATTTACTGATTTAGCGACGGATCACTGACGGATATTGACCAAAAAATCCGTCGGAAAATAGCTCGTCGCTAAATCTATCCGTCGCTAGGTTGTCGCCAGGCGACGATTTAGCGACGACTTTCCGTCAGCCTTATTCGTACAACTAGCGACGACTTGCCGACGATTTTTTATCAAATCAAGTATCAGAAAGTGAGTGATACATCGTATTACCAACAGATATGTCCGTCGCTCTTCGTTGCCACCTCGCAATGGATTAGCGATGGAATAGCGGCGGTAGATCCGTCGATCTGATTCTGGAAATGTTTGACCTTTCCAGAACCTTGGCGACGAATATTTTGTCGCTAATCCATCAAAAATAGTCGCTAGCTTGTCGCTATTCAGTCGCGATGTTGGCGACGGATTATCCGTCGCTAAATCTTAATCGACATCTAGCAACGGAGTAGCGACGACCTATCCGTCGCTAAGGTTCTGTGTATCTTTCATATCTCCAGAACCCTGCTGACGGATAAGCAGTCGCTCGGTAGTCGCTATCCGTCGCTAACTAGAAATTCTTGAAAATTCTCCAGTTAGCGACGGATATTCCGTCGCTCAGTCGTCGCGAGTAGTCCGTCGCTAACCGAGAATTTTTAAAATTTTTTTTGCATGAAACCGAGCATTCCCTGTTGACACAACATCTAAAACATCGAAAAATCATAATATACAATCACACAAACCAATATATAATCCAATATACATCACACACCAATATATAATCCATCACAAATATGCATCACACAAACCAACATAAAATACACATCAATTATCCAAAAATTAACCATTATCAAAAACATTCATCAAAATCTAATATACATTGCTATAATATCCAAAATTCCCACAAATATTCAATATTTAAAAACTATTCAAATACAATACATCAAGGAGGAGGAGGAGTTCAATCGTCCGCTGGTGGTACTCCCAGCTGCGCCCGATGCAAATACACATCCACCATGTATGGTGCAATCTGTTGAAGACATGGTTTGGAAGTTGGCGTAGCTGCTCTGGCGACATCAGGTCAAGTAGTGCCGTCACAGTAGGTGGCGGTACCAAAGGGGCAGCAGGGTTAAAAGAAAGACGCCCGGCAGAAGGACCGACACCAGCAGTAGACGGACCGGCAGCAGCAGTAGACGGACCGGCAGCAGCAGTAGACGGACCGGCAGAAAGTATGTGGCCAATTGCTCCCACAAGAATGATACCACCTCGTGCAGATGCGCAAGCTGTAACCTCACATCATCGTCTGTCGGGGTCGCGGGAGCAGGTGGGGGCGGTGGAAATCTCTGAACCGTCGCGTGCAACGACGCCAGGGAGCTGACTCCGTACATGCGCCCTTTCCTAAAGCCGTCGACGGTATCTACGAACAAGTCGTTGTTGCGAGCGGCCACAGAAGAGGGCATCCGGGCGGGCGTCGTTTTGCCGACATCCTCGGTAGCAGATGGCTGAGCCCAACTAAGGGACTCACGATGCGCAGCCTAGCAAATGAATGTGTTTATACTATAAGTTTACCTAAGTTGTAATCTAAATCCTATGTTTTCCTAAGTTATAGTCTGAATCCTAAGTTTACCTAAGTTACAGTCTGAATACTAAGTTTACCTAAGTCATAGTCTGAATCCTAAGTTTACCTAAGTTATAGTCAGAGTACTTTTAATTCTAACATAAATCTCATAAACGTAAGTACTTACATCAGTCTCCTTGGCCCTCTCGTCGACGAAGCTCCCGTCCTTCCGCCTCTTATGCGTATGCTGGAATACATCGTGCATGGTGACTGAATCTACCTCTTTTCCCTCCTTCACCGCCCGTTGGGTCTGCATACGAAATATTCGTAGAATTTAATTAACTCCATATATTAATAATACCGAATTAGATAGTAGAATAAATTTGCGGTATCTTACCAGATCTGCAGGCGTCGCTGCGTGGGGCCTTGATCCCCCCGTATTGTAACATCCACTTTTCTAAAATGAGGGTAATTTTGAACTTTTGTAAAAGTTTATTATTTAATAATAGGATTTTTGATTTATGGGAACTTTTAATTAACTTAATACTATTTAAAATTGGTGAATTATAATTTTGATGTGTTAGCTAGTGAACCCTAGAACTGTTGAGCCTAGAGACTAACCATGACCATGGGGACCTAACCATGTGATTAGAATTACTATTTACAACTTTTTAGGCTAAGGGTATTTTGATCATTTTGTGACTTTTGAATTATTTAGGATTTTGATTAATTGGTAAATTTTAGATTATTTTAATAATATTTAAGTTGATATATTATGATTTTGGTCATTTTTTACATTTTAATATTTTGGGAAAATTTTATATTTTTAATATTGTTTTTATTGGATTTGTTTAGTCGGGTTTGAGTTTCGTCTCGTTCCAACTTGTATTGTGACCCGGGTAGCTTAAACTCTAGATGGGACCCAATATTAAGTTAAGCATGACCCACAAAACCCAACATTTAAGTTAGTTAGTTAGACTAATTTTTATCATGTTAGAATGGTTAAGTTAGAGACTCAAAACTAGATCCTTTTGACCCCAAACTTGAACCTAGTCTAGACTTAACCATATGAGACTAGAGAGGGGCAATTAGGATATTTCCCATTAGTCCTAATAGACTCTTTATGGCAGCCACCTTTAGGGGAGAATGATTCATTTTATTCATTACAATCTTGCCTCTTTTATCTTCCTTTTGTTCTTCCCTAATTTTAAAGAGCCTTCCCTTTGATTTGATCTCCAAATCAAATCATTCCTTCACCAAATCTTTCCTCAATCATTTCCATTCTCTAAGAGAAGGGTGTTACCAAGAATTGGAAGAGAAGTGTCCACTTTGAGGAATCTTCGTATCGGAGCCGTGTCCTAAAGGATTTTATTGGGATTTCACTCCCAATAGGTAGAACCCATCATCTAAATCGATTTCCTTTGCATATAAACTAGTTTTGAATCTGTAGGATCCATCCTCATGCATGTGTCCCTTTTATATTCAAATTTGAGGCCATTTGGAGCTCTTTTGAGAATTTTAGATATGTGTCTTGTGTCCTACTTGATAGATCCCAAATTAGGACACCTCATGTGTATGTATGTATGATAATAGTTTAAATAGATATTTAAATTTAGTTTTAGAATGGTTAGAGAGTGGATTGATCTTAGTTAGGATGGTTAGAATGAGTTTCATTTGGATACCTATGTTGGTATCCAAGTATCTTGGCCTACATGTGTTTCTTTTGTCCAAAACAACTCAAATTCGTCATAATATTCATCCACGTTTTTATTAACCAAAGCAACTTAGAAATGTCATAACTTTTAGCTTAGAACTCCGTTTAATCTTCCGTTTTTTTTAAAAGAACTGTATCAAAGTTAGCCTTCCAAGTATATTAATAAGCCAAAATCGTTCTGGAACTTTTTGTAAAATTATTTGAGTATCAGCTGTCAGAAAGACAAACGCGTTTCGGTGTTTTCGCGATTTCGGGAGCTTCCGGACACGAAAATACGATCCGTTTGAAGTTTCGGAAAGCTAACACAAAGGGCTACGACATACTTTAAGCCTAGAATTTAGTAAAGGCCCAATTGGTACAGTATTAATTTTAAGTAGAAGAGTGACTATACGACATAAGCATTTTTTGTAACCTATGAGCCTATATAGTATGGATATTAAATGAATGTAGAGTATGTAATGCATAATATGTTAGATGAATGAAATGATATATATATATATATATGATATGTATTCTCTTTACATTAATGTATATATATGGTTGAATGCAAGCATGTAGGAATGCAATCAATGTAATGTATGTAAGCAATACATAAATGCATGATTAAAAGAATGATATACAATGTATACATAAAAGTATATAATGAATGCTAGATATGGATGCAAGGTATACATTTAATGATAGATATGAATGTTTGCCATTGATTATAAAAGAACAGAACAGTTTTATGGGAGGACTGGACTTTTACTTCACAATACAAACTCGCTCATACAAAGAAAGCCTAGGAATAAAAACCTAGGTACAGCAATCTAAGTACAATTGTTTAGTTTTGATTCTGGGGGGTGATGGTAGAGGCTCGGGAAAGCGACGACAGCTCTGCCTTACTCCTTGGACGATCGGACGTAGCCTTGGCTCTGATGAAGAAATGCTCTCGGAATGTGTGGGGAGACTCTTCTGTGCGTGCCTTTGTCTCTCTGTGTATCCAGCCGAGCTTTGCAAGGGAATATCACCTTGCTATTTATAGGAGTGGGGTGTGATCATTAGGGTTTGTAATGATTGCCCTAAAAAATCGGCGGCTTGGGGATTTAATTGCCATTTTCCTTGATCCTATTTTGTTGGCAATTAATCTGGACCACTAATCTTGATTGCAACGAATCTGGACAATTAATGCTGATTGTGTAAAATCCGTATGGGCAATTAATGTCGATTGTCATGAATCTTTAGAAGCTCGGATCTCCTGCCTCATGTTTAATCTGCGTGATTACAATAAATCTGCTTTGATTCGGGTAATTATGATAATTGTACTAAATCTGGTTGTTGGGATTTATTGATAAATCTTGATTGATTTAATGCCACGTATCTAACCATCATTACGGGGAAACTGATCTTCTGCCACGTATCATAACCGCGAGCCACAGCCGCATGAGGGTAGCTTCTTAGGTTTTGAACCGCATGAAGGTGGCAGCCGCATAGGTGTAGCCTCCGAAATCTGATCCACATGGGGGTAGTTTCTAATTGAGCCACATACGACTAGCCACGTGTTAAGGCTGCATGGGTATGGCCTTTCAGTATTTGAGTCGCATGGAGATGATCCCCATAATCTGAGCTGCATGAGGACAGCGGCCGCATGGGGTGGCTTCTTAGGATTTGAGCCGCATGACGATAGTCTCCACGATCCGAGCCGCATGAGAGCATCAGCCGCATGAGGGGGGTGGCAGCCGCATAGGGAGCTTTGGAGTTGGTGGATCGTGCCAGCTGTATAGGAGATTTTCTTCGTTTCCCGAGGAACACGCTGTCATGTTAGAGCTCATTATTTCAGCTTTATGTCAGAGCTGTCACTTGTCAGAGCTGCCGTCAGGGCATTTAATGTGGCAATTGCTTTGTGGCCAGCTGTAGAGGAGAACTACTTAGGGCCACGTGGCTCTTTTCTGAGCCGCATGGAGCTATCCGAGCCGCATAAGATTCCTGAGCCGCATGCGGTTTCTGAACTGCATGAAGCTTCTGCACCGCCTGAAGCTTCTGGGCCGCATGAAGTTTCTGGGCCGCATGACGTTTCTGAGCCGCATGAAGTTTCTGAACCGCATGAAGCTTTCTGGGTTTTGTGAGCCGCATGAAGATTCCTGGGTTTTGAGCCGCATGAAGCTTAATGTTGATTTTTGGGCCGCATGGAGAATCCCCTTCTTTCCTTGTTCTTGTAAAGGATCACATCTCGCAAGTCAAGGACATCTCGGTCAACCTTTGTACTCGTTTTGTGGGCCCGGGTATCCCGAGCACACGAGTGTGTTGGCACCATGTTTGCTCCCTGATGTGGGGCTAGCAAAATACTGCTCTGGATCGTTGCAGGGAGACTTTTGGGACTATCATATTTGCTCCCTGATCTATGGCTAGTAGGGAGACTTTTGAGAACCACCCTGTCCGTTTTCTGCCGGGGGCTGGACACGGACGGTTCTGTACAACTTTCCATCAGAGGCCCGCATGACAGTTAGCGGGACTCTCTAATTGTCAGTAGTTTGGACAGTTGACTGGGCTTGTTGAGCCCGTACTGCCCTAGACTTCTTCGACTTAGCACCCGAAGGTGCACAGTAGGAAGAGTCCAAGGAGGGAAGATATTTGGTGCCCTTTTCAAAGGAGGCAAGGGGGCTCTATTAATAGAATGGAGTGAGCCTTTCTTTTTTCTCCTTTCCGATGTGGGACTAAAAGCAGTATTTTTCATGCTTCTACAAGACCCCCTTCAAAGTTTCCAAATTGCAAATTTGGAATACTTTGAATAAGAAGCATGGAAAGTAGAGTGGCTTACGTGTGGCAATCCTATCAAAGGTAGCATAGACGTGATAGGTTTGGGTATTTCCGCTGGAGATTTTATGTGGACTTATCATCCTTGGCGTACCTTGGTTTTAGGTACGGATAATAAGTTGAGAGAGGGAACCATCATATTTTCTCAGAGGTGGTGAAAAAATAGTAAATATGGGGTTAATGGTAACGAGGACATGGGGGGAGTTGACCAAAACGAGGATACATAGAACAACTCAGAGGTAATATGGACGTGAATGTTCTATGTAATGGGTAATGAATGCCACGGGACAACTGGGCCCCAGAAGCATATGATTGGAGAGAAAACCAACATATTTACTCAGAGGTAATGAGGACGTGGTAAATATGGGTCTAAAGTAGAGCCTTCATACTCAGAGGTAACGAGGACGTGGTAGGAGTGGGCCTAATGAGGATACACAGAACAACTCAGAGGTGCTATCAACGTGAAAGTTCTATATATTGGGTGAAAGAATGCTATGGAACAGCTGGGCTCCAAAAGCATGTGATGATGAAAAAAGATGTGGATGTACTAGGGGACCTAGTACGACATTTGTGGTCAGCTGCGGACATTTGTGGTCAACCGAGGACATTTGTGGTCAACAGAGGACATTTGTGGTCGTCGGAAGACATTTGTGGGCCTATTATCCTTGGCGTACCCTGGTTTTTTTTTGGTACGGATAATAAGTCGAGAGAGAACTAACATACTTACTCAGAGGTAATAAGAACATGGTAAATATGAGAGTTTCTTCGATGGAGCCTTCCCACTCAGAGGTAATGAGGACATGGCAGGAGTGGGCTTCATAAAGGGGTACGTAGAACAACTCAGAGGTAATGAGGACATGGAAGTTCTATGTGAGGGGCATTTTGTTTTTTGATGGAAGGGAAACAACTCAGAGGTAACATCGACGTGGCTGTTTCAGGAAATTTGTGGATCTGTTACCCTGTTTATGCACTGAAAGTGCGGGTAGTGGATCATGAGAAAGGAGCTCCTTTTAGGAAGAAAGTTCAGAGGTATGATCATACGTGACTTACTACCCAAAAGATGCGATATAGATTGACCAGGATGGGAGTTCAGCGGTACCTGCGGGTACATAACTCGATAATCTAGAAAATATTGAGTCAGAATGTAAGTTCAGCGGTACCAGAGGGTACATAACTCAACAATCTGGGATTTATAGTATGTTGTTTCAGACATAATACTTCTTCAGGAACTTGCCATTGATGGACAACATGAGCAAGTCTCCATTTTGTTTCGCGAGGCGGTAAGCACCGTTGGAGAAGACAGCCTCAATGACAAATGGACCTTCCCACTTTGGCTGGAATTTGCCGGCAGTTTTGTGAGTCATAACCATCGGCCTCTGAACTGCCAGAACGAGATCGCCCACTTAGACTGTTCTGATCTTAACCTTCTTGTTGAAGGCTCCCGAGATGCGTGCTTGGTATAGCTCGATTCGTTGTTGAGCTAGTAGGCGCTTTTCATCCAAGGCCTCCAACTCTTGTAACCGGCGACGGTAATTATCGTCCGTCGTCAATCGATAGGTAAGGGCGACGCGGAGCGAGGGGATTTGAGTCTCCAATGGGAGAACTGCCTCACTCCCGTATACCAGAGAGAATGGTGTGTTTTCGGTGGCCGTTCGGACTGTAGTACGGTATGCCCATAAGCACTCACCAAGCTTCTCATTCCAGTCTGTAGGTCCTAAAAAATCAAGTTGCACCTATCAACAAAGTCAGAAAATCAAAAAATACAACTTTCAAATGAACTGCACAGACATCAGATTGCGCATACTCGACTGCGCACATTTTCAACTGCGCAGGCTGACGTGGCAGTATCATCATTATCTGACAAAATCAAATCTTTTTGACAGCTGACAGCACAAAGAACGAGAAGTCTGTTCGTTTATTGCGCCGTACAGCGCTCGAGGACAGCTGTACATGCAGCACAATCCATGCTAGCATAATCTATCTCAGTGCAATCCGTCTCTGCGCAATGTGAAGTCAGCGCAATTCATGTGGTGCACTTTATTCCGACAAAAGTACACGTGGCATTCATGCCATCAAATGCTCGTTACATGGCAACCGTCTTCACACGATCATGCGCATTTCAATCAAATGATGCCATGTGTCCAAGACAGTTGGCCTACGACCAGACAACTGTCTGTGCAGTCTGATGCTGCGCAATCCAGTTCCTGCGCAATCCAGCTTGCGCCATCCAGAATAACTGAAAATTAGTTATTTCCAGAACTCTATAAATAGAGTTTCAAGTCTCCATTCAAGGGGATCATAGATCATAAATCAGGGATCACAGATCATAAATCAGAGATCAGACATTAAAGTTCAGAGAGTTCAGGAGTTCTTGCCCAAGTGCTGCTGCATTCTTTCGAGGCTTTTGCCTTCAAGTCAACTTCAGAGGCTATAGTCTTCAAAGTTCACATCATCCAAGGGATAAAGCAATCGTCTTCTAGATTGGATTCCTATAGTTGTACCTTTCATAGAATTCTTGTAATCTTTACAAAGTTTGTATCAATAAAGTTTCATACTTTTGTTTTTGTAAACAAAATGGCGACTCTGCTGGAGACGACTTTCTCCTTCGATGAGGAAGTGACAACTCAATGTGACGTAGCGTCTATCGGAAAGACGCAGAAGACGCTGGTTGTGAAGGTCAACCAGACAGCCTATGAAGCCATGATCAACTCTAAGACCACTCCTCGCACTGCAACCACTTCTGCCACAAGCAAAGTGCGCCCAGTATGGGTCTCCAAGACTGCTGCACAGTCCATCAACTCTGTCTCCAAGACTGCTGCACAGTCTGCCAAGAAGCCTGCTGCGCAATCTGCTGCACAGTCTACAGTTGCTGCCACTAAGACTGTTGTACAATCTGTCTCAACTACTCATGCGCAAGCTGTTGCTGTCAGTGCACAGAAGACTTCTTATGCTGCCTTGTCAAAGTATAAGACTCCTCTGTCTCTGGCGCAGTTGGCTGCCCATCTTCCTGTGCAAACTGATGCTCCAGCAACTAGAGTGTATCCTAAACACTATGTGGCCAGAACTCCTGATGCGCAAACCACAGTGTCTGTGGCCAGAACCAAAAAGTCCTCTGTCAAGGACTCTCCTGCGCAACTTGCCAGTGCGCCATCCACTCATGCGCAAACCATGCCTGCACAATCCAAGAAAGACAGCCCTTTGGCTAATCTCTCTTCTTCTCACAATAAAGAGAAGAGTGTTGCTCCTCTTCAACACCCTGCTGCTCCTGCACAATCCACTGGGGGTAGTCTTTTGGCTATTCCTCCTCCTTTCCAGAACAAAGAAAAAGGCCCGTTGATCTTTTCTCAGTCTTCTTCGGTTTTTACCGTTGAAGATCAACCTGAATGTCCTCCAGCATCAGTCAATACAAAAATTCTTTCAAACAAGGATTCTTCTTTCCATGTTAAAAGAACTAGTACTGATCAGAGAGGTATTCTGCCTACTCCGGTAGCAGAGTTCCAAGATCTCCCAACCCTCAAGATTTCCCGTTCCAGACAGGGAAAACTGCTGGTGTCTCAGACAGAAGCCCCTGGGGGTGAGTTTGTTGATTTAAGAACATATCTCAATCGACCAACTTCGGTAAAATACAAGCAGCCAATGCCGAAGACCAAATATCATCAAAAGCAAACTTCCAGGATCAGAAATCCAGACACTTATGCTAATGAAGTAAGCACTTCTTTGTATACTCAAGGGACAAAACATTTGAAGAACCGGAATCATGTTCCAAATGTTATCAAAGAACAAGTCCCTCGAACTTTTGCTCGTCCTGTTGCTGTTCCCGATCTCCGAGAACACCTCCAACAAAGACGGGACAACAATTCAACACTTCCAATTCAACCAAGTGATCATCATCACTGCAATCACAAAGTTGTTATTAAGTGTTGTTGTCAAACAACAAGACGATCTGTCTTCGATCGTTTGAACTTTCCTAACCCTGAACCTATGTCTGAAGATGAAGACGAGGTTTTATATGCCTCCGTCAACATGACTTCCAGAAACACTGGGGGTAAGAAGTGCTCTAAACACGGGAAGCATCGCAGGCCAAGCCAACGGTACTTGGATCTACTCCAAGAATCCTCTGAAGGAGTATTCCGACATACCCGTTCCCGAGGCCGAGACACAATCGGTCAAAGGAATCTTCAAGATCCTTCTGGTCATCTTCCTCTTTCTCACTTAGGAGATAATTCCTTCTCTGATTACGATGCATACAGTGAAAGCTCAGAACAGACGGTGTCTTCCACTGTACCCAGGGAAGTGACAGCGTATGTTGTCAATGAAGATCCCGATGCTTCCAGTTCAGCTAGTCAAGAACAAAGAATAGCTGCACTAGAAGATAAGTTGAAGACCATGGCTGAAATGGTCGCCAGTATATATTCCATTATTGTGGCTCAGCATACAGTCCCACCGACCGTACTACCTGTAAATCCTAAAATCATAGCATCATCGGTGCCTGTCAATGCTGGATTGGGGGTAGCACCTATCAGTCAGGTGCTGGGGGTAGTGCTTATCATGCTGTTCTTCCTCCTACCACTGTGATTCAACCCCCTCCTTCTACATCAATGGAAGATGCCAATAAAGCTGTCAAGCTCCTGCAAACTCAGTTTGAAGCTTTCAAGGAGAAGGACAACTTGCAAAGGTTGGGGATCAAGCAACCCTACCCAGTTGAATGGAAAGAAGTCCCATTCCCTCCAAAGTACAAGATCCCAACTATCTCACTGTTTGATGGCAGCACATCTTCCAGTCAGTTCATCAACCACTTTGAGGTTATGACTGTCCAACTTCAACCAAATGATGCTCTTCTTACCAGAGTGTTCGTCGGCTGTTTAGCTGGCGTAGCATACGATTGGTATAGAAGCTTGCCCGATGGTTGTATCACATCCTTCTCTGGCTTAAAGCAAATCTTCTTGGAATGATTTTACGAGGGGATCAATGACATGACTATGTCAGCCCTCAATAAAATCAAACAAAAGCACAATGAAACCGCTGAAAGTTTCATCGAACTGTTCTGCCGTGAAGCTTTGAAGATGCCTCCTGGAACTCCAACTGCTGCCACTATTGATACTTGCAAGGCAAATCTTCTGCCCATCATCAGCATGTGGACAGGGTCTACTCAATTCCAAGACTGGCCATCCTTTATTGTCAATGCTAAAGCTGCTGAAGTTAGCGCTGACAAGTTCAAGCAATTAGGGGTACAAATGTCTAACCCCGACCGGGATGAACATCAAACATCAGGTGGTGGCAATCGCCAGAACAATCGCAAATCAAAAGAAACTTTGAACATCAATTTGAACAAGAACAAAGAATCTCTGGCGGTTAACGTAGCTCCTCCTACGTCCACTTCTACTCCTTCAGCACCTCCATCAAGATAACCTCGTCCCAAAGTGGCGTATTCCTTTGACGAGAATGATACTGCTAGTATCTTTGATTGCTTACTCAAAAGCAATAAAATTCAGCTCCTAGACCTAAAGAAGCCTGATAAAGTCGGTAAGACAGATCATCCTAAATATTGTATCTACCACAGGTTCATTGGACATCCCACTCGAGCATGTTATGTGCTCAAAGGCAAAATCCAGGAGCTGGTCAACGCTGGCGTCGTCACTCTGCAACAAGACGAGAAGACTGTTACTTCAAATATGGTAACAGTTTAGTTCGGTGATTTCCTACCACAGATGGTGCAACATGGTGTCATTCATATCCCCAAGGCTACTCTTGAGATTGAGAATCTTCCTCCTCCATAAAATGAAGGTCTCGTCCCCTTGTCTCTTGACAATGGCGAGATTATGTGGATTCATCCGGATCTTGCTTCAGAGTTTGAAGTTTCCTCTTCCTCCAAGAAGAAAGATCGCTCCAAGGGCAAGACAAAGATTTGCAATATGGTGTCTTTTGACCCCATAGTTGATGAAGAAATCTTGCTAGGCACCAGATCAGGGAAAGCCTATCTGAAGGATTACCCCGAAACTCAAGAGAATCCTGCTTCTTTTTCTTCTGAGCCTGCTCCAGTGCAGCCTGCTTCTACTGAGGATGTTCCTACTGCTTCCTCACCGGTTGTGATACCCATTCCTCTCAAGCCAACGGTTGCTGACAAAGGCAAACAGCAAGTCCGCTTCGATAAACCTCTGAAGAAGACATCTCCTTCCGGACTTGAGAAGCCTTACAACTTTGACATATTAGCTCAATTGGCTAATACACCGGCCCGGTTGTCAATCTTTGAGCTCTTGCGCCTCTCCAAAGAGACTCGGGAAACTCTGAGCGAGGCTCTTATACAAGCTGAAACCTGCTTAGCTCTTCTGAAGAAGCTAAAAGCAGAACCAGTCTCTTGCCTCCATTGTCATAGTGTGTTGGAGCTAATTTCGAACATCACTTTCACTCAAGATGACATGTTGATGGAAGATAACAGGCACGACCGTCCACTCTACTATACAGGATATGTCGACTCGATGAAAGTCGATCGTATTCTGATAGATCCAGGGTCTGCCCCCAGCATAATGCCAAAGACAATGTTGGATGCACTGAAGATCCCAGTGCATAGTCTTTCTAGTACAATAACCACCATTCTCGGTTTCAACCAGGGAAAGAGTGAACCTTTGGGCAAGATTCGTCTAAAACTCCAAATAGGCAATCTTCGCACAAAGGTTACTTTCTACATCATTGACAATCACGGTTGTTCCTACAATGCACTGCTGGGAAGACCATTTCTACATGAGCATAACATTGTTCCATCAACTCTTCATCAATATTTCAAATATGTTGATGATAATGGAGAAGTTCAGAAGGAAGTTGCTGATCTCTATCCTTTCAAAGGCATTGAGGCATACTGCAATGATGCACGTATGTACAAGGATGAATTCATGAAGGTTGTCCTATCTCTGGACACTAAAGAAGAGCAAGAAACAGTGCCTAAAGATACCCTCATCATTCCTGTCAAAGGGCGTGTTTCTCGTCCTCAATCCTCCAAGCCATTGGCTATTCACTTGCCAGTCCAGAAGCAATCTATTGAAGATGATCAGGATCAAAGGGAGCTCACCTCTTCTGAGCCACTTGTTATAGACTTACGTCGTAGTAAGGACAAAAAGCAGCTCACTTCTTCTGAGCCTAGCAACAAGAATAAAAGGGAGCTCACCTCCTCTGAGCCGCTTGTTATCGACCTCCGTCGTAACAAAGCTAATCCTCCTCCACGTTCTTCTTCTCCCCCTCTTGTAATCAATCTGACCAAGCCTGCTAAGGCTAAAGGTCCTGCTGTAAATATCAATGTACAAATCAATGAAAAAGTATCTACTTTCCAGTATACTGATGTCATTTATCATACTAAATGCTATTTGGATATGTTAGATAGCTATCAGTCATTTACAATGGGAGTTGTGCAATCTCTTCAAACAGAAGTTTCATGTGAACACCCAAAGGATTCATATCGTATTGTTCCCGTTCGCAAGAAAGGTGAACGTCCAATACTTTTTAGTAAAGGACCGGAACAAAAATTCAGCTATACGGATGATAGCAAAGTTAACGATACGGGGCATCTTCAACTCCGTCGTTACAGTCAACAATCAAAAGACATCGTCCGAAAGATGGGGTACGACTTCAAGAGCGACCTCATCTACGGTAAGGGTAGAAAGTCTCCTCTCCGTACAGATGTTCCAAAAGGGAAATCAGATATGTATTACAGCAGGACCAAAAGAGGTCTCGGATATGCTTCTCCTTCGATTTTATCCCCAGCTGGCTTCGAATCGGATAGCGAGGAACGTTCTAACTCTTCTGATTCTAAATCGTGGGATTCTGACACCAGTATCGGTCAAGTTCATCGGCTGACTGTATCTTCTAACATGGTCTCCGTCGAACTTCCAGAAGGCTATCACGAGGATGTTGAGGAAAGTTCTGAAACAGATCCTTGGGCTCAACGAATGGATACCCAATGCCCAATAGGAACTCTGATTTGAACAAAGAGAACCTCCTACTGAAGATCAATTAGTTCAAATTGATGTAGGAGAGAGCGGGTCACCTCGTCCAATATTCATCAGTAAGAACCTTCTAGAATAAGACAAACAAGAATTAATTCTTTTGATTAAAGAATACATTGATGTCTTCGCCTGGAGTTATGAAGACATGCCAGGACTAGACCCTAAAGTTGCTACTCATAAATTGAACATCCTGCCGAATGCAAAACCGGTCAAACAACAACAACGGCATTTCAAGCCAGAAATAATAGATGCAATCGACGACGAAGTCAAGAAGCTCATCGCTTGTGGCTTTATTCGAGAAGAACAATATCCTAATTGGGTAGCTAATGTTGTCCCAGTTCTAAAGAAAACTGGCAAAGTTCGAGTCTGCATCGACTTCCAAGATCTTAATGAAGCATGTCCAAAAGATGAATTTCCTCTCCCTATCACGGACGTCATGATTGACAACACCTGTGGGTTCGAAAGAATATCTTTCATGGACGGATTCTCCGGATACAATCAGATTCGGATGCATCCTGAAGATGAAAAGCATACTTCTTTCCGTACTCCTCGCGGAGTCTATTGCTATACTGTAATGCCGTTTGGTCTCAAGAATACTGGTACAACATACCAACGAGCCATGAGTACCATCTTTCGAGATCATTTGTGCAAGACTGTCGAATGCTATGTTGACGATATTGCTGTCAAGAGTCGTCTGAAAGAAGATCACATTCAAGACTTGAGAACCATCTTCAATCTCATGCGCCAACATCAACTCAAAATGAATCCCACCAAGTCATTCTTGGGTGTCTCTAGTGGCAAATTTCTCAGCTTCGTCATTACCTCTAAGGGTATACACGTGGATCCCGAGAAGATCAAAGCCATTCAAGAGATGCGTCCTCCACGCAACCTAAAAGAGCTACGAGGATTCTAAGGTCGACTTGCGTACATCAGGAGATTCATTTCGAATCTGTCTGGACGCTGCAGGCCATTCACTCAACTCATGAAGAAGGGTATTTCTTTCGTTTGGACCGAAGAATGTCAACGAGCATTCGACGACATCAAGCGGTATCTCATGAATCCACCAGTCTTGGTGCCACCAATCTCTGGTATACCATTCTTAATGTATGTCCGTGCTATGGATCATTCATTGGGTGCTTTACTTGCCCAAAAGAACAAAGAAGGCCATGAACAAGCCATCCACTATCTCAGTCGTACTATGATTGGTGCTGAACACCGTTATAGTCCGGTCGAAAAAGAATGCCTAGCTCTCATGTTTGCTGTTCGAAAGACTCGGCATTATATTATTGGCCAAACTATTCATGTCATATCCTGAGTTAATCCTCTTCGGGTACTCATGAAGAAACCCAGTACACTCAATTCTCGGCTGGCTACATGGGCCATTTTGCTAGCCCAATATGACATGGTATATGTTCCTCAAAAGTCTGTCAAAGGTCAGGCATTGGCAGATTTCTTAGCGGCTTATCCTGTGCCAGAAACATCTAAACTCTATGATGAAATTCCAGATGAGACTTTGGAATCCAATGCAGTCTCCGAAGAATTTCCAACCTGGCATCTATTCTTTGACGGTGCATCCAGAATCGGACCCAATGGTGCCATTGTCGCAGGAGTTGGAGTTGTCCTCGTTTCTCCAGACGGGTCAGTTGTTCAAAGAGCCTACTCCCTAGATGAGCCTTGCTCCAATAATGTAGCAGAGTACAATGCTCTACTCATTGGCCTTCAGCTAGCCAAACAACTTGACGTCGAGTATCTTGAAGTTTATGGTGACTCTAAGTTGGTTGTTAACCAGGTTAGAGGAACCTATGAAGTTTGCCATCAAGATCTGGTGCCTTACTTTGAAACAGTAATCAACATGGCTACATCATTCAAAGCTTTCTTCATCGAATATGTATGCCGAGCTTGCAATACTGAAGCAGATGCTTTGGCCAATCTTGAAGCAGTCTTAGCCATCCCCATCAGAAGACAACAAGTGGTGGTTATCTCTAATCGAGAACTATTCTGTGTCGAAAATAATCGTAATATTGAGTTCAGTAATTTTACTGAAGTCAATGTTATCAGTGAAGATTGGAGAACTCCCTTCATCGACTTTGTGGTTCACGATATACTCCCTGAAGTTCCCAAGGAGGCTACGAGTATTCGTCGGCGGTCTCTCCGATTCTATTACAATCAGACTTCCAAGACTCTCTATCGGCGAACTTATGACGGCCTACTCTTGCGTTGTCTTGCTGGTGAGGAAGCAAAACAAGTACTACGTGAGGCTCACGACGGTATTTGTCGAGCACATCAACCCGGTCCTAAGCTACAGGATCGCATTCGATGCATGGGTTATTACTGGCCCTCTATGGTTGCTGACGCTATTGATTATGCAAGGAAATATCGAGCTTGTCAAATCCACGCAGATTTCATTTATCGAACATCAGAGTTCCATCATCCGACGGTTGCTTTCTGGCCTTTCGAAGCTTGGGGCATGGACATTATTGGTCCCATCAATCCTCCTTCTTCTAGAGAACATCGGTTCATCTTAGCAATAACCGATTACTTCTCCAAATGGGCTGAAGCTATACCTTTGGCTGAAGTCAAGACCAGCAGTATCATCAACTTCGTCAAACACCATGTCATTTATCGATTTGGTGTACCTCGAAGGATCATCCATGACAACGGACCACAATTCATCAGCCAGAAGTTTACGAGATTCTGCGATGACCATCGGATTGACAATGTTGCTTCAACAGCCTACAATCCTGCCGCTAACGGCAACAAAACCATTATCAAGCTCCTTAAGAAGTTTGTATCCACTAATAAACGGAATTGGAGTGAAAAGCTTGGTGAATGTCTTTGGGCCTATCGAACTACGATCCGCAATCCTACAGGCTTTACACCTTTCTCTCTGGTGTACGGTTGTGAAGCAGTTCTCCCTCTAGAACTTCAAATTCCTTCGTTAAGGATTGCCATTGCCAATGAGCTCACTACAGAGAATAATGACCTTCTTCGACTTTAAGAATTGGAGGCACTCGACGAGAAGCGGTTAATGGCTCAGCAGCATATTGAGCTATATCAAGCCCGCATCTCGAAGACTTTCAACCGCAAAGTTAAAGTCAGAGCCTTTCAGCAAGGGGAACTTGTTCTAACGGTCAGGCGTCCTATGACTATGACTTACATGAGCAAAGGCAAGTTCGACGCGAAGTGGAAAGGACCTTATGTTGTCAGCAAAGTCTTTTCAAATAGAGCATATCAACTTGTAGAATTAGATGGTCGAGTTGCTATGATGCCTATCAATGGCAAATTCCTTAAGAAGTATTATGTATAAATGTAAATGTTTGTAAATCATCAGACAAGTTCAAGTTCATAAATAAAATTCAAATTTTATTTCATCATGAATGACAAGTACATGATATCAAGGACGATCACTGTCATCCTTTTCGACATTAGGACGGGGACCACTACCGTCCTTATCAAAGACATAATCGGCAAAAGAGCTGAGAATATCTTTGCTGGAACCCACGAGGAACTTGCAAGCAGTCATCCTCATGGCCTATTCTTCTTCATTCTTTCCTGGTTCAAGCAGAAATTCTAGGATATCTGGTTTGGGAGCAGACGAACCTTCGCCTGTCTTTACCTGCTTTGGCTGGACCAGTTCGGCCGGATGTTCCTCAATGCCTGCTTCAACCTTTGAGGTGACTTCGACTTTCTTGGATGCATCTCCGGACGACATTTTTATGTTGAACGGTGGAAGTGCTCATTCCTATCAGATTTTTGTTCTATTTATAGACAGAGATTCTCAAAATAATGAAACATCATATTCATCCGACGGTTCATCCGTTCATTCATCATCATCACCTGACGGTTCACCCGTTCATTTATCATTATCTGACGGTTCACCCGTTCTGTCACGACCCGCACCCTAGAGTAAGGGCACGAGAAGTGGGTACGTCCAGCCTACGTTGCAGTGTCGGCGGTAGAATGCTGTCCTAGGTCAATCATCTAACAATATAAAGGTACCTGTACAGTATACACTCTCCGAATGGAGGTGACATAATAGAAAACAATCTCAATCACATCTAGGGTAGAAAAATGAAAGATAGATAAATAGACAGATGGTAACTCAAGAGACAGTACAATAGATGAAATAAGTCTAAGTGTCTAGTATAACATAACATCCAGAACGTCAACCCAAAATACAATATAAGTCTAAGAGTCTATACATCTCAATATCTCAAAATATAACTCAGAATGTGAGACAAAATGATAATATAGAAAAGACTGTCTAGCTAAACTAGCCTAGACTACTGGGGCAACATCCTCAGCTGCAGGTGGATCCTGCTGAGGGTCCACAACATAAGTATCATCTAGTCCTGCTCCATAATAGGTAGACACCAGGGCCTCATCCTCATCCTCTGTAATATTTTCAACAGGTCCAGCCAGGACAGGAACGAGCACAATACATCTCACGTAGTGCATAGTATGATAGAAAATATAAAGCATACAATAGAGTAAAATACATGAACTGCTGAAAGAAGATACATGTAGTAAAAGAGATAACTGTAATGAAATATCTACTATAATAGAGAACTAACAGTGACTAGTGAGTCAGAGTAAAATATAGACATGTGAATGGCATAGGAGATTCATGACTACAGCTAAGAGTGATTCATGACTACAGCTACTGGGGTAATATCCACATGACTATTTCCACTCCCCCATCCCCAATCAATACACAAGGATCCGTTCAAGTTATGTTAAGATTCGTGATAAGCCCATAAATGGAAGATTCATGAGAGGCTCTGTGAACATGAGAGTACATGAGTCACAAGCGATTCGTGAATCTATGGAAGCATAGAGATACATGATGATTCGTGAAATGCACAAACATGCTGTATCTGATGCTCCCGAGGGGGATAACATCTCATAAAAAGATCCATATAGTACCAATCCGTGATAACAATCGTGTCAGCATCAAGTAAAGTAATCTAGAGCAAGAATATAAATCCTGGCAAGTATGAAACGGTCAGAGAATGTACTCGCCTGATAACTGAATGTCTGAAGAGGATATACTGCCTGAGGAGAGATGTATAGCTCCTAATCAGAGCAACACAAGTCACAATGTATCCACAATGGTAAAAATAGAGTATACAATGCATACTACATGATTCTAGGTCAATCTGGTCAAAAGTCAACTCTTGGTCAACTCAACAGTCAAACTAGGTCACAGGAAGTCATACTAGGTCACAGGGAATCAAACTAAGTTAAATACTAGTCAACATGATCAATCTAGGTCAAGTCTAGGTCAAATTTAGACGAAGGTTTTGGGTCAAACAAAGACTAGTCAACAAGGTAATCAGGTCAATCTTGACTAATGGTCAACTTCTAGTCAATACTCCATAAGACTAACTCAAACCATGACACAACCTCTAAGTATTCCACTTAACCCCATACATATCTTAATCTACATAGGACTATCGTCATAATCCATATGGTTAACCTAATCATCTAGTTAGGGTTTAGTCAAACTTTAGTCAACTAGTCCCTCTATGTTCATCCAAGCCATTTCTAGGTCAATTAGGTCATGGTTGACCTATAGTTGACTTTGGTCAACAATGGTCAACAAGGGTCAACTTGCTAGTTAAACTAGGTCTACTAGACCTATTGGTCAAGTCTAAACCTACTAACCATAGACCATAGGCCATAGGCCCATGTATCTAGGATACCTTATATAGGTATCCATATCTATATAAAATATGAACCTACCCGTATCTATATATATATATATATATATATATATATATATATATATATATATATATATATATATATATATATATATATATATATTCAACTATATAGTACCACATATATATATAATACCCAATTATATATATAGTACCCACATATATATATATATATTGTATATATCCCATATATATACATTCAACTATATATATCAATATATATATATATATATATATATATATATATATATATATATATATATATATATATATATAGAGAGAGAGAGAGAGAGAGAGAGATGTAAGAGAGTGAGAGGGATAGAGAGTGAACAAGAGAGAGAGAGAGATATGGGATGTGGGTGTGACAGAGAACAGGGGGGGTGCTGTTCTCAGATTTCTGAGAAAGGGGCACAAAACACACACATACACATTACATATATACACTTATGTATATATACACATATCTACATAAATATATATATATATATATATATATATATATATATATATATATATATATATATATATATATATATATATATATATATATATATATATATATATATATATATATATATATATATATACACAAATACCTATGTAAATACACCCAAATTTCCACCTACACACACATACATATATACATATATATACAGTATATACACACATAAATATACATATATATACATTAAAATCATTTTGAAATTCGAATAAAATACAGGGAAAATACCAAGTTACTGTTCATTACTGAACATATAGGGGTAACCCCAAATACACACACCAAACCGAGCTAAGACTCGAGCCCAAGGGTTGGTAATCGTGTCCCATAGTGTACTCGTGTCCCTCGTGTCCCTAAGTGTCCACCACAACACGACACGATGTGTCCAGAGTCAAAAATACAGAATCGGGTAACACAGACACACACATGTATACTGCGTCGTGCACGCGTGCAACTCTCTCTAGGACACACCACGAGACACGACACGTCTCGTGGTCATGCACACAGGTCGCCTAGGTCTAGGGCTAGCTATTAGGTAGCCTGTACAGTGTCCACGTGTCCTCATGTGTCGACACGAGACCCGTATCAGTCGAGTTTTCTCGACTGATACACACTGTTTCAGACAGTGTCGTGCGTGTGTTCTAGTGTCTCGTAGACACGACACACGCCACGTGGGGTCACGTGGTCATGTCCACATGTAGCCCACGTGTTGGGCTACACACTCGTGTCACCACGAGGTGTCCACGTGGTGTCTAGACACAACACGAAGGCCGTGTCCAAGTGGGAAAACTGGGTCTATGCGCGCGTGCACTGTCAGTGCGTGTCCAGTGCGTGGGTGATTGCGTGTCCGATACAAAACGAGACACTGTGAAACTTTAGGGGCATGTTCGCAGACATTGCCCCCGTGTCCATGTCAAATTTTACGTGTCCTAATGCTCTGTACAGTGAACACGAGCAGTGTGGTAGCAGGGCACTGTGCGTGCACCTGTCACAGCGTGTCCGTGTCGATTTTTGATACGAAAATGACACTGTGTCATGTTCAGTCAAGTAGGTACATATTCTACTAGTCTAGGGCTACAAAAAAATGTAATTAGTTTTGCAAAATAACAAAATCCATTTCTTTGTGGCATTTCATCAAACAAGGTTTAATAGCCTAGGATACGTGTCCGATACGGACACCAAACCAACCCTAAATTTTACCAAACTTGACCCACAGTTAGGGTAGACCTATATGCATGCATTTATGAAGAAAAAACAGAATATTAGCAAGGTTTATGGGTATTTACCTATTTGTGCAATTTCAATGGAAAATCAAAGAGAGGGGGGTATTTGTCCTTCAACTTGGTGATGCCCAAAGCTTGTGAAACTTTGGTTGCTAGCCTCCTTCAGTTTCCTCAGTGTAGTAGGGTCCCAATGCAAGAAACTAGAGGTGATTTAGATCAAAGATGATCAAGTTGTGGAGGTTTGAAGAAAATAGAATTTTGTAGGATTAAAATTCATGTAAAAATGATCATGAATGAATACAATGGGTTATATAGGAAGGTGTAGGGTTAGGGGGTACCCCATGGCCGGCCATGGCAAGGGGGGGGGGGTGTCCTAGGCTTTCCTTCAAGGTGAAGGCAAAGACTTTGGTGCCAAAAGCATGGATATTTTGAGGGTTTTATGGAAATATCTAATAAAGTAATATCAAGATATTTTTCCTACTTTAACCAATGTAAATATCTATCCCCTTAGCATTCTAGGTTAGTAACTAATCCCTAGATTAGGCTAAACTTGGTTAGGGGCTCTCATGACACTTAATAATAATTAAATAATAATAAAACACATAAATGCAAATAATTCCAAATAAATCCTAGAAAATTACCAAAATACCCTTTAGGCTAAAAAGTGCTAAAATGGTATCCTAATCACTTGGTTAGGCTTACATGGTCATGGTAGTCTCTAGGTTATGAAATTTCTAGGGTTTACACTAGGGTTATACTAGTAAAGTCACAAAGTCATAAGTCATGACTTAGAAATAGTTTTAATTACATTAATAATCACCAAAAATCATATCATGACTAAAACACCATTAATAAATAATAAAAATAATAAATTTTCAAAAATACCTCAATTTCAGAAAACTGGCTGTTACAAGTCTACCCTCCTTAAAATAATTTCGTCCTCGAAATTTAGATGGTCGTACTCCTCCTAGGTCAAACCTCCACCAATCAGGGTCGAAGCTACTACCTAGCAACATACAAGGTCAACAAGCAAAATATGGGTAGTAGACCTATACTGGTCATATCCAAAAATTGGCTGACAGTTTTAGGTCATAAGGTGTCCTTAATTCAAATCGAAATCAAAACTAACTCCATGGGGTAAATCAGAATGGAGCCTCGGGTCAGGAAAATCGTACCAAGCAAATAAAACATACGATGGTATGCCTGAGTGGGACACCAAGGTCATGGGTGTAGAGTGTCATGTCTAGGTCATGTATGTGAAATTAGTTTTGAGAAAACAACGAGTCTTGTGCTTCTAATTTAAAAGTCACGGTAATGTGCCTACGATGATCATAATTTAGAGTGGGAAAGGTCTATGGCCTAAATTGAACCAAAAATCGTAATGAATAGTATTATAAGGGGCAGGTTAAGTGGGACAGTCCTGGTCATGGGTATAGACTGGGAAGATAAGGAAACAATAAATCACAGGGCTAAAAGGGTTACCATTCTATGGTCAGAGCTACTCTATCAATTCTAAGTCAAAAGGCATAACACATAAATTAATTCATTTAAGGAAAAAAATTTCTTAACAAGAAGTTATTCAAGAATTATATTAATAGCTAAAGCTACTCCTACTCCTACTCCTAAGTAAGAGATAAATAAATAAACAAACAATCAACAAAAATCAAAAGAACTACCAGGTCAAAACTTATCACTAATAAGAAAACATGTAGGAGCAGATGGAATTGGATTTCAAGATAGATATAATGAAACAAGGTGGGAATGGAATTTAGAAGAACAGAACCTGCAAGCACATCGCCAACTGCCTGGGCATCCTCAACTGTCATGGCGTAAGCTCGCCCCTGCTGGCCTCTTCCAGCCTGTTGCTGAAACTGTATAAATCTCTACTGCTGTGGCTGTAACGGTCCCCTCTGCTGACCTACCGGAGCCTTGGCTCCTGCTCCTGGTGCTGCTCCCTGTGCTACTCTGCCTATGTACTGGGAACACTCCCTCAGCTGGTGGTCCGCTGCCCCACATAGTAGGCACCAGCCCAACCTCTTCCTGTACTCTCCCCATCCATGTCCCGATTTCTTACAGTAGGGACAACTGGTAGTCTGCTGTCTCGGGGCCTGCTGCTGCTGCCTCGGCTGCTGATACTGCTGTGGCTGTCTCTGCTGATGCTGATAGTGAGGCCTCTTGGCCTGACCTTCACTGCTGCCTGCTCCCTGTGTATCACGGCCCCTCTTGAGCTTCAGCTCAAGATCATCCTCAGCTGCCATCGCTCCTGCCAGAATCTTCTCAAAGGTGGCATTCCTGTCACTCTTGGTCAAGGACTTGACCTCCTTGACCAAGCCCTTCCTGAACCTCCTCGCCTTCGCTGTCTCGCTAAGGCCCTCCACAAACCTGCTCAACCGGCAAAACTCACCGGAATACTCCTCTACAGTCTGGTTCCCCTGAACCAGGTTCTCGAACTGGGTCTCCAAAGCACCGACTGCCTGATTCGGGAAAAACTTTCCCTTGAAGAGCTCCTTGAAAGCTCCCCATGTTTGCCCTGGAGTGCCTACTCTCGGGTCCGTCTGATACCAGGTACGGGCAAGATCCCGCATCTGGCTGGCTGCTGCCTCTATCTGGTGTCCGACTGGTATCTCCGCCAGGCGGAAGATCTCCTCAATGTGCTCAATCCAGTCATCAGCATAAATAATCCCCTCTGTCCCCAAGAAGTCCCTGGGGTTCATCTTCTTGAAGTCCTGAATGCCCGGAATCCTCTGCTGTCGCGGCTGTCCCAATCCTCCCTGTGGCTGGACAGCCAACCTCTCCACCATCGCTCTAGCCAGCTGATGGACCTCATCTATGCCCCTGGTAAACTCCGTCGTATGACGCTGCTGCTGGGCCTGCTGCGTCTCTAGGAAATGCTGGAAGTATGAAAACGTCTGTGCAGCATCCACTAATCTAGATGGCATCGGCGGCTGGAACTGTTGCTGGTGTTGCTGGTGCTGCTGAAACTGTGGCTGACGAAACTACGGGGGAGGCATGTCTGGGGTAGCTGGGATGGTCCCCCGAATAAGTAGAGGTGTACCCCCAAATGTGGCAGAAGCTCCCACATGAGCTGGAGTAAGGGGAGCTGTGGTCCCCGGGTCCTGGTGAGCTGGACGAGAGGTGGCAGACCTCTCAGTGGTGTCACCTGGACCGAGATACTGTGATCGTGTCTCCACCATCCTGAAGACAGATCAACAAGGAAGTCAATAATGGTACAAGGATGATAGTATCAAGAAGGACAATATGAAATAGATTATACAGATTTGAACAAAAGTCAGTAGATTCAAATCCATAGAAATTTCCTAATTGTGATTGAGTATCCACTCTCTCTAAGCCTATTCCTCAAATCCTATAACAGGTTGTAGTGATACTCTAGTTTGAATACCACTACATAAACTCGACCTGCATGGGCCACCACTAAAAATGCGTCACGACCCGCACCCTAGAGTAAGGGCACGAGAAGTGGATACGTCCAGCCTACGCCGCAGTGTTGGCGGTAGAACGCTGTCCTAGGTCAATCATCTAACAATATAAAGGTACCTGTACAGTATATACTCTCCGAATGGAGGTGACATAATAGAAAACAATCTCAATCACATCTAGGGTAGAAAAATAAAAGATAGATAGATCGACAGATGGTAACTCAAGAGACAGTACAATAGATGAAATAAGTCTAAGTGTCTAGTGTAACATAATATCCAGAACGTCAACCCAAAATACAATATAAGTCTAAGAGTCTATACATCTCAACATCTCAAAATACAACTCAGAATGTGAGACAAAATGATAATATAGAAAAGACTGTCTAGCTAAACTAGCCTAGACTACTGGGGCAACATCCTCAGCTGCAGGTGGATCCTGCTGAGGGTCCACAACATAAGTATCATCTAGTCCTGCTCCATAATAGGTAGACACCAGGGCCTCATCCTCATCCTCTGTAATATTTTCAACAGGTCCAGTCAGGACAGAAACGAGCACAATACATCTCACGCAGTGCATAGTATGATAGGAAATATAAAGCATGCAATAGAGTAAAATATAGGAACTGCTGAAAGAAGATACATGTAGTAAAAGAGATAACTGTAATGAAATATCTACTATAATAGAGAAGTAGCAGTGACTAGTGAGTCAGAGTAAAATATAGACATGTGAATGGTATAGGAGATTCATGACTACAGCTAAGAGTGATTCATGACTACAGCTACTGGGGTAATATCCACATGACTATTTCCACTCCCCCATCCCCAATCAATACACAAGGATCCGTTCAAGTTATGTTAAGATTCGTGATAAGCCCATACATGGGAAATTCATGAGAGGCTCTGTGAACATGAGAGTACATGAGTCACAAGCGATTCGTGAATCTATGGAAGCATAGAGATACATGATGATTCGTGAAACGCACAAACATGCTGTATCTGATGCTCCCGAGGGGGATAACATCTCATGAAAAGATCCATATAGTACCAATCCGTGATAACAATCGTGTCAGCATCAAGTAAAGTAATCTAGAGCAAGAATATAAATCCTGACAAGTATGAAACGGTCAGAGAATGTACTCGCCTGATAACTGAATGTCTGAAGAGGATATACTGCCTGAGGAGAGATGTATGGCTCCTAATCAGAGCAACACAAGTCACAATGTATCCACAATGGTAAAAATAGAGTATACAATGCATACTACATGATTCTAGGTCAATCTGGTCAAAAGTCAACTCTTGGTCAACTCAACAGTCAAACTAGGTCACAGGAAGTCATACTAGGTCACAGGGAATCAAACTAAGTTAAATACTAGTCAACATGATCAATCTAGGTCAAGTCTAGGTCAATTTAGACTAACTAAGGTTTTGGGTCAAACAAAGACTAGTCAACAAGGTAATCAGGTCAATCTTGACTAATGGTCAACTTCTAGTAAATACTCCATAAGACTAACTCAAACCATGACACAACCTCTAAGTATTCCACTTAACCCCATACATATCTTAATCTACATAGGACTATCCTCATAATCCATATGGTTAACCTAATCATCTAGTTAGGGTTTAGTCAAACTTTAGTCAACTAGTCCCTCTATGTTCATCCAAGCCATTTCTAGGTCAATTAGGTCATGGTTGACCTATAGTTGACTTTGGTCAACAATGGTCAACAAGGGTCAACTTGCTAGTTAAACTAGGTCTACTAGACCTATTGGTCAAGAACCTACTAACCATAGACCATAGGCCATAGGTCCATGTATCTAGGATACCTTATATAGGTATCCATATCTATATAAAATATGAACCTACCCATATCTATATATATATATATATATATATATATATATATATATATATATATATATATATATATATATATATATATATATATATATATATTCAACTATATAGTACCACATATATATATAATACCCAATTATATATATAGTACCCACATATATACACAATATATATATATATATATATATATATATATATATATATATATATATATATATATATATATATATATATATATATATATATATATATAAAAATATATATATATATATATATATATATATATATATATATATATATATATATATATATATATATATATATATATATATATATATATATATATATATATATATATATATATATATATATATATATATTTTAATATATATATATATATATATATATATATATATATATATATATATATCTACATAACCTATATATATATATACAACCTACATATATATATATATATATATATATATATATATATATATATATATATATATATATATATATATATATATATATATATATATATATATATATATAGAGAGAGGAGAGAGAGAGAGAGAGAGAGAGAGAGAGAGAGAGAGAGAGATGTAAGAGAGTGAGAGGGATAGAGAGTGAACAAGAGAGAGAGAGATATGGGATGTGGGTGTGACAGAGAACAGGGGGGGGTACTGTTCTCAGATTTCTGAGAAAGGGGCACAAAACACACACACACACACATTACATATATATACACCTATGTATATATACACATATCTACACAAATACCTATGTAAATACACCCAAATTTCCACCTACACACACATACATATATACATATATATATATACAGTATATACACACATAAATATACATATATATATACATTAAAATCATTTTGAAATTCGAATAAAATAAAGAAAAAATACCAAGTTACTGTTCATTACTGAACATATATGGGTAACCCCAAATACACACACCAAACCGAGCTAAGACTCGAACCCAAGGGTTGGTAATCGTGTCCCACAGTGTACTCGTGTCCCTTGTGTCCCTAAGTGTCCACCACAACACGACACGACGTGTCCAGAGTCAAAATACAGAATCGGGTAACACAGACACACACACATGTATACTGCGTCGTGCACGCGTGCAACTCTCTCTAGGACACACCACGAGACACGACACGTCTCGTGGTCATGCACACAGGTCGCCTAGGTCTAGGGATAGCTATTAGGTAGCTTGCACAGTGTCCACGTGTCCTCACGTGTCGACACGAGACCCGTATCAGTCGAGTTTTCTCGACTGATACACACTGTTTCAGACAGTGTCGTGCGTGTGTTCTAGTGTCTCGTGGGCACGACACACGTCACGTGGGGTCACGTGGTCATGTCGACGTGTAGCCCACGTGTTGGGCTACACACTCGTGTCACCACGAGGTGTCCACGTGGTGTCTAGACACGACACGAAGGCCGTGTCCAAGTGGGAAAACTGGGTCTATACGCGCGTGCACTGTCAGTGCGTGTCCAGTACGTGGGTGATTGCGTGTCCGATACAAAACAAGACACTATGAAACTTTGGGGGCATGTTCGCAGACATTGCCCCCGTGTCCATGTCAAATTTTACGTGTCCTAGTGCTCTGTACAGTGAGCACGAGCAGTGTAGTAGCAGGGCACTGTGCGTGCACCTGTCACAACGTGTCCGTGTCGATTTTTGACACGAAAATGACACTGTGTCGTGTTCAGTCAAGTAGGTACATATTCTACTAGTCTAGGGCTACAAGAAAATGTAATTAGTTTTGCAAAATAACAAAATCCATTTCTTTGTGGCATTTCATCAAACAAGGTTTAATAGCCTATGATACGTGTCCGATACGGACACCAAACCAACCCTAAATTTTACCAAACTTGACCCACAGTTAGGGTAGACCTATATGCATGCATTTATGAAGAAAAAATAGAATATTAGCAAGGTTTATGGGTATTTACCTATTTGTACAATTTCAATAGAAAATCAAAGAGAGGGGGGTATTTGTCCTTCAACTTGGTGATGCCCAAAGCTTGTGAAACTTTGGTTGCTAGCCTCCCTCAATTTCCTCAGTGCAGTAGGGTCCCAATGCAAGAAACTAGAGGTGATTTAGATCAAAAATGATCAAGTTGTGGAGGTTTGAAGAAAATAGAATTTTGTAGGATTAAAATTCATGTAAAAATGATCATGAATGAATACAATGGGTTATATAGGAAGGTATAGGGCTAGGGGGTACCCCATGGCCGGCCATGGCAAGGGGGGGGGGGTGTCATAGGCTTTCCTTCAAGGTGAAGGCAAAGACTTTGGTGCCAAAAGCATGGATATTTTGAGGGTTTTGTGGAAATATCTAATAAAGTAAATATCAAGATATTTTCCCTACTTTAACCAATGTAAATATCTATCCCCTTAGCATTCTAGGTTAGTAACTAATCCCTAGATTAGGCTAAACTTGGTTAGGGGCTCTCATGACACTTAACAATAATTAAATAATAATAAAACACGTAAATGCAAATAATTCCAAATAAATCCTAAAAAATTACCAAAATACCCTTTAGGCTAAAAAGTGCTAAAATGGTATCCTAATCACTTGGTTAGGCTTACATGGTCATGGTAGTCTCTAGGTTATGAAATCTCTAGGGTTTACACTAGGGTTATACTAGTAAAGTCACAAAGTCATAAGTCATGACTTAGAAATAGTTTTAATTACACTAATAATCACCAAAAATCATATCATGACTAAAACACCATTAATAAATAATAAAAATAATAAATTTTCAAAAATACCTCAATTTCAGAAAATTGGGTGTTACACGTTCATTCACATTCATCAGACGATTTACCCGTTCATTCGCATCCATCTGACGGTTCGCCCGTTCATTCATTATCACTTGACGGTTCATCCGTTCACCATCATCCAACGGTTTATCCGTTCATTATGACGATTCATTTTTGTTTATTTTCATCCACATCAGTAACTGATCATCCTTGATTAAGTTATCTATTAAAATAATCATATTTGACAAATTATATTCTGCCACGTCCATATTACCTCTGAGCAGATATAATGAATATAATTATTTTCTAAAAATCAAGAAATATATTATGTCCTGTACCTCTGAATATATTTTCTATCGCTATTATTTGTATCTGAATAAGATACGCAAGAAATAATAGAGCCACAACAAAAAATGTCTTTTATTGATCAAAATTTGAGACATTACATGCATAGTATGAAGAAAGACAAAAAGATACAAAATGGTCTTTCTACTAAGTCGGAGGCTTTATTAGATTGTTGATCTGTTGTTCTAGAGTCTGCAACCGTTCTTCACATGATGCCATCACTTTCCTCCTGACCTCTTCCATTCCCGATTCTTTATTAAAAAGGGGCACGGAGACCATTCGACGAGTGATTTTCGCATCATGTGCTGCTACATACTCGTTTCTTTCCTGAGTAAGAGCATCAATTTGTTGGATTGCTGTCTGGTGCTCTGTAACTTCATTTTCTAGTTCCTCTTCAAGACGAACAATCTCCACTCTCAGATCAGCAATTCTTTTCTCTCTCCTTTCAGCAATTGAGATCATCGATTCTAACTTGGAATTATATTTAGCAGCTTTTGTAGTATAAGCATGCAAGAAATTTTGGAGGTTCACTCTTTCAATTGCCGCTACTTGAGCCATTTGTTCGAACTCGGCCTGCACCAAAGGTTCCACTTCCCCTTTGTTGAGATCTTTATAATTCTTCATAGAGATTTCCAGCTCATTCAATATATGGTCAAGGAAAGTGGCCTGAGCCTCGTCACCTTGCTCCCGAATGGCATTCACCAAGAAAGAGGTCGAACCTCTAACCATGAAAAAGTCAGCATCTTCTTTGTCCATCATTCTGTTAATCAGTGGTCCCAAAGACTCAAAGAAGCATCTGGTGAATGACTGGATGACAAGCTGATTAGTCGCCAGAGCACCAGGAGTCGTAGCTACTCCTGTTGATGACGAAACCGCAGGACGATCAATCTCTCGTGTCTGAACAGCAGGCTCCTTGAATAAAGGAACTAAAGTGGAGCTGGTTGCTCCTCTTGGTTGTTCCTCTGCAAAATCAAATACTGTCACTTTGCCTGTCATCGACTATTGATAAAGAGAATCAAAAGTGAAAGCAGTCTTACCATAGGTGGATTCAGCAACAGGTCTATCATCTGCAGGAACAGACTGTAACTGAGCAGAAGTAGCTTCAGACGCTACGGCCTGGCTACTCCCTGCTTCAGAGCCACAAGATAAATGGCGGCTACTACTGGCAATTGTCGTTACCAGTACTATGTCCATGCATGTTTGAGGAGCAGAAGAGGACCCGGGTTCTGTATGGATAAAAGTAATGATGTTAGCTATCAAGTTATTTATTAAAAGAAGATCGTTAATTTCATTACAATACCTTCGGGAGCAGCAACTGGAGTTTCCTCCAAATCCACCTCTTCATCAGCAGTCTTCTCTGGAGATCTCGGCACCTCAGCCTCCTTTTCAGGAGTCAGGGTGTCTCGAGGGGATGTCTGGATTTCAACATTGTCTTCCAGATTTTGTGTCTCATCAGCAGTTTCTGATGAGGCGCTTTCCTCATTCTCGCTGTCCTCGGGAACCTCTTCACTAGCAGCATCAGCAGTATGATCAGCTTCTGTTTGATAATCGAAGTCACAGCCATATAAAGCTTCGATCATCAAACGATCTTCTTCTGTAAGGGTTGCTCCAGGGGTAAGAGGAAGTTGAGTAGTCTCTGCAGCAGGTGAGGAAGATTGTACGATATTATGCTCTTCCTCTACAATGTTATTCCTGGGCTCTTCAGCTTTATTTCTCTGGTCCAGCTCTTCCCTCTGCTCAATATTCTTCCTCTGTTCTGGACTAGGAGTCTTATGTCCAGCCTTAGAAACAGGAGTTGGAGAGGGCATGGTGATTCCCGCTGCAGTATCTATCACGATTGAAGACGAAATTTGTCTTCTGCGGACCAATCTTTTCTTTCTGTGTAGAGGTTTTTCAGGACTCTCTACATTTATTGCCTCGATCTGTTTTTGAACAGAAGTTGGTGTAGCGGCTTCTTCCTGCTGAATTGTCTCGGCCAGCTGCCGAGATTGAGATCTGGTTGTAACCTTCTCTGAAGAATGTTCCAGAATTAGTTTCTTCTTCACAATGGGGGCAGGAGGCTCTTCTCTTCTTCTTTTCTTCTCCTTGGCCGGAGATTTAGCAACCTTCAGAGAGACTCTTATAGGTTGATTATCTTCCTCAGGAAAATTGACTTCCCTGGAAGCCTCCAGTGGATCATCCACTGGTTCGTGTTCTTCATCATTGTTAGGAGCCAGTACATCAGTTGCTTCCTTCCTCAGACGGTTTGCCATCGCAAAACTATCCACAAGGCTAAAGTTTTCGGCAAAGGTGTTGGCAGCTGTATAAAACTGGAAATATGTGAATAGCATTCTTGGACCAGCATTATTCCTCTATGGCATCGAGAACATTGCTCGTGTGTCTCGAGCGTTGTAATAATCCCACGCTCTAGCTCCGTCAATCAAGTATCATGTTCCTCGTAAGCAAGTTATTGCATTCCCCACGTGGAACTGATCATATCCAAATTGTCGAACGAAGCGACTCGGCAAATATGGCTCCAGAAAGCATTCTTCCTCAAATCTATGTACGAGATGTGACGGTCTGATTGCCTTCAACCATTCAAAAGTTATTCGACCTATAGGCTGCCTCCCAAGGTCGACCATGTTAGATGCCATGAATTCATAACCCGTTGGAGGGAGAGTACAAAGAAAATTTCATGCTCTGCCTAAATTTAAAGTGCGTCTGTAATCTTTCAGGCTAGTGTATAGCCATCGGCTCTGTGAGAACCGGCGCAGAAAACTGCCATCCACTGCCCCCATGGCAGGATTCACCAGAGATGGGTGGTGCAGGAGTAGCCATCCGAATAAATAAGTGTAAGGTAATTCTAGTCTGGGGAAATTACCTTTATCACACTTACCCTTAAGCATGGAATCTACATACAAACGAAGACCCGCATTTATTCTGCAAGTCATCACTGATAGTAGATCCATCAGGTAGCCAAAGACTAACCGGACAACAGCAAAAAGGACACCGCGGTGGAAGCGGTCTACTGCACTTGCCCCAGGCATGACAAAGCGGCGGAGCCAGTATGTCAGAAATCCTGCTAATTGGGCTTCTTTGGACATGGGTCTGTAGCCCATTCTTAAATGGCTCTCAACATAATCTCCAACTTTCAGAGGCGGATATTGATGTTCATCCTCCACTAAAGTATCCAGTCTCTTATTTTCCTTCATCAGCTTTGTCACTTCGCTATGGATGAGAGGTTGGAAGAAGTCTGGATTGCAGGAATCATTTTCTTTTGTCTTTTTCTCAATGATATGGTAGAGAAAAAGATAAGTCAGCCATTTTGAAGAATAACATGTACCAGACGAGCCACTCTTGTAGTAGAAAGCGTATACGTTGTAATGGCATAACAACTCGTCAAAGACGTCTACCATCTTCGAATTCTCTCGACGTAGTCTCTCTAACTCGTCATTGGTAGGGACATACTCCTCGTAAGGAAAGTCTGCCATTGGTAAATACGAGATATACTTTATCTCGTGGAGAGCCAACCCCATCTCTCCGCAGGGCGTCATAAACGTCCCTGTCCTATAATTGTACCTCTCTGCCAGTACTAAAAATAGATGAGGGTTTGGGTAGAAGCCATATACGGTAGCATGTACCGCTTCATACAGTTCAATCTCTCTGAGTTTGTCTCCAAATTGAACTAATATCCAATTTGCTATACTGCTCCACCTTTTGATGTCTGGGTTTACCAGACCTGTCAATCGGATGTCTTGATCCGGGTAACTGCCTTCAACTTTTGCGTACTCATTCGCAAAGATTGGGATCCTCACAGGCATTAACAGAGAAGAATTCTCCGGAGGGATGTACTCTGGTTTCAATCCTCTAAGTACAGTACTGTGTCGTTCTGAGGAACTATAGAACATGTCACTGTTATTCCGGTCCTTTTTGACGCAGATTTTTCCAGTCCGAGCCTGCTGAAGAGGAGTGATGTCCCAGTCCATTCTCCTGGGGTAGCTATCATGAGCATATCGTGCCAAAGGAAGGCACCTGGCAATATCGGGTAGTAGAATCAGCTTCTCCTTCCACTGAAAAGTTCTCTGCTCAATACGTGGTCTTGGTTGAGAACTTTTGTCAATTGCTTCACCAAACAGGAACATAGGTTTTTTGTGGGTGACAGCATCAACAGTCTGTAAAGGTTGTCCATTCATCAGGCATAGCAACGTTTCATTATCTTGTGCTATCAGAATAGTCTGGCGAGAGGACGGAAGTGCATATTATGGAAAAAGTATGTAGGACAAGTCCTCTTTGAACTCAGATTCTGAAAGAGTTCCTACAAAAGTTTCGTATTCGGGATCTTCTCTGGTATTCACTGCATCCAACAGAAGAAAACAGAATTTAGTACAAGTCAAAGTCAGAAAATTCTGTCATAAGATTGCGCAACCATCAGACTGCGCAACCTTCAGATTGCACAACCATCAGACTGCATAACTATCAGATTGTGCAATCATCAAATTACGCAACCATCGGATGGCGCTGATAAAGCTTGCGCAAATCAGCCGATTGCTCTGACTTTTGCCAGCGCAATTCAACCGATCGTACAAGAGGATATTCTTCATGAAAATGAAGAATAGTTAGTTCATGCAACCAAAACCCTAAAGAGGGTGGCGCAGTATGATCACATCTCTAAAAAGAGATGGATTTTGAAGATCAGTGAAGTCAAAAAACTCTAAAATGAGTTTTCGATTGAGTCATCTACCTAGCAAAGCGGGATGTGCAGTCTCATGTCGAGATGGACAAGGCGCAACCCTAGCCGAAGTCTCGGCGGGGGCTTTGCCTTTGGCAGCGACGGAGGATCGCTTGGGGGCCATGAAGGTCGATGAAGAGAATCGGGAAAGCTCAAGAAGTTTCCCTTTTGGAAATTCGAAAACAAGTAAAGAATTACAGAGAGATAATGGGGACCTATTTATAGTTTTTCAAAAGGAGAACGGCCGCCTCAGATTGTGCCGAAAAAGTAGGGATCGACTCATCCGATTGCACAGACAGCTCATGCGCAACTTGATTTAAAATTCAAAATTTAAAGTATTTCAAAACTTTGAATAAATTCAACTTTCGAAAACTTTGAAGGGGGTCTTGTAGGTCCTAAAAAATTAAGTTGCACTTATCAACAAAGTCAGAAAATCAAGAAATACAACTTTCAAATGAACTGCGCAAACATCAGATTGTGCATCAATCAGATTGCGCACACTCGACTGCGCACATTTTCAACTGCGCAGGCTGACGTGGCAGTGTCATCATTATTTGACAAAATCAAATCTTTCTGACAGCTAACAGCACAAAGAACGAGGAGTCTGTTCATTTATTGTACCGCACAGCGCTCGAGGACAGCTGTACATGCAGCGCAATCCATGCTAGCGTAATCTATCTCAGCGCAATCTGTCTCTGCGTAATATGAAGTCAGCGCAATTCATGTGGCGCACTTCATTCTGACAAAAGTACACGTGGCATTCATGCCATCAAATGCTCGTTACGTGGCAACCGTCTTCACACGATCATGCGTATTTCAATCAAATGATGCCATGTGTCCAAGACAGTTGGCCCACGACCAGACAACTGCCTGCACAGTCTGATGCTGTGTAATCTAGTTCCTGTACAATCCAGCTTGCGCCATCCAGAATAACTGAAAATTAGTTATTTCCAGAACTCTATAAATAGAGTTTCAAGTCTCCATTCAAGGGGATCACAGATCATAAATCAGGGATCACAGATCATAAATCAGAGATCAGACATTAAAGTTCAGAGAGTTCAGGAGTTCTTGCCCAAGTGCTGCTGCATTCTTCCGAGACTTTTGCCTTCAAGTCAACTTCAGAGGCTATAGTCTTCAAAGTTCACATCGTCCAAGGGATAAAGCAATCGTCTTCTAGATTGGATTCCTACAGTTGTACCTTTCCCAGAATTCTTGTAATCTTTACAAAGTTTGTATCAATAAAGTTTCATACTTTTGTTTTTGCAAACACAGTCGCGTTTGTTGGAAGACACGAACTTCTTGAGCAACTTGATAATGGTTTTGTTGAATGCTTCTGCCAACCCGTTTGCTGTTGTATTGTATGGCGTTGAAGAAACATTCTAGATTTGGTGTTTGTTGCAGAACCGGTAGAAGGCGTGGCTCGCGAACTGCGGACCATTATCGTAGATGATCCTTCGGGGCAGTCCAAAGCGATAGATGACGTGATGCTTAAGAAAGCTGATCACGTTTGAAGTCTTTACTTCTGCAAGCGGAACAACTTCCGCCCATTTGGAGAAGTAATCTGTGATTGCGAGTATGAAGCGATGTCCTCGGGACGAAGATGGAGTGATTGGACTGATGATGTCCATTCCTCATGCTTCGAATGGCCAGGACGCCACTGTCGGATGTAGAAACTCGGATGGCTGATGGATAAAATCTGTGTGAACTTGACAAGCTTTGTACTTTCTTGTATAGTCTATCGCATCTGCTACCATCGTGGGCCAGTAATAGCCCATCCGGCGAAGACGATCTTATAATTTTGGACCAGGCTGATGGGCCCCGTAGACACCATCATGAGCTTCACGTACGGCTTCTTTGGCTTCTGTATTTGGTAGACACCAAAGCAGTAATCCATCGTAGGATCGTCGATACAGCATTTTCGTTTCTGTATCGTAGAAGAATCTGAGGGAATGCCTTCTGATAGAGGTGGCCTCCTTTGGGTTTTCGGGCAAGATGCCATAGACTACAAAGTCTATAAATGGCTGTCTCCAGTATGGTGTTTCGTCAACCGTCTGAGCAGAATGGCTCGCCATAAACTGAATGTTATTCTTGGGACAGACCAGTTCGTGGTCTATCACATCCACCGAGTGATGAACATAGTTCGGAACTGCTAGGGAAGCGGCAAGGCCAGCTAAGGTATCGGCTTCGATATTTTGGAGTCTGGGAACGTGTTATATGAATAACCCTTCGAACGAAAAAAATGATGCTGATCGCCGTTTGGTGATAGGGGATCATATCTTCATGGCGGACTTCATATGAACCCCGGATCTGATTGACGATTAACTGTGAGTCGCCGTATGCTTCAAGGTATTCTACCTCTAGTTCCTTTGCAAGTCGGAGGCCAATGACCAAAGCATTGTACTCAGCCATATTGTTTGAACAGGTCTCCGTGAGGGAATAAGCCCGATTGATCACCAACCCGGAGAGAGAAATCAGCACCACTCCGACTCCAACGACGATGTTGCCCTTGGGCCCAGTTCTGGAAGTGCCATCGAAGAACATTCGCCATATGGTATCATGAGAGGCCACATGTGAGTTGGCAACCTCATCTGGAATCTCTTCGTATATCCTGGTTGACTCCAAACCTGGATGGGCTGCTAAAAAGTCTGCCATAGCTTGATCTTTAATAGCCTTTTGTGGGACGAAGATCATGTGGTAGGGAGACAACAATATCGCCCATGTAGCGAGGCGAGAGCTGAGTGCCCCTGGCTTGGTCATAAGGACCCTAAGGGGGTTGACTCGTGAGATCACATGTATGGTTTATCTCATGACATAGTATCGCGTCTTCTGAATGGCGAACACCAGGGCGAGACATTCCTTCTCTACGGCGGTGTATCGGTGTTCCGGCCCCATCATCATTCGACTGAGGTAATATATAGCCTGCTCATGGCCTGTATCATTGTTTTGTGCTAGCAGAGCGCTGAGAGAATGCTCCATCGCTCGTACATAGAGCAGGAATAGTTTTCCAGCAATCGGGGCCACCAGGACTGGAGGGTTCGACAAATATTCTTTGATGCTGTCGAAGGCACGTTGGCATTCTTCATCCCATACGAATGAGATACCCTTCTTCATGAGGTGAGTGAATGGCTGACATCGTCCGGAGAGGTTGGAAATGAACCTCCTGATGTAAGCTAGCCTTCCTTGAAGGCCTCGGAGTTTACGGAGATTTCTCGGGGGACCCATCTCCATGATTGCCTTTGTCTTCTCCGGATCTATATGAATCCCCTGGGCAGTAATGATAAAACCCAGGAATTTTCTACTGGATACGCCCAAGAAGGATTTGGTAGGATTCATCTTCAAGTTGTGCGCTCGCATCAGGTCGAATATCGTCCTTAGATCCTGCAGATGGTCTTCCTTATAGCGACTTTTGACAACGATGTCGTCAACATAGCACTCCACGGTCTTGCGTAAGTGGTCTCTGAAGATGACACTCATGGCTCTTTGATACGTAGCGCCAGCATTCTTTAAACCAAAAGGCATGACTGTATAGCAGTATGTGCCAATTGGTGTTCGGAATGATGTGTGCTTCTCGTTGTCGGAAGACATCTTGATTTGGTTGTAACTCGAGAAATCATCCATGAATGACATACGCTCGAAGTCGCAGGTGTTGTCAATCATGATGTCCGTGATAGGGAGAGAGAACTCATCTTTAGGACACGCCACATTCAGATTACGGAAGTCGATATACAGATTCGAATCTTCCCATTTTTCTTGAGAACCGGTACTATGTTGGCGACCCAGTCCGGATGTTGTTCCTCACGAATGAAGCTATTGGCTATCAGTTTGTTGACTTCGGCTTCGATCGCATTCATAATGTCCGGGCGGAAGCGTCGCTGTTGTTGCTTGATCGGCTTTGCATCCGGCCGAATGTTGAGTTTGTGAAGTGCAATCTCGGGGTTTAGCCCTGGCATGTCTTCATAACTCCAGGCGAACACATCAATATATTCTTTGATGAGTTGTAGTAGCGATGCTCGCTCTTCGTCTGCCAGATTTTTACTAACGAAGATTGGTTTTAGAGAAGACTCATTGCCGAGGTCAACTTGCATAACCTCATCTTCAGTAGGAGGCTCTCTTTGTTCGAACCGCTTTTTCCATTGTGCAACCAGCTGTTGGGCCCACGGCTCTAATTCAAGGAGTTCAGGAATGTCTTCTTCTTCTTCGTAAGCGTCGGTGAATGCTATATTGACAGACAAGACTTGCCTGAATACGTCCCCGATGCTGATATCTGAATCAGAAGTTGGTGATCTGGTTGAGTGTGAATGCCAGTCGCATTCCTTATCTGAGCTTTCAGGGGTCGTTGCAGGCGTAACATACCCCAGTCCACATCGGGTCTTGTTATAGTAATCTCGTAGTTTTTCGGCCGGGACTGGCAATTGTAAAGGTAACCGTCGACCAGTGCCGTAGTTCAAGCCTGGTGTAGTCTCCAGATCATACCCCTGTCTTTGCATGAGGTACTTGGATTGGGAGCTATACAGATAAAGGGGCAGTCTCCTGGCGTCCGATTCGAGATCGTCTTCCTCTATTACAAAGGGCTGTGGATCATTCTTTCGGCCGAAGATGATTGGATGGTCTTCTCCCTCGACTATGAAGTAGGCGCCTTCCACAGGAGTAAGTTGATTTGCGGTGTAAACATTTGTCACTTGCGTGTGTAGGTGAGTGCCTATACCGTGTTCCATAGCATACATTGTATAAAGCTTATCAAGCTCGAGGTAGTTCAAAGATAGCCCTTTATTGATGAAGTAAGGTATCTTTTCTAGTGGGATTACATTATCTGCGGATGGAACATCAGTATGAGCAACCACATACTTGGTCAATTCTGGTTCTTCTTCGGCCATCCCCTGTATAAATGAAGAATGAGAGGATGACTTGGACAGCTTAATCATCAGGGGTTCCGTTGGTGGGACAGAACGTGGAGTCGTTGGCGAACTAGTGACTCCCTGTATGGCACTTGATGCTAGGCGGGGAGTTGTTGGCTCTCTAGGAGCCCAACTTCGTATTGGGCTGACGATTCATCTTGGGAAGACGTATCATTATTGGCTTGTCAGAGGGTTTGAGCTTCTCTGTTTGTGGCTGGCCGGCTCTTGGCAGCCTGATTGTCAGTGGCTCCGTTGTGGGTTTTGGCGCTTGGCCAGACCTTGGCAGTCGGATTATTATTTGCCCCTCTTGTGCCGAGAGACTGATTGCATCCTTACGCAGAGCGGCCATAAGGGGTACGGTCTTGCCAGGTTTGCGAGCTTGAAGGTGGATCGTCAGAGGTTCTTCTGATCCCGTTGCTGTCTCAGTTTGAGCTTGCATATCTCCTTCGACAAGGTGCCTCTTCGGCTTTTCGTACAAGCAGGAGTCCGAGTAATAAGACTCGACCCCTTTGAAGGGATCGATGTCAGTAAATTCTGTTCTCACGAAGCCGTGCTTGTCGACATACTTGAAGCACTGGTGCAGCGTGGAAGGCACGATCATGTAATCGCGTATCCAAGGACGCCCTAGGAGAATATTATAGGAAGTGTCCGCATCTATGACATAACAAGTCACTTCTGACTGCAGATCGTCGATTTGGCACTTCAATGAATCTTCCCGATCGGTTAGCTCTTGCCCGAATTGAAACCGCTGATGGCGGTACTTGTCGGCGTCAGACGATGCATGGAAATACGAAGATGGTGCAACAGATTCTTCGGGATGATGCTTATGGAAGAACCGGGATCAATGTGCATCCGATCCATCTTTATGTCACCGATGTATCCAGTGTAATACAACGGACGATCGTGCAGGTTGGTTTTAATGAGCATATCCTACGGAGTGAAGACGATATTGGGCATTGCACCTGTGCAAGCGTTGTTCTGGAGATTTGCAGGCGGGCTTTCTCTCGTGAGGTTGACCTGAGCCAGATATGCGTCAGCATTCTGGAGTGCATCGCTTAGTGCCACACGAACATCTTTGGAGAGTCTTAGAAGCTCGTATAATGACAATTTGGCCGGTGTGTTGGCCAATTGTGCCAAGATGTCAAAGTTGTAGGGCCTCTCCAGCCCATGAGGTGCCTCTTTTTGGAGGGATTTGTCAAAGCGAGTCTTCTTCGGTCTAGGCTTGTCGGTCGTCGGAGTTTGAGAAGGTCTTAGAGCGTCAGTAGTAGCCGACTGATGATCTTCAGCCGAGTTATCCGGTGTAGGTTGAGATTGCGTACCCGATTGGATGACAACAGCTGTGGCTTCTTCGACATCTGCCGAGATTGTACAGCAGGATCTGACCTTTCCACCCTTCTTCCTGCCAGTGAAGGGTGGTGTGGGTTGAGTCACTTCAAGTACCAGGTCCGGATGGACCCACATGACCTCCCCTCGTGATGTCGTGAGGGGCACTAGACCAGCAGCCTGATCTCAAGGAGATAGAAGATTAGCAATCTCTATTGTTGCCCGAAGGACGGGTACTACGCCGTCTTGAGTCTTTGTCGGAGGGAAACTGTCGAACTGTACTGACACCATGTTGGCTGCCACGGTTACCTCCTCGAAATCAATGGCCAGAGCCTTCGAATCGATGAGATGCTGAATATATCGCTTTAATTGGAAGCAGTCCTGCATGGCGTGGTGGACGTAACGATGGTAATGGCAGTACTTGGGGCTTTCCATCTCGGCCGGCCGAGGTTCCCGTCTAGGTGGAGGGAGCTGGATTCTATCTCTTTGTATGAGCATGTCCAAGATGGGCTTGACATGACCGTCTTCGAAGGAGTAAGTCATCTGCGGCCACTGCTTTTCAGCTGGCTTTGATTCAAGCTTCTGGGTTGCGTCGGCCACCATATCCTGTTTGTCCTTGTTGTCTCGGTTATTGGAGGAATTACCCCCGTTGTTGGTGTTGGCATTAGGGCGTTTGCCCTTGTCCTCTCCTTCCGAGATGTGTAACCCCAGTTGGTGAGCCTTCTTCAACTTATCTTCGGCGCTAGTGGCACTGATGATGAACGTCTTTCAGTCCTTAAATTGACTTTCACCCATCCAGAGGCTGATTGTTGGGAGCAGTCTCTTTTGGAAAATTTCAATTAAGGAGGAATCCAGATTTCCAGACGACAACTTCATTGCGGTTTGGCAAAACCGCTCAATATAGTTCCTTGTCATCTCCTTCTCCCCTTGAACAACATCCATGAGGGTGGACATCGTCACGTCTTGTCCTACTTCTTAGAACCTCTCCAAGAACATACGCTTGAAGCTGGCAAAGGAATGGATGCAGTTGTCTGGCAGGTTGCGGTACCAGTCGAAGGCGACCCCTTCCAATGCCCCGATGAATAATCGTGTAAGGATGGCATCGACATGGGGAGGATGGTCGGTTGTGACCTCGAAGTTAGTAATGTACCGACTTGCGGAAGTCTTGCCATCATAGGGATTGATGTTGAACGGCTTATATCTTGGTGGAAAAGGGACATCCCTCCATGCAGCAGGGTATGGTTGCCGTATTCTGTGGTCTTGGAAGGTTTCTCGGGCGTAAAACATGGCCCGGAGCTCCTGGACCTCTCTTCTTGCCTTCCTGGCCTCATTTGCAGCGGTGGAAGCCGATATTTCAGGAGGATTGTCGCCCGGGTTTGGTGCCGCTGAGTTCGAGTCAGCATTGACCGCGGGACCCAAGCTTGTTTGGCCAGGCATCCTTCCTTGCAGAGTTGGAAGAGCCGCTTTGATTTCGTCCACGGATTTGACCAAGGTACGCAGTATGGCCTCCAGAGTGTCGATGCGTTGGCGATCACTAGGACCGTCTTGATCGTCGTTTGTCATGAATGCTGTCCTCACACGAGCCGAAGTGGAAGGAACGGTGGACGACGTGCCCTCTGAATCATACCCCTGTACAGAAAAGTCGTCGGGGTATGTGGGAATATTTTCCTCTGGTTCCGACTCAGAAGGAATAGTACCCCCAGCTTCAGAGCTTGCCTCGTCTTGAGAGTCATGAACATCCTCGGGGACGTCGGCACCTGTTGTATCTGTTGGGAGAGTCATTTCCCCGGGCTAAAGGATTGCCATGGATGTTCGGAGGAATGCTACCCCCGGTTCCAGCGACCCCCAGTGATGTGGATGATGAATCTCCTAATGTAGTAGATTTCGTCTTCGAACGGGTACCTTAGAAAACTCCGGTGGTAGGCAACCGCTTAAATGATAGTTTCTTGGTCACAGTGGTTGAAATCTTCGGACTGGAGTGTCACGCCCCAGAACCAGAATACTGGAGAGCGGGGGCAGACATAGCCAGCTACGTATATTGAAATGGAAACCACCTCGATATACGGTCACGGCTGTCTAGATATATGAGGGTTTACTACAAGCCAACGGTCTCTTATGGTCATGAACAAGCCTAATGTCTCAATCACAAGCAAGTAAGTCAGGTCGCAAGATGTATGATCATTAAATATACAATAATAAGGCGTCCCAAATATCACATATTCAGCTGATCATGAAGCTAGTCATTACAAAATGTTAGGACTAGCAATAGTTGAGTCATACATGATCAACCCTAGGATTAGTTAATCATGTTTACAGCCCGTAGGCAGACAGTAAGTAAAGTGCATCGAGCTAACAGGTGCTCGTCGGCTAAACGCCTCAAAAGAGTAACTTTACAATAGAGTGAGCGAAACAAAATAGAAAACCCACTCGTAGCCCGGGTTCCTTCTAGTCGCCACCATTGGGCTGGAAGCTTGGTAGATCTTCGGGAGCTGCTCCGAAATCTGGCCACACAAAACCAGCTGGGTCAACCCCAGAAAGAGCAAGTGCCACAAGGGGGCCACGAAATAAGAACAAAAGCCAGCAATCAGCACAAGAAAATCTAATATTAAAACTAGAATTTACGAAAACATGTCAGGATGATATACGACGAGATAACCATGGAACTATTCCGATAGCCAGGTTACAACCCGTAAACCAAATAAGGACCGGGGTTGTAACCCTTCGTCTGAACAGAACTTGGTTTCCCACCATTTATCGGCGAGATAATAATGCAAGAAATCAAGACAGGGAGCAATCTTGTACTGGATCAAGACATGGCTAAACTGGTTATACCTCATTCAATCAATTACGGCCAAGCAGATACTACGGCTTACTACTTTAACTAACTAGGGTTATCACAGGCCTAATTACTAACAAGATGCAGGGAGATTGTTCCACAACCACAAGCCCTGCAGACCATCCAGGTTACCCAGGTCAAAAATTAGGGGTTGAATTCAGGTGGGTACATCGTCCAGGAAATGCATGTACCCTTAGGTGACTTAGAGGGTGCAACACTCGACGGTGTGCTGGAAATGTGCCCTTCTCGACGGCAGGCTACAGATCCCAAGAGCGCCCAGGTAACGGGATTGCCTGTAGCTGTGTCATCTCTTTATGACTACTGTGTTATTCTAGTTATTAACCATAATCCATTTTAGTAGGTACTCCTGACCGTGGTACTCAGGAGTCCCATCCTAGATATGATGCAAGACAGGATAAGTGGATTTAACAAGCAAGCAAGAAAGAACTACCCACGGTGTCAAAGCATGTCAAGTTAATTAGCCGTCGCAACAGCATTAAGATAAATCATGTCAGGAGTGCACCACGACGGGCCACTATCATGTCAGGTTGGTCATGTCAGGAGTGCACCACTATGGGTCACTGTCGTGTTATGCTAGTTCCTTGTCATACTATGCCATGTACAATAGTCATTCCAAACATATTAAGTAAAATCAAGTTCATGACAAAAGGCGTAAGGATATAAAATGGGCATAAAATATCTAATAAAATATCAATATACAGGGCTATAGAAGAGCCAAGCTTAAAGAAATAAGACCAAAACTCTAAGAGCCAATGGGTTAAGCAAGGAGGTTCAGGGTGCAGCGTACGCACAAGGGCACACACAGCGTACGCACGAAAGCACGCACGCAGGAGAGCTAAAGTACGCACGCAGGAGAGCTGCGTACGCGAAAAGTCACGCACGCAGGAGAGCGGCGTACGCGAAAAGTCACGCACGCAGGAGAGCTGTGTACGAGAAAAGTCACGCACGCAGGAGAGCTGCGTACGAGAAAAGTCATGCACGCAGGAGAGCTACGTACGAGAATAGTCACGCACGCAGGAGAGCTGCGTACGAGAAAAGTCATGCACGCAGGAGAGCTGCGTACGAGAAAAGTCACGCACGCAGGAGAGCTGCGTACGAGAAAAGTCACGCACGCAGGAGAGCTGCGTACGCACAAAAGCACGCACGCAGGGAGCTGCGTACGCGTAAAAACACGCACGCAGGGGAAAGGATCTTCTTCTCCATGGCTGAGAAGAAGCTCTCATGGCTCCCAAAACTTCAAGGCATCACAACTTGGCCATCCGAACTCCAAATCAGGATTTCCAAAGTTCCAACCAGGATGGAATTGAACTCTCTTCCACATGGAAACATCAAAACCCATAGAAATCCAACTTAAAATAGATCAAAACCATATAAATCCGAAAATGGAGAATACTTAGATCTAGAACAATGGAGACTCCAAATCACAAAATACCAAGTTCTAATGTTGATCACCAAGTCCTAATCTAGCAAATGGATAAATAAAAGAGGGTTCTCATGTGGTGGCAAGGTGCACTTGCCTATGGGTGGGTGTTGTGTAGAGGAAGGAGAAGAGTGTTGTGTAGAGAAAGGAGAAGAAGAAATTAATGGAGGTTTATGAGGAGAGAAAAAAGGTTGGTGGAGTTTTAAAGAGGGTGGGATGTGGTATGTTGTGGGTGGAGCATAGGCTAAGGTGTTCCAATACATATTAAACCAAACCAAACCAACCCAAACCAATTAAAACCGAACCATAACAAAACCCAAAATACGAGAAATACCGAAATTCCATAAGTTGAGAAAAAAATAAAAAAATACATGCCAAAATTCAGATACGAGTATAAATACGAAATACGGGAAATACGGGAAATGAGGGTGACAACTCTACCCACCTTAAAAGAATTCCGTCCTCAGAATTTAATCAAGGAGCTAGAGATTGTCACGACAAGCTACATTATGCACAGGCAAGTTGCACTATGCAGTTCAATCATGTAATCATACAATACAAGCAAGGAAGGGAAAACGTAAGGCATAAGAAAGACATTATACCTTACGAGTCAAACAGGTAGGGATATCGCGATCGGATGTCGTTCTCACGCTCTCACGTTGACTCACCTAGAGAGTGATGACCCCAAGCAATACGGACTAATTTAATAGTCTTGTTCTTGAGTCTCTTCTCCCTCCGGTCCAATATAGACACAGGCCTCTCCTCATACGAAAGGTTGGTACCAACAACCAATTCCGAATGGTCTAGGATGTGGCTCGGGTCCGGAATATACCGTCGTAATTGGGACACATGGAATACATCATGCACCTCACTTAGCGACGACGGAAGAGCGAGACGATAGGATACATCTCCTACTCGCTCTAGAATATCGAACGGCCCTATATACCTAGGACTAAGCTTTTCCCGCACGCCGAAGCGAATGACGCCGCGGTTAGGCGAGATCCTAAGGAATACATGGTCGCCGACAGCAAATTCTAAGGGACGCCGATGAGCATCGGCCCAATGGCGCTGGCGGTCCTGGGCAACTCGGAGGTGATCTCTGACCTTCCTGACCACTTCAACCGTCTGGGAAATCAATTCGGGTCCGAGCATCTGCCTCTCCCCGATATCGTCCCATGCTAGCGGGGATCTGCACTTCCTGCCATAAAGAGCCTCGAAGGGTGCCATCTGGATACTGGCCTGATAACTGTTATTGTACGAGAATTCTACCAGGTGCAGATGATTCTCCCATGAACCACCGAAGTCAAGGGTACAGGATCTCAATATATCTTCAAGGGTCTGGATTGTGCGCGCTGATTGACCATCCGTCTGTGGGTGATAAGCTGAGCTGAATTGAAGGCGAGTCCCCAAACTCTTCTGCAAGCTGCGCCAAAAGTGTGATATAAATCTTGAATCCCTGTCCGAGGTGATGTTGACTGGCACACCGTGAAGCATGATAATCTGCCTGAGATACATCTCTGCTAACTGTGCCGTCGACTGTCCAACTCTGAATGGGAGAAAGTGTGCCACCTTGGTAAGCATGTCCACAATTACCCAAATAGCATCTCTGCCGGTCGAAGATCTGGGCAATCCGGTCACGAAATCCACGGTTCTATGTTCCCATTTCCATTCTGGGATCGGTAAGGGTTGAAGAAGTCCAGCGGGCCTCTGATGTTCAGCTTTAACCTGTTGGCAAACTAAACACCGAGAGACAAATCGGGCTATCTCCCTCTTCATGCCATTCTACCAGAAATGTTGACGGATATTACGGTACATCTTCGTACCACCCGGATGAATAGAATATTGTGAACTGTGGGCTTCTGCCATGACTTCCTGTCTGATATCTCTACTGGGTACACAAAGGCGAGTGCCGTACCGAAGTGTACCGTCTTCATGGATACATAACTCTGGCCTTCTTCCTGCTTCACACTCTGCTCTGAGTCGCTGGATCTTGGAATCTGTTGACTGCGCCACCCGGATTCTCTCAACTATGCTGGACTGAACCTGTAGGCTGGCCATCAATGCCACGCTGGTTGGAAGAACCACTTCAATTCCCATCTTCTGAAGATCTGCCAATAATTTTGGTTGTGCCGTCAGGAGATAAACTCCGGCTCTCCTGCTCAATGCATCTGCTACAACGTTGGCCTTCCCGGGATGATACTGCAAATCCACATCATAGTCCACTAGTAGCTCGAGCCATCTTCTCTGCCGCATATTGAGGTCCTTCTGGGTGAAAACATACTTCAGGCTCTTATGATCAGTAAAGATCTCTACTCTATCTCTGTACAAGTAGTGTCTCCACAACTTCAAAGCAAATACCACCGCCGCCAATTCCAAGTCGTGGGTCGGGTAATTCTTCTCATGATCACGTAGTTGACGTGACACATAAGATATTACATTCTCATGCTGTATCAAGACACACCCCAATCCTCTGCCTGAAGCGTCGTACTAAACCGTGAATCCTCCGATCCCATCTGGAAGGGTGAGAATAGGAGCCGTTATCAAACCTCGCTTCAACTTCTCAAATGATTCCTGACACTCTGCTGTCCAAACAAATGGCACATCCTTGCGGGTCAACTGGGTCATCGGCGCTGAAATCCTTACGAAATCTGAAACGAACCGCCGGTAGTAGCCGGCCAATCCAAGGATGCTGCGAACCTCTGCCACTGAGCTGGGTACCGGCCATGACTCGATAGCCACAATCTTCTGGGGATCCACTTCCACTCCTCCTCGGGTAATGATGTGACCCAAGTATGAAATACGATCGAGCCAGAACTCGTATTTACTGAACTTGGCGTACAACTGATGCACCATAAGTGTCTGAAGGACGACTCTGAGATGCTGCTCATGCTCTGCTTCACTCTTGCTGTAGACCAGGATGTCATCAAGGAACATGATCACACATTGATCCAAGTAAGGCATGAAAATACGATTCATGAGGTCCATGAATACGGCCGGCGCATTGGTCGCTCCAAAGGGCATAACAAGGAACTTCCAATGTCCATACCTCGATCTGAATGCTGTCTTCGGGATGTCCTGCTCTCTGACTCTGATCTGGTGGTATCCCGACCGCAAGTCGATCTTCGAAAACACTGAAGCCCCTCTGAGCTGGTCAAACAAGTCATCTATCCTCGAAAGAGGGTATCTGTTCTTGATTGTCACCGAATTCAAGGTACGATAATCAACACATAGCCTGGACGTACCATCCTTCTTTTTCACAAGAAGCATCGGGGCTCCCCAAGGCGATCCACTTGCACGGATGAATCCCTTGGTCCTCAGTTCTTCAATCATCTTATATAAAATTTCCAACTCTGAAGGCGCCATCCTGTAGACTCGTTCTGATACTGGTGCTGTCCCGGGAATCAAGTCTATAGTGAACTCAATCTCCCGTTCCGGCGATATCCCTGGAAGCTTCTCTGGGAAGACATCTGGAAACTCTTCAACTATCCGGGGTAACTGCACTGCTGCTACTGCCATCCGCAATGCTGGGGAAGATGGCTCCACTGCGCCTCTGGAAAATGAAAACTCTGGCTCGCCGGGGATACTAAAGACAACTCTGCCAATATGGCAGTCTATCCTAGCATACTGGTTCCTCAACCAATCTATGCCGAGGACTACATCATAGTCTGCCATAGAAAACTCTATGAATCTAGCGGAGAACTCCCTACCGCTAACTACAATTCGACACGAGGAAAACACTCGATCTACTCCCACAAGGCCATTACCAGTAAGTATATTGAGCCTCACTGATAATGACTCGGGCTCCAATCCTATCCGTGTCGCGAATCGTGCAGACATAAATGAATGCGATGCACCAGAATCAAATAATACAGACGCTGGAGAGGAGTTGACGAGAATAGTACCTGCCACAACCTCACCTGGTGCAACTTCTTCTTCCATAGCCATCATCATGGCCTGACCTTGTCCTCTGGCTGCTGGTCCCCTCTGCTGGAAACCTCTCTGCCTATTCTGGGTCTGAGCTTGGGCCTATACATACTACTGGGGGTGTTGTTGCTGGAATGCCTGAGACTGAGGCGGCAAGGGCCTCGAAGACTGATACTGCTGCTGCTGAACTGGTACTGGGGCCGGTCCTCTCACCGAAGAGCTAGAAGGGTTGGATGTTGATGAACCACCCCTATTCGGGTAAGCCCCTATCCTATGATCTGCTGCTCCATACGCCAGGCACAATCCCTGCGCCCTGCGACAGTCTGCCACCACATGCCCTGGCTTCCCGTAATGTGAACATCCCATTGCGGAAGTCTGCTTCTGCTTCTGCTGCTGTGGGTACGTCGGGGTCGAATGTTGAACCGACGTTACTGAGGCCACCCGCCTCGGAGTTCCAATTGTCAATCCCCTAGCTGCCGGGGCTGGAGCTGATGATTGGTGCATCTGACTGTGGGACCGCTTCCTACCTCCGGTCATATCCACGATCCTCTGGGAGGTGTACTCATGCCTCCTAGCTGCTCTCAAGACTGCATCGAACGTCTGGTGCTCGAACTGCTCAACCGCCAACAAGATCTCCAAATGTAGTCCCTGCTGGAACCGCTGGGCCCTATCAAACTCGGTCGCCACCAAGGTGGGGGCAAACCCACTGAGTCTAGAAAACTCCGATGCATAACTGTCGACCGTTCTGCCTCCTTGCTTCAAGTTGGTAAATCTGGTCTGCAGGTCGTACCGAGCCACAGCATCAAAATACTTCGTCTGGAATCTCTCTCTAAATACTGCCCAAGCAATGGGTGCCACTAATCCTATGGCTTGTGCCGCCCACCAACTGCGAGCCAAGTCCAACAACTGCAGGCGTACCACCACCACCTTCTCATTCTCGGGTGTCCTAGCTGCTTCCAGAATCACCTCGGTATCCTGAAGCCATGCATCCGCGGCAATCGCATCCTCGATGCCGTCGAAGAAAGGAGGGTTCAATCGCTTAAAGCTGTTAGCCGCCTGGTTCCCTGGATGTCCGCCTCGGGTCAAAGCATCTTGAACTGTCTGGTGCAGGGCGTCGCTTCGACGATCCGGGGAAGCTATCAAGGTTCTGATGAGGACTACTAAGGTACCATCATCTGGCTCTGCGGGCTGGACGGGCTGAACTGGTGACTCTCCTCCAGTAGGTATCACTCTGGAGGCTACCCCAGAATGCTGCGCTTGATCTCCAGGTTGCTGCTGGTCCACGGGAGGTGCTCCTCCTTGCTGATCGGCAGGGTCAGGTACAGTGCCGCTGAGGAAGACGACACAGGAAAATAATAAGGAAGGACCAGGATAGATCAACGATACAAGCATGTAATCAGGGCAAGAATTTCAGAGATTTAAAAATACGGGCAGAGATCAAGGGAGAATACTGATTGAGATATCTATTCGGTAAACCCTCATATTTCTTGATTGACAAGACCTGCATGGGCCACCACTTAAGCCATGTCACGCCCCAGAACCAGAATACTGGAGAGCGGGGGCAGACATAGCCAGCTACGTATATTGAAATGGAAACCACCTCGATATACGGTCACGGCTGTCTAGATATATGAGGGTTTACTACAAGCCAACAGTCTCTTATGGTCATGAACAAGCCTAATGTCTCAATCACAAGCAAGTAAGTCAGGTCGCAAGATGTATGATCATTAAATATACAATAATAAGGCATCCCAAATATCATATATTCAGCTGATCATGAAGCTAGTCATTACAAAATGTTAGGACTAGCAAGAGTTAAGTCATACATGATCAACTCTAGGATTTGTTAATCATGTTTATAGCCCGTAGGCAGACAGTAAGTAAAGTGCATCGAGCTAACAGGTGCTCGTCGGCTAAACGCCTCAAAAGAGTAACTTTACAATAGAGTGAGCGAAACAAAATAGAAAACCCACTCGTAGCCCGGGTTCCTTCTAGTCGCCACCATTGGGCTGGAAGCTTGGTAGATCCTCGGGAGCTGCTCCGAAATCTGGCCACACAAAATCAGCTGGGTCAACCCCAGAAAGAGCAAGTGCCACAAGGGGGCCATAAAATAAGAACAAAAGTCAACAATCAGCACAAGAAAATCTAATATTAAAACTAGAATTTACGAAAACATGTCAGGATGATATACGACGAGATAACCATGGAACTATTCCGATAGCCAGGTTACAACCCGTAAACCAAACAAGGACCGGGGTTGTAACCCTTCATCTGAACAGAACTTGGTTTCCCACCATTTATCGGCAAGATAATAATACAAGAAATTAAGACAGGGAGCAATCTTGTACTGGATCAAGACATGGCTAAACTGGTTATATCTCATTCAATCAATCACGGCCAAGCAGATACTACGGCTTACTACTTTAACTAACTAGGGTTATCACAGGCCTAATTACTAACAAGATGCAGTGAGATTGTTCCACAGCCACAAGCCCTGCAGACCATCCAGGTTATCCAGGTCGAAAATTAGGGGTTGAATTCAGGTGGGTACATCGTCCAGGAAACGTATGTACCCTTAGGTGACTTAGAGGGTGCAACACTCGACGGTGTGCTGGAAATGTGCCCTACTCGACGGCAGGCTACAGATCCCAAGAGCGCCCAGGTAACGGGATTGCCTTAGCTGTGTCATCTCTTCATGACTACTGTGTTATTCTAGTTATTAACCTTAATCCATTTTAGTAGGTACTCCTGACCGTGGTACTCAGGAGTCCCATCCTAGATATGATGCAAGACAGGACAAGTGGATTTAACAAGCAAGCAAGAAAGAACTACCCACGGTGTCAAGGCAAGTCAAGTTAATTAGCCGTCGCAACAGCATTAAGATAAATCATGTCAGGAGTGCACCACGATGGGCCACTATCGTGTCAGGTTGGTCATGTCAGGAGTGCACCACTACGGGTCACTGTCGTGTTATGCTAGTTCCTTATCAGACCATGCCATGTACAATAGTCATTCCAAACATATTAAGTAAAAACAAGTTCATGACAAAAGGCGTAAGGATATAAAATGGGCGTAAAATATCTAATAAAATATCAATATACAGGGCTATAGAAGAGCCAAGCTTAAAGAAATTAGACCAAAACTCCAAGAGCTAATGGGTTAAGCAAGGAGGTTCAGGGTGCAGCGTACGCACAAGGGCACGCACAGTGTACGCACGAAAGCACGCACGCAGGAGAGCTAAAGTACGCATGCAGGAGAGCTGCATACGCGAAAAGTCACGCACGTAGGAGAGCGGCGTACGCGAAAAGTCACGCACGCAGGAGAGCTGCGTACGAGAAAAGTTACGCTCGCAGGAGAGCTGCGTACGAGAAAAGTCACGCACGCAGGAGAGCTGCGTACGAGAAAAGTCACGCACGCAGGAGAGCTGCGTACGAGAAAAGTTACGCATGCAGGAGAGATGCGTACGAGAAAAGTCACGCACGCAGGAGAGCTGCGTACGAGAAAAGTCATGCACGCAGGAGAGCTGCGTACGCACAAAAGCACGCACGCAGGGAGCTGCGTACGCGTAAAAACACGCACGCAGGGGAAAGGATCTTCTTCTCCATGGCTGAGAAGAAGCTCTCATAGCTCCCAAAACTTCAAGGTATCACAACTTGGCCATCCGAACTCTAAATCAGGATTTCCAAAGTTCCAACCAGGGTGGAATTGAACTCTCTTCCACATGGAAACATCAAAACCCCATAGAAATCCAACTTAAAATAGATCAAAACCATGTAAATCCGAAAATGGAGAATACTTAGATCTAAAACAATGGAGACTCCAAATCATAAAATACCAAGTTCTAATGTTGATCACCAAGTCCTAATCTAGCAAATAGATAAATAAAAGAGGGTTCTCATGTGGTGGCAAGGTGCACTTGCCTATGGGTGGGTGTTGTGTAGAGGAAGGAGAAGAGTGTTGTGTAGAGGAAGGAGAAGAAGAAATTAATGGAGGTTTATGAGAAGAGAGAAAAGGTTGGTAGAGTTTTAAAGAGGGTGGGATGTGGTGTGTTGAGGGTGGAGCATAGGCTAAGGTGTTCCAATACATATTAAACCAAACCAAACCAACCCAAACCAATTAAAATCGAACCATGACAAAACCCAAAATACGAAAAATACCAAAATTCCACAAGTTGAGAAAAAAAATACATGCCAAAATCCAGATACGAGTATAAATACGAAATACGGGAAATACGGAAAATGAGGGTGACAACTCTACCCACCTTAAAAGAATTCCGTCCTCGGAATTTAATCAAGGAGCTAGAGATTGTCACGACAAGCTACATTATGCACAGGCAAGTTGTACTACGCAGTTCAATCATGCAATCATACAATACAAGCAAGGAAGGGAAAACGTAAGGCATAAGAAAGACATTATACCTTACGAGTCAAACAGGTAGGGATATCGCGATCGGATGTCGTCCTCACGCTCCCACGTTGACTCACCTAGAGAGTGATGACCCCAAGCAATACGGACTAATTTAATAGTCTTATTCTTGAGTCTCTTCTCCCTCCGGTCCAATATAGACACAGGCCTCTCCTCATACGAAAGGTTGGTACCAACAACCAATTCCGAATGGTCTAGGATGTGGCTCGGGTCCGGAATATACCGTCATAATTGGGACACATGGAATACATCATGCACCTCACTTAGCGACGACGGAAGAGCGAGATGATAGGATACATCTCCTACTCGCTCTAGAATATCGAACGATCCTATATACCTAGGACTAAGCTTTCCCCGCACGCCGAAGCGAATGACGTCGCGGTTAGGCGAGATCCTAAGGAATACATGGTCGCTGACAGCAAATTCTAAGGGAGAGGCGGTCGAAGACGGAGCCCGGGCCGCATGGAGTGGATAATATGCGGCTGGAATCAGCAGTCTTCATGCGGCGGGCAATCGTGGTCGTATAGGCCTTCTTCATGCGGCTGGAAGTCTCGGCCGTCTGAGTCTCCTCCATGCGGCTGGAAGTCTTGGCCGTATGGGCATTCTGTATGCGGCTGGCAGTTTTGGCCGCATGAGCATCATGCTTGCAGTTGGCAATCTTGGCCGTATGAGCATCATGCATGCCACTGGTACCTTTATTCGGTTTCTTCCTGGGCCACATAGAGTCCCTCTTTGCCCCTGCAAGTCCAGCTTCGTAGTGTTTTCCTCTGCCGAACTTGGGGATAGCAGAGTCCTCTATGGCCTGAAGTGAAGCCGTATGAGAGTCACCTTTGTCGTCTTGGGCAGCAGAGAGTACTTCGTCCAGGGCTTGGGGAGGAGCAAATGACTTGGGCCTCCACTCCCTGCGAGCCTTCTTCGTGCGGGCTCGCTTCTGGATCGGACCAGCGCTCCCATCGGAGAGCATTTTATCAAATGCCTGTTGGTCTAAGCGGACGACCATCTTCTGTTGTGTGGAGCCGAGTTTAGCTGCATCCGATTGCGTCACCAACTTCTCAGCCGTTGTAGCCTCCCTTTTCGAAATTTTTTTGAAATATTTTTTATTATTATTTATTCGATTTAAATAGTGAATTTAGAATTTTTATAAATAATCTTTAATTAGTTTTTACGGTAGATGCCTTTAGCCACAGATGAGTTTTGGAGTACAAGGTGACTAGGTATCATGGCACGGATAGTGCGATAGCGCGCTTTGACTAGTGTTTAGCCATGGTAAGGGAATGTAAAACCTTATGAGTATCCTAACTAGGAAAACCAGGCCAAGTCACGACTTAACCCTTATCGAAGATTATTTATTTATTAATTAAATTATTGAGTTTTAGGGAACGCGGTTCTACCAAACTAGTCCAGATTGAACCCGAACCAAGCCCAAGCCTATGAGGACATACTCTTAGGTACGTACAAATAATTCCTAGCTTTTTGGTTGGACTTGATGATAATTTCTAAATAAATGGTTATTTATACAAAATGGGTATTATTAATAGTTAAATAGAGTTTTAGAATATTGGTACAATTTCCTAGGGCCAGATATGTCCACCAAGACTCTTAGGATTATTGTGGGTCATTGGTATTATGGAGTTTATTTAGATCCATGTATATATAATATATAATATATATACGAATATAAATATATGTGTGTCTATGAATATATAAATATATTTTGAATATATGTGTATGTTTGTGTAAATATAAACATACGTATATTAATATATAGATTTATATATAAATGTACAAGTGTATAATAAATATATAGGTATTTATATAAATGTTTGTGTAAATATAAATATGAAGAGGAATATAGGGACATATATAGATTTGCGTAAATAATTTTATATATATATATACGCGTAGGTGTATATAAATATATACTATATGAGTATTTGTGTGTATTCATGTATTTAAAAATAAATATATATTATATATTTACGTATAAGTGTGTGTGTATATATATATATATATATATATATATATATATATATATATATATATATATATAAGGGTTCATAGCTACTTATATATATATATATATATATATATATATATATATATATATATATATATATATATATATATATATATATATATATATATAGATATATATATATATATATAAGGAATAAGAATTAGTAAAAGAAGGAAGAAATAAACAACAGTGAGAATAAGCCAACCTAGAGCCGGCCTGGCCCCAGCCGAGCCCAGCCCACAGAGGGCCCAACCCAAGGCAGCCCACAGCACAGTGAGCTCGGGCTCAGTCGAGCCCGACCACCAGCTATACAACCCGACTTTTCCCCCACGCGCTATAAGTATTGTTCGACAGAGAGGAAGGAGAATTGCAATTCCCTAACCCTAACACGAAGCGCCAACCCTCCCCGATGCCTGGGCGGCACCCCACGACGCGCGCCGCCGCATAGAGTCGCCGGACGGCGACTGGATCTCACCCGCGTACGGGATGTACGCACAGCCGCAGCGACAAATACAGTCCGCCGAGGCAAATTTATTACGTGTTTTCTTCGCGCACGCTCGACTAATCACCGAGCTATCTTCTCTGGTATGCATCTAACCTAACCACCTTCGTTTCGATCCCATTAGCTCAATTTACGTTGCACGACACGTGTTACGAACCAATCCCAAAGTTTGACACAAAATCTGTTTGCAAATTGTAAAACAGAGCAGTCCCAAACACCCAACTTCACGTCAAATTTCCCACCAATCTATCCTTCGAATCAGGAAACTTTCTAAACAAAAGTTAAACCCAACATATAGGGCTAGAAAATTCCAGTCGGAAGTTTGTAGAAGTTTGCTTTGTACAGAGAAATAAACACATGTAAACTTCGTCAAAAACCTGTTTTTGAAAACATAGAAAACCATCCACACGACGTGCGTCCCGCCATTCCGGGCATCGTGGTCACGAACAGAAAGCATCGAAAGCTGCGTAACGATTTTATGGTCGTGTGGGCTTTGACGGAATTTAAATTGGTTGCGTGTGCGCGACGAATTTGATACATATCCGTTAAAATTCATCGTATCATGCACTTTGTAAATTCTCCAATTACTTTGTGCACGCTCGTCAGATCGAGATGAAACTTGTGCCAACAGAACTGTATCATTTTTCTGGTCCTGTATGCCAAGTTTCATCCGATTCTGAGACAGTAGAATCGGAACGTCGTTTTGCGGGCCCTACGGTCCCACTCAACGGGCGATTTTGTGCACGGCCCGTCGGAATTCAACTCTAGACATACGGTTAGGTTCGTATCAGAAAACCGGATTCGTAGACATATAGTTTGACGACTTTAGAGACCATTAACCCTGGCACGCTTTTTGGTGCAAAGCGGGTCCAACGGCGGACATCGTTTTTGTCCGAAATTACCGTTTTGCCCCTGTGTTCAGAATTGGACTTAAGGACAGGCAATCCTAGCTAATTTGATTATTCTGAGAATGGTGGTAACGTTTATTTCTGCTTTTGGAGACGGTTGTGATGACTTGGACTTTCTGACTTGTTGATTGGCGATACATTGTTGGTTCTCCGTGCAACCCCCAGGCAAGTATACCTTGCCGAATATATACAGTATTTATATGGTTTCTCTTTCTTTATTGTAGTCCTTTTTATATTATCACATGATTCCGTATTATGATTGATTCGTCCTGGATAGCTTTATTTGTTCTAGATTACGTGCACGTATAGGATGTTTGACATTGCTAGAATATTGGTCTCTTTGTGTTACTCTTTCCTCGTGATTGAGTTGTCAGTTTTATATCTGTCCTTAACCATTCTCGACTGGGAGTATCTTGCATTGTACTACAGTTGAGACATACTATAGCTTGGGAGTATCTTACATTGTACTACGACCTATAGCCGATTCTTCTACCTTGATATCACTTGATTGACTTGACTTGAGACATGCCATAGATTGGGAGTATCTTACATTGTACTATGACCTATAGCATATATTGATTGATTGATTGACTTGACTTACGACACTATAAATTGGGAGTATCTTGCATTGTACTACGATTTATAGGAGTCTACTTGACTTTGTATCCTTTAGAAGAGGAGATCGATACTAGAATTGGCTAATCTTGACTGGGATTATTTTGCATTGTATTACAGTCAAAATCTACTATAGATTGAGAGTATCTTGTATTGTACTACAAGCTATAGAGGTTAATCGATTGATTGGTAGCCAAGTCTAGTACTACATTTCCTCACGACTCGTCGTTCTTAGATGTTCTTCTTGCAGTGTTCTTATTCTCTACACCTGTTATTTACTGTCATATTAGTAGACATGTTTTATGTATCTTGCTAGTCCTCTGAGGACCTGATTATCTCTTCAGGTAGCTGATTGCACGGAGTTAGTTAGCTGAGCATGTGGTAGTTGAGTCCATCTGCATGATTCAGGTATTTTGTTAGTGTTATTGATTTACTATCTTTATCGTGCTTTTATGATATATCCTGCTTATTAGCTTAGCTTTATAGACTCATATCATTCTTGGAGTCTAATCGAACAATATGCTAATGGGCTGCAGACCATGACCCATAATTCTTTATTCTTGTTTTACAATATTCATGTGGATTGAGATACAGTTTAGATTAGACATGATACCCATGACCTTGACAGCTTATACGTACTCGAGTCGGGCTGGAGTTCGCTCGATACGTAGCTGGCTTGCTCACGAGCTCGCGTCCGAAAAGCGGGTGCGGGTCGTGACAGCCGTAGAGAAGTTTGTCTCCAGCGGAGTTGCCATCGTGTTTGCCATTGATTATAAAAGAACAGAATAATTTTATGGGAGGACTGGACTTTTACTTCACAATACAAACTCGTTCATACAAAGAAAGCCTAGGAATAAAAACCTAGGTACAGCAATCTAGGTACAATTATTTAGTTTTGATTCTGGGGGGTGACGGTAGAGGCTCGGGAAAGCGACGGCAGCTCTGCCTTACTCCTTGGACGATCGAACGTAGCCTTGGCTCTGATGAAGAAATGCTCTCGAAATGTGTGGGGAGACTCTTCTGTGCGTGCCTTTGTCTCTCTGTGTATCCAGCCAGGCTTTATAAGGGAATGGCACCTTGCTATTTATAGGAGTGGGGTGTGATCATCAGGGTTTGCAATGATTGCCCTAAAAAAAATTGGCGGCTTCGGGATTTAATTGCCATTTTCCTTGATCCTATTTTGTTGGCAATTAATCTGGACCACTAATCTTGATTGCAACAAATCTGGACAATTAATGCTGATTGTGTAAAATTCGTATGGACAATTAATGTCGATTGTCATGAATCTTTGGAAGCTCGGATCTCCTGCCACGTGTTTAATCTGTGTGATTACAATAAATCTGCTTTGATTCGGATAATTATGATGATTGTACTAAATCTGGTTGTTGGGATAATTTGTTAATAAATCTTGATTGATTTAATGCCACGTATCTAACCATCATTACGGGGAAACTAATCTTCTGCCACGTGTCATAACTGTGAGCCACAGCCGCATGAGGGTAGCTTCTTAGGTTTTGAATCGCATGAAGGTGGCAGCCGCATAGGTGTAGTCTCCGAAATCTGAGCCTTATGGAGGTAGTTTCTAATTGAGCCGCATACGACTAGCCACGTGTCAATGCTGCATGGGTATGGCCTCTCAGTATTTGAGCCGCATGGAGATAATCCCCATGATCCGAGCCGCATGAGGACATCGGCCGCATAGGGTGGCTTCTTAGGATTTGAGCCGCATGACGATAGTCTCCACGATCCGAGCCGCATGAGAGCATCAGCCGCATGAGGGGGTAGCAGCCGCATAGGAAGCTTTGGAGTTGGTGGATCGTGCCAGCTGTATAGGAGATTTTCTTCATTTTCCGAGGAACACGTCGTCATGTCAGAGTTCATCATTTCAGCTTTATGTCAGAGCTGTCACTTGTCAGAGCTGCCGTCAGGGCATTTAATATGGCAATTGCTTTATGGCCAGCTATAGAGGAGAACTACTTAGGGCCACTTAGCTCTTTTCTGAGCCGCATGGAGCTATCCGAGCCGCATAAGATTCCTGAGCCGCATACAATTTCTGAACCGCATGAAGCTTCTGCACCGCCTGAAGCTTCTGGCCGCATGAATTTTCTGGGCCGCATGACGTTTCTGAGCCGCATGAAGTTTCTGAACCGCATGAAGTTTCCTGGATTTTGTGAGCCGCATGAAGATGCCTGTGTTTTGAGCCGCATGAAGGTTCTTGTTGATTTTCGGGCCGCATGGAGAATCCCCTTCTTTTCTTGCGCTTGTAAAGGATCACATCTCGCAAGTCATAGACATCTCGGTCAACCTTTGCACACGTTTTGTGGGCCCGGGTATCTCGAGCACACGAGTGTGTTGGCACCATGTTTGCTCCCTGATATGGGGCTAGCAAAACACTGCTCTGGATCGTTACAGGAAGACTTTTGGGACTATCATATTTGCTCCCTGATCTGAGGCTAGTAGGGAGACTTTTGAGAACCACCATGTCCGTTTTCCGCCGGGTGCTGGACACGGGCGGTTCTGTACAACTTTCCATCAGAGGCCCGCATGACAGTTAGCGGGACTCTCTGATGGTCAGTAGTTTGGACAGTTGACTGGGCTTGTTGAGCCCGTACTGCCCTAGACTTCTTCGACTTAGCACCCGAAGGTGCATAGTAGGAAGAGTCCAAGGAGGGAAGAGATTTGGTGCCCTTTTTAAAGGAGGCAAGGGGGCTCTATTTATAGAATGGAGTGAGCCCTTTCTTTTTTCTCCTTTTCGATGTGGGACTAAAAATAATATTTTCCATGCTTCTACAATGAATGCATAATATATATATATATATATAATGTAATACAATATATAATGATAGCATGTATGGTAATGAAGAATATATGATGCAAGCATGTATATGTCCACTATTTTCTATTTTTCTTACATTTTTTCTTCCCTTCCCTTTCTATTTCAGTTTTTCTTTTTTTTCTTTTCTATTTTTACATGTTGTATACAATGTATATAATGTATAGATGCATGTAAGTATGTAATATGCATGAATGACATGTATGTAATGAAAATAAGTATATGTATGCAACTTAATGATATGTGAATGGATATAATGCATGAACTGAAGTATGCATGTAGATGGGATATGAATAAATGATATATATATATATGTGTTAAGGTAATGTAATGCATGTATTCAAATATATTTTGAGTTAAATATATGAGTTTGTATGCATATATTATATGAAAGCAAGTATGCAGAAATGAATGTAATATAATATGGAGTATGCATATATGATATGTATGTATGCATCTATGTATGTATGTATAGGTGCATGAATGAATGCAAGTATGCATATAAGATATGTATGTAGGCATGTATGCAATGTATGTATGTATACATGATATGTATGTATGCATGTATACAATGTAAGCATGTATGAATGTATACATGTATGTTGTGTATCCATGTATGTATGTGTGGATACATGAATCAAGTATGTATATAGTGATAACATGAATGAATGAATGTATAAATGCATGAATGAATGTCATATATGAATGAATGAATGAATCAAAGGTATAAGTAAAATATAATACATTGTAATGAATGTTAACATACATAATGTATAAAAGTATGTATGTAAATGTACATGAATGTATATATCTATGTAACTATGTAAATATGCATGATGTAACATATGCCTATATATATATATATATATATAAATATGTATGTAATGTGGATATGCATGTATGTATGAAGGTATGTATTTATATATAGTATCTATTTTATATTATGCATTGTTGTGGTTCACATTGTCTTGTGATTGTGTGAGTGCTAGCCTAGGCTTGGTTAGGCGTAGTGAGACTTATTAGACTTATTTGGACTAGGACTTGACCTAGTTGACCTAGTTTGACTAGTGTGGTTGACTAGAGTTGACCAAGTGTTGACTTTAGTCTAGTTTGACCTAGACAGCATGCAGATGCATTTTATATTTTATTTATCATTCCCCGTATACATCTTGACCTGTGTTGATCTAACTAGGACTCTGTGACTCCAGTTGGCCATCTTTTTATATCAGCTGTTCAGGGTATCAGGCGAGTACATTCACTGATAGTTTTTATTGTCTTAATATCTGCTATATCCGATTCAGTTGTAGTATCTTACTTGATTTCCCGACACGATGGTTCACAGACTAGTATATATTGGATCATGACATGAGATGTTGTTCCTGGATTTTCTTGATATATTGGTACATTTTCTATCTTGTTTCCTGTACTTGTATAGACATCGATTCCTGAGAGGGAGTAGCTACCCTCTTAGGGAATTCTGTGTCATGACGTGTCATGTCCAGATCCATTATACTATTCGGGGATGGAGAATTACTAGGGGCTATGTGATCAAAGCCACACTGTCACTATATTCTTGTGCTTGTGGCACTCTCACCTCACGTAGGGTGTAGCGAGATCCTATTACGTGTACTTGTTATCCAGGTTGGCCAGCATGACCCTTTCCAGAGATTTTCTTGTGATTGTCGGGCCAAGTAGATAGCCTGTCCTGTAACTTTTCCAAGCCGATCACATAACGCTCTAATAATTCAAGGCACATTTTATATTTATTTTATCACATCATATATCCTGCTCAGTTTTTAGTACTTTTCTCACCATGCTATGATATTCATTACTCACATGTTCTACATGCTCTTATGCTAAACCTTGATTGGAGGCTAAGTTCTGTTCGGGAGAAGGGTTACAACTCCGGTCTTTGTTTGGTTTACGGGTTGTAACTCAGATTCCGAATAGCTCCCAAGTCATCCTATATCTTTGTCTTGTATTTCATTATAATTGTCTCTTATAGAATTTGTCAATTCATATGGAACTGCTGTCAGTGTTTGTACTTGCTTATTTTCTTGACAAGATGACCGTTGATGTTTACAGAGTACATGTTAGCCGATTGCTCTACCTTTTATGGGTATGGCCAGGATAGAGTTTGATGAGACATTACCCCTGGAGTCCGTAGATGATATAGCCCCTGTTTAGACTGTTAGATAGGTTTGCCTGGACTGCGATCCAGCTAGTATTTTCAGACTATAGTTTTTGTATTATATTTTGAGATTCTTTGATGTATTTATATCTCTGAGCTTGTGTTGGATCTTGAACTCCTATCCAGTTTTCCTCTCTATCATATTTTCATTTCGTGCTATCTATCCTAGTTTGTCTTATGATTGAGTTATGCCATATTATACCTCCGTACGGAGATGACAGGTACCCTTATATTTTGTCTAGTTGTAGTATTTATAGACGACCTATACAGCTGTCACTCCCCATTCCCAGAATGCGTATTTTAATACGTGTACGGTTTGAATGTATTTATTTAATATTTATCATGCATTTGTTCTGTATTTAATTCCTTTAATTTTTGTTAATTATTTTTCTGTATTTTATTTTCGGCTCTTGGGTTCGGCTTGGTTCGGTTTGTTTCTGAATTTTGATGGTTTATCATGAATTGAACCCAACTCTCCACCTACCACATCTTCATTTAAAGCCCCAACCCTTTCTCTCTCTTCATTACTTCTCTTTTTCATTTACTCTTCTTCTTCCTCATAACTCTCTCCACCTACCAAGAGCTTAGGAAAGTACATCTTGCTCCACATGAGAATCCATATTTTTATGGTTCATTTATCTTTCTCTCGTGATCCTAAGATAGTTTAGAACTTGGCATTTTGCATTTTGAAGTTTCATTTTTAGTAGATCTAGAAATTGCCATTTTCGAATTTTGTGGGTTTTGATCTATCAAACTTCCTTATTTTCAAGTTTCGTTCGTTCCAGATTATAAGATTTGTGTAATAACCCCTTTCGATCCGTGAAACTCCTATTTTTTGCTCAGATTGAAGTTCATGGAATTAGAGTTCCGGAGGTTCTCTATGCACACGTTTATACGTGCTCACGTAATATCAGGCTCTACACACACGTTTATATGTGCGCGCATAATATCAGGCTCTACGCACACGTTTATACGTGCCTGTGTAATATCAGGCTCTACGCCCACGTTTTACGTGTCCGTATAATATCGAGCTCTACGCCCACGATCATTCGTGTCAGCGTGAATCTGTTTTACGCAAGTCGACTTGGCTTGGCGTATTACTTTTATGCATACTCATTCGTGCGTAAACTTGACTCTTTACGCGTATTAGTTCACGCGTGATGTTATTTCTTACACGTACAAGTCTTACGCGTAACCCTGTTCTTTACGTATAGCTCTGTTTTACGCGTACTCCTTGGCTTGGCGTAATTCCTTTACGCAATTTTGGTTTACGCGTAATATTATTCTTTTACGCGAACGAGTTTATGCGTAACGTTACTTCTTTACGCGTACTTTCTTTACGCGTGGTATTTGCCTTAGCGTAAAGCTTGGCGTAACCCGGTGGCCTTAGCGTAAAGCTTTGGCGTAGACTGATCATGGTATAGATTAGCCTTGGCGTAATCCAACCTTGGTGTTTCTATTGCTCTATACTTTATTTACTTTATGTCGGCATGGCATTTCTCCTATTATATCCTTACGTCTTTTGACAGGAACTCGATAAAATCATGATATGTTAATACTTTTAATACTTATTATTGTGTGGAATGTGCTCGGTGTCTTGATTGATTTATGGATACCCGGAATGACTGTAACTTAATCCTGAGAGTTATAGACTCGACCATACCAAATGCTAGTTGACTTTCATGCCTTATCACGAATTAACATTGATTGTTACCTTGACTAATGATTGATCATGCGTTCCTAGTTGGAACTAAGAGACTGGCTAGTCGTCTTAATTGAATTGAATGAGACACGTTCATATTAAACAGGAACCATTGCGATCGACTAGCCGATCCCGAACATTGGCATATGGACACGTGCAGGCTTCAACTGATTTTCTACAAAAGTGGCATATGTACTTTACAGTCAAGGCATGATTATTCCGTGGCTAGGTTTGATTGTTGTATTACGCTATGTAAGACCTACAACCTAACCGTACGGGCATCGTTGTAGAGTTATGCATATCGTACTCTGTACGAAAGTACTCATTCTGAATGACCATGATCCACGGTATGGGATTTCAATTAACATAGGGACTACTAAGTTAAATAAAATAATGATTGCATGGAGAGAATGGATTCTCGAGTTCTTACATGGTAGCCATCCTTGGGACAATTAGTACCCCGACATGCCGGCTGGTTCCCACAGATACTGCAAATCTGCCACACGGGCAGGAAGCGGTATCTGCTTATATTTATTTACTGTATACTGATGACGGGCGTCCCGCTGGGACTCGTCTAATACATGATTGGCGCAATTGATTATTGGACAGACTAGCCTTGCTTGTACATTGTACTTATTGTATACTTCCAGGATAACTTGGAACACACAGTTAGCAAGCCGTAGTAGTTGTATTGTCGTTTAAATTGATTTGTTTGTGTGTTGTACCTACTCTGTTAACTGCTGAGATGATCAGAATATCAGGACATGACGGGTCAACTTCTGTCCGTGTTTGGTTGGGAAGTTGGTTTGAAGTGTCGTGATGTTGTGTGAACCACAGTAGCAAGCGGAGACTTATTTATCATATTCTTACTCTTATCACTGGTTTTAGTTCTCATATCGTGCTTCCTTGTGGTACTTGCTATTAGAGGTCTAACCTCTCTGGTTTTGCATGGCCAGATTTAGAGCCAGTTCCCGAGGACTCAGCTTACTTCTACCTCCAAGATGGTCAATACTAGAGGGATGATCGCAGGAGGACACGAGTGGGTTCTTTACTTCCCTGCTCATTTTTGCTACTTACTTTACATTTGCCACTTGACATCGACATATTAGTCGGATTGTCTTGTACTTAATTTTACATAATTGTAATTAAGTCAGACTGCAGCTGATAACGATTGTGTATACCTTGCTATACCATCTGGCCATGTTGTGTACAGCCAGATCTTAAGAATATTTTGACTAAGCGTTTGGGATGCCTTACTGCTTTATCTTACATGTTCTCTATTATTGTTTCTTGTTTGAATGATTGAGACAATAGATGTCAAGTAACCCTAGTGAGACTTTTATGTAGTATGCGCCCCTCGTCTTTTAGATATCATTGATTGTATTATACGATATTCATCTACCCGTAATACGTAGTTGGCTGAGTCACTCCCCCGCTCTCCGGTATTCTGGTTCTGGGGCGTGACAACAGCGTTCTACCGTCGATTCTACGACGTAGGCTGGACGTAACCACGTACTCCTGCCCCTAATCAGGGTGCGGATCGTGACACGTTTTTATGGTGGCCCATGCAGGTCAGAGTCGTAACTAGTACGATTTCGTAGTGGTGCTTGACTTAGAGCGCTGCTACGAGCCTGCTATTAGGATATATGTTCTAGGTTATGATAGGAGTTGCTCAATCACAGTTAGGAACTCTTGATAGATTCCAGGGATAACCCCTGAGAATCTTACTTCGAAAACTCTTGAGTCTATTCCTACTTGCCTCCATTTACACTTCCTTGATTAGTTGTTGATTTTGATTCCTGATGTTCGTTGTTGACTTTGATCTTGCATCGAGATAAATTTTGTGGATTGAATTAAGGTATATCCTGATAAGGTAAATGTCTGCTTTATTTATGGAGTTTAGAATTTATCGTAACCATACAAGCTAGCATGACAAGGACATAGAGCCTGATTTTAGATATGCTTATCCTAGTTATGGAATTTGGATTTTCTCGCAGCCATACCGGTTGGCGTGGTAAGAATTCCAGATGACATAATTTTAGGGTGTATACCTTAGTTATGGACTCTATCGTTTATTGCAGCTATGCTTACTGGCATGGCAAAAATTCTGGCAACATAATTTCAGGAAGACGTATATGGTTATCAGATTATATCTTAAATCGAATCATTTTGTTATGACCGGATGAGCAAGAACAAATTCTTATTATCATTCTTTCCCATCTTGGTTAACTTTGTCTATCTACAGTCACAAGTAAGATTTTCTCAACATAATTGTTTGTGTTCCATCTTTCCTATGATTTGACTAAACTCTTTTTCGCTAATCTCTTGGGTAATTCTTCTTGTCCTTCCCGATAATTGTTGAAAGTGCCTCATGGATTGATTCAAGAAAAGTTCGAAAAGTATATTTATCCTTGTATTACGAAATCGGGAGTTTGCATCCAGAGAAATACTGGCGAGGTATGACTTCAGATAACGGCATTATGGTTAATTATATTTCTCGAATTCTACTTGGACCACTCCCTAAGCATTTTGACTAACATCTTCTCTTTATTTTGCAAAAAAATTGTTTGAAAATATTTACGGATTTGGCCAAGTTAAGTTCAAGAACCTATATTATCTAGCGTGGCAGCTGTGCACTGCAGCCATCCGTCGTATTATGGAACAAGAAAGTTAATCGCAGCCAGATGCACACTAGAGCGATAGTAACTTCATGTGACATAATTACGGAGGTATATGGTTCTTGAGTTTTACTTCGACTACGTCCTATGCATCTCGTTTGGCCTCGTACTATTCTTGGAAATATTTTGACAATCTTTCCTGTCTTGTTTGACCCTTACCTTGTCTGAATATTGATATGGATTGCTAGACCCAGTCTTAGGCCCTTGTTACCTTCTATTTTTGATGATTGGATAGCCAAACCTTGTTAACAGATTTTGTAGTGTAACTATAATATGTTATTATGTGTGATTGTGATGAGTATATTCTTCTAGGGATTTATTGGGTTAAGCTTATACGACAAATATGAGTAGAAATCATTAAGAATGATTAGTTTGATAGTATAGATTGGTTTTAAGGTATCTAAGAAGGAGTAATAAGATATTATATTTTATGACTACAGATTAAGGACTAGAATCTTGTGTTTAGATTCTAAGGGGTAAAATGACATAGTTTTAAATGAAATAAATTTGTTGAACCTGAACCAAAATACTTGTAGAGAGAAACAACATAGATGATCATAAGGGTAGCAGATTGGGTACTGTAGCCATAGCAGTTGTATATTTTAGCTTGACCTATTAGGTAATTTTTAATTTCGAGGACGAAATTTTCTAAGGAGGGTAGACTTGTAACACCCACTTTTCTAAAATGAGGGTAATTTTGAAATTTTGTAAAAGTTTATTATTTAATAATAAAATTTATGATTTATGAGAATTTTTAATTAATTTAATACTATTTAAAATTGGTGAATTATAATTTTGATATGTTAGCTAGTGAACCCTAGAACTGTTGAGCCTAGAGACTAACCATGACCATGGGGACCTAACCATGTGATTAGAATGACTATTTACAACTTTTTAGGCTAAGGATATTTTGGTCATTTTGTGACTTTTGAATTATTTAGGATTTTGATTAATTGGTGAATTTTAGATTATTTTAATAATATTTAAATTAATGTTTTATGATTTTGGTCATTTTTTATATTTTAATATTTGGGAAAATTTTATATTTTTAATATTGTTTTTATTGGATTTGTTTAGTCGGGTTTGAGTTTCGTCTCGTTCCGACTTGTATTGTGACCCGGGTAGCTTAAACTCTAGATGGGACCCAATATTAAGTTAAGCATGGCCCACAAAATCCAACATTTAAGTTAGTTAGTTAGACTAATTTTTATCATGTTAGAATGGTTAAGTTAGAGACTCAAAACTAGATCCTTTTGACCCCAAACTTGAACCTAGTCTAGACTTAACCATATGAGAATAGAGAGGGGCAATTAGGACATTTCCTATTAGCCCTAATGGACTCTTTATGGCAGCCACCTTTAGGGGAGAATGATTCATTTCATTCATTACAATCTTGTCTCTTTTATCTTCCTTTTGTTCTTCCCTAATTTTAGAGAGCCTTCCCTTTGATTTGATCTCCAAATCAAATCATTCCTTCACCAAATCTTCCCTCAATCATTCCTATTCTCTAAGGGAAGGGTGCTACCAAGGATTGGAAGAGAAGTGCAAGGAGGAGTGTCTACTTTGAGGAATCTTCGTATCGGAGTCGTGTCCTAAAGGATTTCATTGGGATTCCACTCCCAATAGGTAAAACCCATCCTCTAAATCGATTTCCTTTGCATATAAATTAGTTTTCAATCCGTAGGATCTATCCTCATGCATGTGTCCCCTTTAGATTCAAATTTGAGGCCATTTGGAGCTCTCTTGAGGATTTTAGATATGTGTCTTGTGTTCTACTTGATAGATCCCAAATTAGGATACCCTATGTGTATGTATGTATGATAATAGTTTAAATAAATATTTAAATTCGGTTTTAGAATGGTTAAAGAGTGGATTGATCTTAGTTAGGATGGTTAGAATGAGTTTCATTTGGATACCTATGTTGGTATCCAAGTATCTTGGCCAACATGTGTTTCTTTTGTCCAAAACAACTCAAATTCGTCATAATATTCATCCACGTTTTTATTAACCAAAGCAATTTAGAAATGTCATAACTTTTAGCTTAGAACTTCATTTAATCTTCCATTTTTTTAAAAGAACCGTATCGAAGTTAGCCTTCAAAATATATATTTTAATAAGCCAAAATCGTTCTGGAACTTTTTGTAAAATTATTTGAGTGTCAGCTGTCCGAAAGACAAACACATTTCGGTGTTTTCGCGATTTTGGGAGCTTCCGGACACGAAAATGTGATCCGTTTGAAGTTTCGGAAAGCTAACACGAAGGGCTACGACATACTTTAATTCTAGAATTTACCGAAGGCCAATTGGTACAGTATTGGTTTTAAGTAGAAGAGTGACAATACGATATAGGCATTTTGTGTAACCTATGAGCCTATGTAGTATGGATATTAAATGAATGTAGAGTATGTAATACATAATATGTTAGATGAATGAAATGATATATATCCTCTTTACATTAATGTATATATATGGTTGAATGCAAGCATGTAGAAATGCAATCAATGTATGTAAGCAATGCATAAATGCATGAATGAAAGAATGATATACAATGTATACATGAAAGTATATAATGAATGCTAGATATGGATGCAAGGTATACATGTAATGATAGATATGAATGCATAATATATACATAATATAATGCAATATTTAATGATAGCATGTATGGTAATGTAGAATATATGATGCAAGCATGTATATGTCCACTGTTTTTTATTTTTCTTACATTTTTTCTTCCCTTCCCTTTCCATTTCAGTTTTTCTTTTTTTTTTCTCTTCTATTTTTACATGTTGCATACAATGTATATAATGTATATAATGTATAGATACATGTAATTATGTAATGTGCATGAATGACATGTACGTAATAAAAATAAGTATATGTATGCAACTTAATGATATGTGAATGGATATAATGCATGAACTGAAGTATGCATGTGTGTATATATATATATATATATATATATATATATATATATATATATATATATATATATATATATATATATATATATATATATATATATATACTTGCATTACATTACCTTAACATATATATATATACATACATATATATATATATATATATATATATATATATATATATATATATATATATATATATATATATATATATATATATATATATATATATATATATATATATATATATTTATATATGTATGTATATATATATATGTTAAGGTATGTAATGCAAGTATATATATATATATATATATATATATATATATATATATATATATATATATATATATATATATATATATATATATATATATGTTAAGGTAATGTAATGCAAGTATTCACATATATTTTGAGTTAAATATATATATATATATATATATATATATATATATATATATATATATATATATATATATATATATATATATATATGCAAATGACCTCTAGCCTAGTGGTTAAGAGAGATGCATGCGACCCGAGTGGTCAGGAGTTCGAATCCCAGTGGGAGCGATTCCAGAAACTAATTACCCTTGCTTCAAAAAAAAAAAAAAAAAAAAAATATATATATATATATATATATATATATATATATATATATATATATATATATATATATATATATATATATATATATATATATATATGTTAAGGTAATATAATGCAAGTATTCACATATATTTTGAGTTAAATATATGAGTTTGTATGCATATATTATATGAATGCAAGTTTGCAGGAATGAATGTAATATAATATAGAGTATGCATATATGATATGTATGTATGCATCTATGTATGTATGTATAGGTGCATGAATCAATGCAAGTATGCATATAAGATATGTATGTAGGCATGTATGCAATGTATGTATGTATACATGATATATATGTATGCATGTATGCAATGTAAGCATGTATGAATGTATACATGTATGTTGTGTATCCATGTATGTATGTGTAGATACATGAATCAAGTATGTATATAGTGATAACATGAATGAATGAATGAATGAATGTATAAATGTATGAATGAATGTCATATATGAATGAATGAATCAAATGTATAAGTAAAATATAATGCATTATAATGAATGTTAACATACATAATGTATAAAATTATGTATGTAAATGTGCATGAATGTCTATATCTATGTAACTATGTAAATATGCATGATGTAACATATGCATATATATATATATATATATATATATATATATATATATATATATATATATATATATATATATATATATATATAAATATGTATGTAATGTGGATATGAATATATGTATGAAGGTATGTATTTATATATAGTATGTATTTTATATTATGCATTGTTGTGGTTCACATTGCCTTGTGATTGTGTGAGTGCTAGCCTAGGCTTGGTTAGGCCTAGTGAGACTTGTTAGACTTGTTTGGGCTAGGACTTGACCTAGTTGACCTAGTTTGACTAGTGTGGTTGACTAGAGTTGACCAAGTGTTGACTTTAGTCTAGTTTGACCTAGACAGCATGCAGATGCATTGTACATTTCATTTATCATTCCTCGTATACATCTTGACCTGTGTTGCTCTAACTAGGACTCTGTGACTCCAGTTGGCCATTATCACTACCACTTTTCTAGCTTGAGAGTATTTTGGTCATTTTCAAAATTTTAGAATTTAATTTGGAATTATTATTATTATTTATAATTAATGTGATTTTTAAGTGATTTTAGTATAATTGATTTTGGTGTTCTAGTGGACTTTGACTTATGTTGACTTTGGAGACTAACCTAGTGGCTAATCTAGGTCATGACTAAGTGGTTAGGATATGAAAACCTAGGTTGAATTAAGTTAGTGAGGATTAACTCATTGGAACTAGTTTGGGGAAATTAGGAGCTAGATTGATTAATGAATGGCTTGTGAAATCACAAGTCATTTTATGACTTACAGGCTTAATGGCCCATAGGCCCACACCCCCTGAACCAAACCCTAACCCTAAAAATCTGGCCGGCCATAGTGTTTCCCCCTCCCCTATTTATATCACCTTGAAATTAGGGCTTGCCTCTTTAGGAATCATTGCCATTTGGAAGAGGTGAGTCTCCATCTTTGTAAATTCTTAGAAAATCCATTTTTACTCCAAATTCCTCCAAACAAATTGCAATAGGACCTAATATTAGCCTATTTGCTGTTGGTGTTGAGTATTTTCAGGAAAGACACAATTTGAGGGAGTTTGGTGGCTTGAGGAACTCTTCCTATTTGGAGATTTTAACCCTTTGTTCATCAATAGGTATAATCCTTTCTATTGCATGTAAATTCTGTTAAAATCTATTTCTAGGATGTCCTAACCCTAACCTAACAGTAGGATAGGCTAACCCTAGAATTTGAACCCTTTTCGTGTCCGTATCGGACACGTATCAACGTGTATAGGAACGTGTTCGACGAAATGCCTCAAAGGGCATTTCGTTTGATTTTGTGATTTGTGTTTGAATAAAAAAATCTATTTTCACCTCGCTTATGCATTTCTTTAGCTCTGAGCACGATTTCGTGTCGGGTTGAGTCGACACGAGCACGTGGACACGCGGTCGTGCACACACGCGCGCGGGCAAGGAGCTTGCCCTGCTGTTCGGGTGGCACTGCTCTGTGCACACAGGGTTTCAACCCACAAAACTTGACACGTGTGTCGTATCCATGACTGACACGAGGCTCCTCGAGTTTCACGAGCTCTCGTGTCGTGTCGGACACGATATTGTCTGTGCACGTGTCGTGCACTGTGTACACCAATGTTCTGAATCGTGTTCTTGAGTTTAAATTGATTTTTAAAAGTTTTAAATTGTGTTTTTATTTATTATTTAGATCCTAATCATGATGTTTAATCTCTGATTGTATTAGGTTGCATATTAGAATGGGTTGATATGGAGAATTGGATTCGAATGGAGAAATTACTGTTTTTATGATACTATTTGATACTGAGATTTCCAGTTATTCCAAACCACTAATTTCCTGTTGTTATGTTGTTTTTCAACTGATGATGATACCCACATATTACAATCCATGTTAGCTAAGTTTTTGAATTCAAACATAGGCTTTTTGAATTGAGTTTTGACATTTCGATTGGGTTCAAGGCTGATACATTGGGTTGCCTGTGTTGTTCTTTAATTAACCTTTTTAAAATGATTGGTAAACTGATACACTTGTTTCAAACTGGAATACTGATATTTCTCCTTTTCTATTGTACTGTGAGATGAAGGTTAGTTGAACTCTTAAATTGTTGAACCTGAGATCCCAGTTTTCCTATTTTATGAACTGTTAGCTGAATGAGATTCTTGTTAAGGTTAAACCTGAGTTTCTCATTCAATAAACTGTTTTGAAGGGGGGGTTCAAACTGTTAAATCTGAGTTTAAATCTGAATGGTAATGTGGGAGCTTGTTAATTGGTTTATGTGTGATTCATGTGTTAAATTGAACTATTATTTGAACTGGAATTGAATTTCCATTTCCTTTCACTGATCTCTTTTCGAATGCTACCATGTTCTACGATTTCTCCTTAGTTAAATACCTTAACTAGTTTCCTTTCCCTTCTCATCAATGTTTGTTGTTAACTGATAAATTAAAAACCTGAGAATAGGTTGTTGACTGAACTGGAGTGGTTTCTTTGCATTATGACTGATATGTGATAACTGAGAATGGAGGGGGGGGTATTGATTTGATTTGTAAACTGAATTCCTTTCCTTTCCTTTATGGTCTCCTAATACACACACATCCACATCTGCACATATGTATACACTATTTTTTTTTCTATTATGACTGAACTGAGAATTAGATGTTGTTCCCTGAAAATCTGGGTAACTGAAGGTGGGACTGGACCTGAGAAATAGGTCCTATTTTCTGAAATTTGGGGTTCCTGTTTTCAGGTTCTCCCTGTTTCACTAATTCACTACCCTTACTTTCACACACACACACACTAATGTTTAATTGTCACACTGTTTCTTAACCATCTGAATACACAAGTCACACACCCTATCACCCTCTTTCACAAGCACACACCAGGTTTCTTTGTCACACCCTTGTATTCATGTGTCCCCTCTCTCCTTTCCTATATATATAATATATGCATTGTGATATATATAAGTTCCTATATAATATATCATAGTGTTGTGCTATATATATTAGTTATATATATATGAATGTGTGTAAATGTATGTATATATAATATAGTGTATTATATATTATGGCATAGGGCATGGGTGATATTGTATAGTGGCTATAGGATAGATGTATTCTTAATAGACTATTAGATATAGTCAATGTCTTGTGGTAATGTTATAGGTTGGTTAGGCATGGTATGCCTAGTTGGAATCTAGATAGACTGTTTAGCCTTAGTAAACCTAGATTAGACTTGTTAGAACCTAGAATGGCTTGTTAGACCTAGATTAGAGTAGTTGACTTAGGTTTGACTTGGTTGACCTAGTTTGACTTCTAGGATTGACCAGAGTTGACCAAGAGTTGACTTTGGTCTAGATTGACCTAGATTCATGTAGAATGTATTGTAGTGCATTTTATTACTATTCTGGACTTGTTGTGACTTGTACTGTTCTAAATAGGAGCCAGACACCACTCCTCGGACAGTACTTTCATCTCGGACATTCAGTTAGCAGGCGAGTACATTCTCTGATCTTTTTATACCTGTCTGGACTATATTCTTGCTCTAGATTACTCTACATGATGCTGACACGTATCTTCACGGATTAGTACTATATGGATCCTTTCCTGAGATGTTATCCCTCTACGGGTGCATCGGATATTTCATGTTCATGTACTTTATCATGTGCATCAGGTACTCCTTGTACTCGTACTAGTTCATGTTTTTACATGTTCTCATGTGCTTTCATGTGCTTTATCACGTGCCTCATGTACTACTCATTACATGAGTTCACGTATCTTAGTTGTATTCATGTGCCTATAACGTAACTTGAATGGATCCTTGTGTATTGATTGGGGCGGGGTGAGTAGAATTGGTTATGTGGACACAATCCCCAGTAGGTATTCATGTGCTCCTTATTTGTATTCATATGCCCCTAAGCCGTTTACATAACCATATTGTACTCTAAATCACGTAGTCACTTACAGTCTCTACTATCATGTACTTACTTTCAGTTACAAAATATCTTCTGTTTTACCTGTACTTCCATTCAGCACTTCCTGTATTTTACTCTATTGTATGATTTATACTCGTAACCTGCTATGAACTGTTGAGAGATATGTGCTTATTCCTGTCCTGACTGGACCTGTTAAAATATTACAGAGGACGAGGTTGAGGCGTTCTGCCCTACTTACTACGGTGCCACACTAGATGAGTGCCTGGACTTGGACCAGCAGCAGGATCCATTAGCAGTAGACGACACTCCATTAGTTTTGGATTGTCTTACTTTTCTGGATCACTGTATTAGATTTTGAGATATTCTGAGGCATGTATTATTTTAGACACTTAGAATTCTGGATTGTATCTCTGTGATTCTCCTGTTCTGGATATTTTATCTTTCATTATCATTCTATCTTTCCTGTTGTACCTTAGCTGTGATTGAGTTATATTTCTGTTATGTCACCCCCATTCGGGGAGTATAACTGTTATTACCTTCAACTGTTAGATGTTGTGACCTAGGACAGCATTCTACCGCCGACACTGCGGTGTAGGATGGACGTACCCACGTCTCGTGCCCTTACTCTAGGGTGCGGGTCGTGACAGCCATCTTTTCATATCAGCTGTTCAGGGTATCAGGCGAGTACATTCACTGATAGTTTTTATTGTCTTGATATCTGCTATATCCGATTCAGTTGTAGTGTCTTACTTGATTTTCCGACACGATGGTTCACGGACTAGTATATGTTGGATCATGACATGAGATGTTGTTCCTAGATTTTCTTGGTATACTGGTACATTTCCTGTCTTGTTCCCTGTACTTGTATAGACACCGATTTCTGAGAGGGAGTAGCTACCCTCTTAGGAAATTTCGTGTCATGACGTGTCATGTCCATATCCATTATACTATTCGGGGATGGAGAATTATTAGGGGCTATGTGATCAAAGCCACCATGTCACTATATTCTTGTGCTTGCGTCACTCTCACCTCACGTAGGGTGTAGCGAGATCGTATTCCTTGTGCTTGTTATCCAGGTTGGCCTGCATGACCCTTTCCAGAGATTTTCTTGTGATTGTCGGGCCAAGTGGATAGCCTGTCCTGTAACTTTTCCAAGCCGATCACATAACGCTCTAATAATTCAAGGTATATTTTATATTTATTTTATCACATCATATATCATGTTCAGTTCTACATTCAGTTCTTTTCTCACCAAGCTATGATATTCATTACTCACATGTTCTACATGTTCTTATGCTAAACCTTGATTGGAGGCTAAGTTCTGTTCGGAAGAAGGGTTACAACTCCAGTCCTTGTTTGGTTTACGGGTTGTAATTCGGCTTCCGAATATCTCCCAAGTCATCCTATATCTTTGTCTTGTATTTCATTATAATTGTTTCTGATAGAATCTGTCAATTCATATGGAACTGCTGTTAGTGTTTGTACTTGCTAATTTTCCTGACAGGATAACCGCTGATGTTTACAGAGTACATATTAGCCGATTGCTCTACCTTTTACGGGTATGGCCAGGATAGAGTTTGATGAGACATTACCCCTGGAGCCCGTAGATGATATAGCCCCTGTTAGACTATTAGATAGGTTTGCCTGGACTGCGATCCAGTTAGTATTTTCAGACTATAGTTTTTATATTATATTTTGAGTTTCTGTGATGTGTTTATATCTCTGAGCTTGTGTTGGATCTTGAACTCCTTTCTAGTTTTCCTCTCTATCATATTTCCATTTCGTGCTATCTATCCTAGTTTGTATTGTGATTGAGTTATGCCATATTATACCTCCGTGCGGAGATGACAGGTAACCTTATATTTTGTCTAGTTGTAGTATTTATAGACGACCTATACAGCGTTCTACCGCCGATTCTGCGATGTAGGTTGGACGTAACCACGTACTCGTGCCCCTAATCAGGGTGCGGGTCGTGACACGTATGAATCCCCGCGACCTGTCGGTTCGCCTTCGCTTTCTCCAATTTCTTCTTGTACGCAGGAGTATCCATCTTATCCAAGACCTTCTCATAATAGTCCTGCCGGATCCAATTCGGCTTCGAATGCCCCGTTCGAAGGTCATGCATTGTGTCCCGTATCTTCTTCCCGGCGGCGCTTATGTAGGTCTTGCGGATCGCCTCCTCGCGATAGGGGGCACCAGAACGTCCTCTGACATACAAATTCAATTATTACGTAATTAAAAACCTAGTTGATTAAAGAGTAACTAATAATTAACCACAAGATATATATATATATATACCCTCATCTCGTCGAGCCAGACGTACTGCAAGTCTGCGGGCACCGACGAAAAATTGAGGTAGGGACCATGAAAGTTAGCCCGGATAATTCCCCTAGAATCCTGGCAACATCCCACGGAAAAAACCTACAAAGAAGCAACGACTGGATTATTAACTTGAATAAATGAAACAAATTTAATAAATTATCTTAAGTTTAATTACGATTCACCCGCGGGCCATAGCTCTCGCCGGAACTCGCCCATCGGCCTCTCTGGTGCCGTCGGAGGATCTGCGGATCCGCACATGTACTCCCCAGTAACCGGATGGAACTGAGTATGGGGGTACTCCGGGGCCCACCGTACAGTAACTGGTGGATCCGCTGGTGTGTCCCCTGGGGGAAAGGATCCGCTAGTGGATGGAGACGCAGGCTTCAATGAAGTTGTCGATCGACGGCGGGATGAGTCTGTGTCCGGGGTACTCTTCGGGTCGTGATCGCTAGATGGGGTCACATCCCATGAAGGTTGAATGCGACCATGACCACCAGCACCACGACCACGACCAGCACTACCACCATCACGACCAGCACCAGCAGTACGACGAGTGCCAGCCATCATGACCTGTAAATGGAACACATAAACATAATTAACAATATAGAAGTATAAATGAATATTAAACTAAAATATATATATATACCACCAGCAGGGCAACGAGTGCCGTCACAACGAAAAGGACTAGAAGTGCCATCTGCAAAAAGAAAATTATACAATGTAGATGATCGAACGACAAAAGCATGAACTGAAACAAGAATGCAGAAATTTAAACTGAATTCACTAAGTTAGTTGTAAGTGCTTTTATGATGTGTCACGACCCGATCCCAATTTCTTGGGTCGAATCGGATCATTCCCAGCCTGTACCATTGTTGAGACGGCGGCAGTAAGCTGTATCACTCTTGCAGGTAATCAACAACACAAATTCTAACTGCCACAAATTTTAATATTTCGATAATTAAAACTTGTCCAAACACAAAGTTTTCAAATACAACCCACAACTGAAATAAAATAATTGTCTTTCACAATATCACAAACTGGAAATAAAACTAATTGACAGTCTCCTCAACATCATCCTCTGGTAGAACAGTCGGGTACAGCTCAGGATCATAGTAACTACTAATCAGTAGCTCTGCCTCATCAATAGGACCTAAAAATATAGTCTCCAGTCAGGAGGGAGCAAAGTACAATTCATGATAATTTAACAATTGAAATAATAATAGAGTTATGCATTTTTAAACAATTTGAAGTAAATAGTTTTTCCAGCAGTTAAAATATTGTGATGTGAATAGGCAATGAATATGACCGGATTGGGTTGTACAGTTGTATCCTATTGATACGATATGGCTTATCCCCGTGTGTATGAGGGATAAGCTAACACAGTCATTATACTATTTTGGATGTGGTCATACTCATTACACTACTCCCCCAGTACCCAACAGTTAATCAGTCAATACTCTCAGAGAGAGTTCCATGTTGCATCGTGGTTTAAACTTGCAATAAAACTATTACTAAATAATTGTAAACTACCACAAAATGTACTTGCCTTTTGATTATGACTGGATTGGAATGTCTCCGGAACTGAATTCAGACTTGTCCTCGAAATCCTACAATCGAGAAGTCTGTCTTAGATTTCCAAAATTTTCATGCTATATGTGCTAGTTACAATCTCTAAATTTGACCTAGTCAATTTTAATCCTTATTATACTAACACAAACGAAAATCGATTATCTAATGCGTTACATTTAATTATGATGGAAAGATTATTTTATATTTAATTTCGGAAAAACTTTGTATTTATCGGTTTATTGGCAAAACTTGGTATTTTATAATTTATATAATAAAACTATATTTTTCTTTAAATGAGAAAAACGTGAAACTTGTTAAAATAATAACTTGTAATTTTCCTAGTTCATTAATCAACCCATTCGAACCTCATTCACACAACCAAAAAGCCTTAAATGGATGAAATAACTTAGCTAATATGAAATGTAATATGTGGGGATCAAATACAGTTGAGAATCATAACTAATAGGGAATTAAAATCGTATTGGAAAACTGGAAATAACAGTATCAGTCAGTGTGTATCAGAAAAAAACACAAAAACTCCATGTTCGAACCATACTCCTCATTGAAACCCAAAGTTAAATCATGTAACTATTATAACAGAGATTAAACATGATATTAAGAATCTATTTAGCAATTTAAAACATAATTTAAAACCATTAAAATTGATTAAACATAAGAATACAATCTCAGAACACACACGCACACAGTGTATCCCCGTGCACACGAAAGTGCGTGTCCGACACGACACGAGAGCTCGTGAAATTTTGCGAGCCTCGTGTCAGGCAGTGCCCCAACCACCATGTCAAATTTCTCGTGTTGAGGTGGCGTATCCTGCGCGCAGTAGCCCCCGAGTAGCAGGGGAGCTACAGTGCCGCACGCACGCACCCGCACCCGCGTATTCTCGTGTCCCCCACGACTCGACACGACACGCAAATCACCACACGACACTGGAAAACCCTAAGCAACACCTAGGACTAATTTCCTATTCAAATAGATTCTAAATACTCGAACGAAGTGTCCTTTGAGACATTTCGTCGAACATCTGAACTAACCAGTGATACGTGTCCGATACGGACACGTAATGGGTCCAAAACCTAGGGTTAGCCTATCCTACTGTTAGGTTAGGGCTAGGGCATTCGTAAAATGATTTTTAACAGAATTTATGAGCAAAGGAAAGGATTATACCTATAGGTGAACAAGCTCTCAAAAAGCCCCAATGAAATGATTCCTCGAACCACCAAAAGTTTTCCAAATTGATTCCTCCCTGTAAAAACTCAATAACAACAACAAGAACATTGGAGTTAGGTCCTAATGCAATTTGTTTGAAGGAATTTGGAGAAGAAATGGATTTTCTAAGGATTTACAAAGATGGGGACTCACCTATTCTAAATGGCAAAGTTTTCTAAAGAGGCAACCCTAATTTTAAGAGGATATAAATAGGGGGGGCTAACCATAGTGGCTGGTCAGAATTTCTAGGGTTAGGGCTTGGTTCAAAGGGTGTGGGCTATGGGCCATTAAGCCTATTAGTCATAAAATGACTTGTGACTTCACAAGCCATTCCTTAATCAAACTAGCTCCTATTTTCACCAAA